>CM034154.1:249684920-250130570 GCA_019776745.2 Taxus chinensis | reverse complement strand
CAGTATCCCTCAAAAACTCACACTGATAATGCAAATCCTTCAAGAAATAATAATTTAAGAAACCATGTGACACATTCATCAACTCAAACTAATTATTTCATCACCTTTTTACCAACCACAAGAAAATGGACAAGCTAAATCTTCTAACAAAACACTTAACAAGAATCGCATGAAAATAGCCGATCAAGCTATTGACCATGGGGTGTGGTGTGTTGTCATACAATGTCAAATAAATTTATGTAAAAGGGTGTGATGAGGTCATGTGAGTCTCCATGATGTGTTATTCAGGTGTCAAACATGAAGGTTGATTCGTAGTGTCATGTTTTGTGGTACTCTAGGAGGTTATGGTGCATGGTCTAGTTAGATGTGTCATATTTTAAGGTCTCTTAAGTTGAGTGAAGTTTTTTATGATGTCATACATGGTTATAGAGGTGTGTTATAGATTTCTATGGGTCTGCATAAGGTTATTATGCTCAAGTCATGAGGTTTAAATGTTGATTCATGTCATTCCAAGCATATTCTTATCCCTGGATCATACAAAATGAATTGGAGGTGTGAGATTTGGACTCAATAGTTCATGGTGGAGCATGGTAGAAACAACATATTGGAAGTGTACCTAATGTGTATGGTGAGTTTCAAAGCCATTTCTTAAAGGTTTGGTGGTGTTTTAGGGTCCTTGGGAAGTAAGAAGGGTAGAAACATGCAATTTGGAAATGGTAATTCATTGAGGATAGAGATTATGAGAGATATTTTGGATATATAGTTATCATGGACTGTTATAGGATGTTTTTATGATTCTTCATGACAATTTTCAAGTCATTATGATATGGGAATTTTAAGATATGCAAGTTTTTACAAAAATGGGTAAGTTATGGTGTGTTTCTAGAGAAACATTGAACCTTCTGATGTTCATTTTGAATTTTATTCTTTGCATAAGTACATGAGATATTTGGAATATATTATTAGGTTAATTATTAATATTTGAAAAAAATAATGAGGTGGTTTTATCGTAATGTTTTATGAATGATTGTTAGAAAGGTAAAGTGGTTCGACCCTAGCTAGGGCGAGCTCAGAGAATATTTCTTGTACTAGAAATTGTTTGATTAGTTTTGAAAAAGTGATGATTTGAAGTTGTATATGATTCTACCATCCTTCCCAAAAGGCGAATTAATAGTATGTGATCATATATGGGCCCCACCTAAAAAATATTGTTTTTAAGGAGTTACAGTTCATGGCTAAGTTCGCCAAGGGAGGTAAAGACTAAAATGGAATTTATGTTAGCCCTCGAGTTTTTCAATATTTCCATGATAGTTAAAGATCATGGTTGAAGTGAAAATTATGCCCTATTTATGAAGATTGGTTTTGGGGAAGTTTGGAGCAGTAATTGGTAAAATTAGAATCACAAGAGATACATGAGGAGTTAGGCTCCGATTCAAGTTTTATTGTGAAGATGGATCAGATATGTTTCCATTGGTATATAAAAATTTGATATTTTGATATGGATTTAAATATTTATGACTCATTATTTGAGGGTAAAGATTGAAGGATGTTTGTTCTAGCAGGGTGCACAATGCTAAATAAGGTAAGATGATGGTTTATGAGTTGTTCATACTTGATGAAGGTTGTTGAGTGATTAAAAATCATGTATAAGGGTGTTCAATTTTTTGTTTGAGTGTGGAATTTAGTTTTGGTATGATGGAGAAAGTTGAGTTCAAGGTCAATTCTTTAGTCCTAGAAGGATTAAGAAGTCTATAGAGATTGGCTCGGTTTAAGTACTTCCACTTAGATTTCGAATGAGTTATAATATTTTACGAAAGATGATTCACAGATATTTCTAGTGATGTAAGTTTTTTGTCTTTTCATGTTGATTTTATGGATCTTCCAGGTCTATTTGTAAATATGAAGGTATGATGGATTTCAGGATAGGGTTGCTTAGGCTGGAAGATAGAGTTGGTCGAGGCATTAAATGGATGAGTTGATTCTTGTTATAATATGTAGAATGTTAAGGGATGAATCTGGTTCCTATTGAAGGAATTTTCACATCTTGAAAGTGACAGAAAGGGTGCAAACTATCTTATTTTGTAAAAGTGGTTTTGGGAAACTAGTTTTGGCAAAGAGGAGAGTTGATGTGGTTTGAGCATATGGATTTTTCATGAGCTATAACATGCATGAAAGTGATTCCAAGTTCTTGAGGATTTCATATAGTGGTTAAATGCCATAGTTTATTTGTTTTGTAGTGTTATTGATGTCGAAATAAAAACTCAGGGTGCTGGAAACATGTGTTTTGTGAAGGATATGAGCTTGTGGGCCCATATTATACAATATTTGATTTTTTATAATAAAATTTATGACCATGGTTGATTATTATAAGTTATATTACACATATATAGTGATTGTAGGATCCTTAATAATCACATTTTTGGTATGATTTGATTTTTCTCATCCAAGTGATGGGGTTTTGAGGCATTTTGGTGCAAGATGAGTCGTTTTGGGCATGGCCGACCTATATGGGTCATATGCAATAGTTTTAATGAATATAATGGATTTTATTTTAAGTTTTATTTTTTGTTCTTATTGATAAGGAATTACCTATGGTGAGATTGGAAGAGTAAAAACATATTTAAGTGTTTGTTTAGTTAATTTTGAATGAGTGTTCATGGAGAGAAACGTGTGACCCAAGTAGAAGTGTTTTCAAGGTATGATTACATAATTTGAGAGATGATAAGATGTATTATAGGTTGAGGATGTTTTTTATAGCATTTGTATAAGTCTTTATACCTAAGAAAAGGTGTAAAATGGGAAGAAAGAGTGAGGTAGGTGAATGAGTGTTTGAAGGAAGAGTTGTGAATTGAAATAGAGATATCAATTAGTGGTGGAAAAAAAATTAGATATCATCATAATCAGGTGGCTTAGTTGGTTCTTAGTCATTTTAGAGGGGTTTAGCCTCCTGATGTAATGGGTGCTTCATTAAATCTAGTGGTTGGTGCTCCTTGTGGGTTTGATGCTCTACTAAACTAGGGGTTAGTGCTCCTTGTGGGGTTGGTGCCTCAATAAATTTTAAGAATGGATAATTAAATTTTATGCTTCACTAGGTTTTCTTCCCCTTGAGAGTTTCACACTTAATTTTAGTGTTTATGTGTACTTTCTTATGCGTTCTCATGTGTATGGCCTATTCAATGTTTAAGTAAACAAACATATGGTTATAGTTTAAACTGAATGGTTGTATGAATGTTAATGTATGATACATGAAAATTAAATAATGTTTTAGTGGACTAATTCTCTTTCCATCTTAGTGCCTTGTGCTTACAACAATTTTTTTCAGAGTAGGTTCCTGTGAAACAAGTTTAACAACTTGAATGAGATATTAGAAGCACAAATGGGAAATTCAATTGATCTTTGGAGGAAACAATATGAGATTTTTGAGTCTTTGGTATTTGGAATAAAATATTAAATGAGTGACATGGTGAAATATCATGACCAAGAAATCAAGGATTTGAAATCTCATGTGGAGAATATGTTTAAAGCCGTAAAAGAGAAAGAGGAAGCTTGTTCTAGGTATGAAGAGAAATTAAAAATCCAAGAATTTTATTTATAAGATATTCCCAATAGGTTGAAGATGTATGGAAAGTTGGAGAATGGTTCTGAACCTCTTGAAGGGACCTTAGAGAGCCAAATAATGGTTAGTGACAAAATTGGCCTAGGATTTAAAGGTTAACATGTGAAGAATGATGGTGTAGTTGATCCAAGTTATAAATATGATGAGATTGTGATAAAGAAGGATGATTTTAGAAGGTATAAACATGTTATAAAATCTAATGCTATGAGGTATGGTTCTTCATTTAAGGGTTATTGCTATATTTTTCATGATTTTGGTCACAGAGCTAAAGATTGTAAAAGGAGATCTATTAGGAATGGTGAATCTCTCTTAAAAGGAGAATTGTTTTCATATTGTGAGTATGGTCTTAAGGCCAAGGATTGTGGATGGAATATTAGTTTGGTTAAAACAAGAGGAAAGAAGGATATTGTGTGCTTGAACTATCACAAACAAGGGCATATTTCTAGTTCTTATACTCAAAGTGAATATTCAAAGGGTAAAAAAAAGTTTCAAACTCAAAATAAAAGAGTATTCAGGAAGATAATCAGTCCTATGAATGAATCCAAGATTTCCATGTCAGATCTAAAGGTCAAGAAGGAGGTTTCTTGATGCAACCTAGAATTCACCAGATAATACCCTAGACGCACTGGCACATCACTCAACCTAGACTAAGCACTCACTCGAAGTGTTCAAAGGTACCAGGTTCCTCTTTGGGGTTTCTGTAGTAGAATGTTAACATGATGAAGACTTAAAGCATATAGATTCATACTAATACATCTTTATATCGTGCATGACAGATCTAGATCTAGGAAATAATAAGTTTAAATAATAATCATGATAGAAGTAAGAACATGCACAACCTAATTACACACAAGAATGACACTTAGGTTCAGTCAATATCTTCCACCCCTTAATTATCATAATAACACAGAAGCTTCTTATAATACTGGCAATCTATGTCGATGTACGCATGTATCCAATGCGGTAATCCATAAACATGTACCCTATGTTATCTATCTCTCTATATCCATCCTCTATCATCTCCCTACTAGGTAATTCACTACATATATATAGGGTGGGGACTTTCCCTTCACCACTTATCTATTCCAAAAATAGGCTGCATGCTATTTATTAGCCACGTGTCATTTTCATGCATAGCCACACATGAAAGTGTGTTATCTATAGACTACTGATAGTTAACTCAAGTGACAATCTTATTCTTAGACTGTATCCATGTAAAAGCGCTCTTAATCTAATCCTCCAGAAGTAGACAATACGTGACACACACATCTCTGCATCGTTGGTGTGTTCTACATGCCATCTTCTAAAAATATATCTTCATGCCCAAAAATGGATAAGTCTTGAATGTTGAACTTCTACTCTGCATGTGCATTCTTCCTATCCATTCACGCCCTTAAACTTGGATTATTTTCCCATGCGGAATTCTTGTGTGCTTTCTCTATTAAGTGTTCTTTGATCAACATTACCCCACACTAACTTCATTATTGCCCAGAAAATGGGTACCTCCAACAACTAAAGTAAATAATAGAAGAATGGAAAGAACGGAAAGAATGAACTAATGTATGAAAGAATGTTTTACCCTGCAGTCTCTTCTTTAACTTGAAAAACTAATTTAGGATATTCCTGTTTTATTTCAGCCTCCAAGGCTTGCCATTCAGTGAGTTCTTGTTCTACTTTTTCTGGAATTTCCACAACAATGGACTCCAATTCATCCCTCACAATCTCCCCTTTTTCATTTTGCAAGACTAACACAATGCTGGACATTAAGGTCATTCTTCCCTCTAGAAAATCCATCTTTTGTGCAATGAGCTTCCCAAGATCTTCAAGCCAGGTTTTGTGTGGCTCTTCTGCTATTGCCAAGTCCTTGTGCTTCTGCTTAACCAATGACAACCTTTCTGCTCGGCCCAGTGTTTCATCCTTCATTGTTTCCTGGACCTCATTATTTTCTTCTAGGGTCTTTATGTTAATAAGCACCTCTGGAGATGTGTAAATGTTTAAAGCCTAGTCTTCTTTCTTCAATTCTTCTTGTAACGCTTGAAACAACCCTTCATAGGATACAATCTTCCACATCATTGAAGCTTTCTCTTATTCTTCCTCTTGTTCTGTATCCCTTGGCGCTGGCATGCACATATATTCATCTTCAAGTACCAGGTCCACCAACTTTCCTACATAATGTATTGCGAAGGGAAATGTTTGTGGTATCTTGGTCTCCAAGTATGGCCTAGATCTTATGAAATTGTTGCCAATATCCTCTATGATGCTGATAAATATAACATTCTTCTTCTATGCTAATTCTCTCTCCTATGTTAGGCACACTATCTCTGCATCCTTTGCCTTTAGCTCCTCATGTAGTGCTTTTATCATTGTAGCTTTGTCCATGTTTCTTCTTATAACTTCAGTAGAAACCTTCACCAATGCATTGCTGACCTTCTCATCTAACATGAAAGTAGGCTTTACCATCATATGTCTAGCTTGGGGTGCCTTCTTCAGCCATCTCAACACACATGAATCTTCACATACATCCAAGTCAGGCTCATCTATGTGGGTGTGCATTGACCATGATAGTTACTTTCGAGTGCGCACAATCACCATATCCTCATCCATTAGCTCTCAGCCAAATAAATCCTTCTGTGCTATCATGGTTTGAAAATGGGCGTGGACAATTTTACCCGCATCCTCTGCATATCCCATGGCTAGTGGAATGTGTTCTCCACTTGCTCTTCTAGACCATTGCTGCTTAGGGATTTTAGCTTCCAAATTTGGGACTTGTGTCTCCATGTCCTGAGCCATTTCTCCAGCTGTCTCCTCTATTCCTTTTTCTTCCTCTCCTCTTTCCTTCGATTCTTCAGCCTTTTGTTCTTCTATGTTATTTGGAAGTGTAGGATAATTAGGTGCGTTTTCCTCTGACTCTTCCGCCTCCTCATTCAAATGTCAGTTTCCTCCTTTTTTGCATGGTTACCTCCTTCTGTGGAGAGAGTATAGGTGCAATCTGGACACCATATTTGGAGTAGCACCTTGGGGTCCCCTGTTCTCTTGAACACCCTCTTAAATCTGTGCTCTCCTTGGACTACATTCAAGTCCTCATCATCCCCCTGTTGTGGCTAAGGTGGTGTAGTGATGCATGCTCAACTTCATCCTTATTCATAGGATGTCTTCTACCTCTATGCTCGAAACCACTACTATCTTTGCATGATCATCCTCCTCATCCTCCAATTCAATTGGATCTGTGGGTTTAGGCACTTGGATGTTCTCCATTGTATTCTTTCCCATTGGTGGTGTTGGAAGTGTGAACTCACCTTCCACATACTTGTTATTCTCCATCTTTCGGCTTTAGTTGGAGGTACACCAACGCGGCTCCAATATCTCCCACCACCAAACTTATTATTTTAATGCTCAATACATCTGAAATGAGTCTTTCAACATATGCACCCTGCACCTTAGATGCACATATTTCTTCCTTAGTGTGTGGTAGTCGCAATCTACCTTATCCACATGTTGAATGTTAGTCACCGCACGTCTATAAACCTGTGTACTAATGCACTTAGAAGTACGTTATTGTGAATCCATATGGACAACTTACACCAAGGCCTCCATGCTCCATCTTTCATGGCAAACTGTGCTATACAGAAATGCTGGTATACCGTGAAACTGAACTGCCTTTCCAACTCACTGAAGGAAAGATCCTTGGGGATGCACCATTCTTCCTTAAAATCCATACGAAGCCTATCGTACCACTTCTCAGCCCATTGCTTAACCTAATATGTCATAGATCCCTCACATAAGTACTTCTTGAAGCATTTCTACATGTGATTTGTGTTCCATTAGAATACTCCCATACCTTCTCCTTTCGGTCCATTAGGTACTCTAATCTCCATGAACATGAGTGATAATATAACAACTCCAAAGTTGATCTTTCCTCATGTGAATGACTTCCTCAATGATTTTATTTGCAATATAACATGAAATATTGTATACTACTCCTTTAGACATATCTTCTTGGCAATGTGCAGCCACATGGTGTTCACTTGTGACCACCCTTTCTAGATCATTGAGATTTGTAACAAGATGTGTGATCACTTGCACAATTGGATACTTTTTTAATTTGTTGATGTCCATACCACACTGTAAACCCTTTGTATATCCCAACTCCTTTCTAGTCTCCAATATTGTGGTTTTGTTCTGTCTAGATCATCTCAAAAATCATCTCTTGTGCCTTTCAACCCTGTTACCATGGAGATGAGCGTGACTGAAAGTTAGGATTCTGTGACCTGTAAAGTAGAAAAAGTCCTAATGCACTCTGACTCATAAGCCATTGGTACAAGGGACTCATATTTCTTGCATACTAAGGGGAGCTCATATAGTTGGTAAAATCCTCTCCTCTGCAAGATCTTCTCACCAGCATCGTCATACACCGACATGTCTTCCGCCATGTGCATTTATTTGTCTTTTTGTTCAGCAATGCATCAAGCTCCTACTTATTTTATATGGTAACGGTGATTGTATTCACTCACTTTTCTTTTCCTTATGTTTTAATCCCACTCCTGACCAACTATGACGCCCTCTAGATATTACATTTCATAAGAAATTACTTTCTGGATCCATCTCTTCTTCTTCTTCTGCCACGTTCTTCTTTCCCTTTACTCCTACTGCAATTGCTTTCTTGGGTGTAATTTCTACCTTGTAATCCTTTGTAGATCCTTGTAACGCTCAAATTTTTTAAGGTGTAAAGCAAACCCTAGTTCGATTCAGCATGCTCTACATGAAATTACGTGCCCTAGATCCTCTCTGTCACCTTGCTTCACTCAAACCCCTTCACCACTGGGGGACATTAAGCTATCCTTCTACGCACATAGATCAGTTCGTCACAATTGGTTACACACCTCTCGCACCTTAAAACAATCACTCGGACTCTTCACACATATGCTTCTTTCAAATACTCTTAATCGTAATGGTTAAAAATGAACTCGCATCCCATCCTTATATATATTTTCAAAAAAATGGTGCATTTATTTCTCCTCCACCTACAAACAATCCTCTCATCAATTGACCATTTTCAAACATTCTGCGCGGTACATCTTCACATCAAGATATAACCTTCTAGCGCTTTCTACCTTCTATATGCATAATTATCTTCATCACGCTTCCCTTTTCCCAATTACCTTCTCATTGCACCTTCCCTTTATAGTCTCCATGGCCTCTGCTTACCTTTTGTTATACTTGTTCCTTCATTTATCTTTGTTTATGGTCCTTGTTTGGAAGGAACCTTCTTTCTAATAACTCTAAAAACTTGATTAACACCTGTAGCAGTTTGTCCCTTTATGTGTACCCATTTTTCAATAGCCACCCCACACAAATGGTATTTGTAGTCCTCTGTGCATGAAAATTCTTCAAATGGTAATTAGCTTCTAGCGTGCAAACACACTTACTACACAAAACACCAACTAAAATGAAAAAGCATAGCGACGAAGAAGGAAATACATTAAGGGAATACATAAATAAAAACCTACTCTAAATGGCTACACTACCTCATTAGAAACACCAAGAATACTTATTTATAGTAGGGATTCAGCCTACTCCCATTGAAGTAACCCGATAACCATATTCCATCAATCACCTCTAACTACAAATTGCATCTTTCAAGTATGTGAGTGATAACATATGATCTGAACCAATGCACTTTAAGTTTTCCTCGATGGTACAAAAACTTAGAGTCATAAAGAAGCACCATTTGTCTTATCTCAATCTTTTTGTCTCTGATAAGCATGTCATGCCATTCTTTCTGCTTGGCCTTTTCTTACTTCTGACTCCATCATGTTATTTCTCGTCACCCATCTAGATTAAATTTTCCAAGAAAAACCCAAGCACACTGGCACATCACTCATCCTAGACCGAGAGCTCACCCAAAGCATGCAAAGGTACTATTGGTGTGGAATCACAACACCCCTAAATGTCTGTAACTTGATGGGTTGAGACTCTCAGTGTGATTACATGACATGGAGCTTATCCCAAAGTGTGGGACATTGTGAATCGGAGAGAGATCTCCAGATGAAGGTCAGTTCCTATTCCTTCATTCAGGCACACACATTCATATTGCAGAGGATCTACTCTAAAACCTACTCTAACTTGCCAAGGAGACAGGGTTAAGGAGATGTAAGAAATAAAACCTAAACTAATAAGGGAAATGCACTAAAGTAATGTTGAACACCTGCTTTTCCATTAAACATAAACCATCAAAAATGTAATACAACCATCATGCATGAATAACCAAGATTACAATGAGAGATCAGGAAGATACAATAAACATAAGAGAGGTTTGAAATCATCCACAGACTTATACTATTGCTCCAAACATTTGATAAAGTCTATTATAATGGCCAAGAGGCAAGATTGCATTTACAGTTTGAATGGGAGGTTCAAGCTCCACAAATCCACTTTCAGAAAGAGAAGAAGGGAGGGTGCAAAACAAAAATGTCCAACCTTTTGAAAAATTCCCCTACCTTATAATATATATCTAGAATAAGAGAGGGAGGTTGATAAGAAACCAAAAATCCATCCTCAACCACCTCCAAAATGCATTCAATTTGCCTGCAAAATTGATGGGTTCCATGACGCAACCCATGCATCCATGTGTTGTTCCTTGTTGGTAAAGAAACGAAACCCACACTTCATTATGGTGGTAGCTAAGAAGCCTAACATCCTATAGCTGCGTAACAGACATTGAGAGCTTTCCAAAAAGTCCTCTCTTGCTCAAATATGAGCTTCCAGTCAAAATTTATGATCATCTGAAAGTCAGGGTCAGGCGTTATGATTCATCTTTCATTGAATTAACCCTAGACACATAGATGCCCTACACTCATTTGCAGACTTGCCTTTGGATTTTATCTTTGAAGTTGTGCTGACCTGACATGTGGAGGCTTCTAGTGGCTCTTATACTTTTCAACAACCGGTGTAACTTTCTTGGGCCCTAGACATGTGGAGGGCCAGCGCATGTTTGGGAACCTGCCTTTTTTATCCACCTTTGAAGTTTTGCTGATGAGGCACATGGAGGTTTCCGCTGGATCTTAGAATTTTCAATGGCCGGTGTAACTTTCCTGCGCCTTAGACACGTGGAGAGCCTGTCCTCATTTGGGGACCTGCCTTTGGATTTTACCTTTGAAGTTGCAATGAGTTGATACGTGGAGGCTTCCGCTAGCTCTTAGACTTTTCGACGATCGATGCAAATTTCTCGGGCCCTAGACACTTGGAGGGCCAGTGCACATTTGGGAAAATTCCTTTTGTCACACCTTTGAAGTTGTGCTAATGAGGCATGTGGAGGCTTCTGTTGGCTCTTAGAATTTTCAATGGTCAGTGTAACTTTCTTGGGCCCTAGACACGTGGAGAGCCTACGCTCATTTGGGGACTTGCCTTTTAGGAATCATACCAAAGGTGCGTTGGACAGATACGTGGAGGCTTCTACAAGCCTATTAGGGTCTTAGGAATGTGATGTGCCAACCACTTGACATCATCTGTGAATATGTTACTTTGTTCCCTTGGGTGAGTAAAGGGCCCCAATATATATAATGTTAAAACCCCTTTTCGGGTAGGACCTTTGTAGTTAGCTCCACTTGGAAGTCCCTGTGCATTCTTAAGATTTTATCACATCCTTTCACTCTTGAAGTTGCGATGGTTAGACACTTGGCATCATCCGCAAGCCTACTTTGTACTGAGATCAACATGGGGGTCAAGCGCATCCTGAGGGTCTTCGATTTTGTTTTTGTTAGGGTTAGCACACCGGTTGTACAGACAATATATCAGATCTAAGCATACATGCATATAAAAGTAGATATTCTACTAGAGGAAATATACAAAATAGGAGACATAAATCAATACTAGATTTAACATGGTTCACCCAGTGTGGGCTACGTCTACTAAGAAACAAGTCAATATATCATCCAAAGCTTTGACAAGATATACAATGAAGATTTACAATCTTCCACACCTCTCAGATGTTCAGTAATTTCTTCCTTCAAGCTTTTATTTTCTTCTTCACCAAGAAATATCTCTCACATAATTACCTTGTAATTATGATCCACGCACTTCTAAAACCTAATTTTAACTTCATATAGTCATTTTTAGCCTTAAGGCACTTAGCCATGCAATTACAATTAATAAATCTATTTTAATGCTAAAAATAGATATAATTCCTGAGAGTTAATTAAAATTTCTTCGCACAAGTAACTAACGCCATTTTTGCCTAACCGTCACCAGTTCCTACTTGCCCTTGACCGATGCCAATCTTCCCTGACCGATGCCGGTTACTGTGTTTTCCAGCAAGTTCCAATTGCATGCTAAAATGAAGCAATTGAGCTCCACAACTCAACAATATCCCACTTGGAGTTTAATTACTTCACCATACCTATACAACATCATTCTTGGATTCTTCCTTAGCTTTGTTTCTTCCTCTTCAAGTCTCAAACTTGAAGACCAATAGAAGTGGAGTTTAGCTCCAACTTCCCCTTTGCTAATGACTTTGTTAGCATATCCACAGGGTTCTTACTCATATGAATCTTTTCCAAATTCAACTGTCCATCCTCCAATACATGTCGTATGAAGTGATACCTCAACTGAATGTGTTTTGTCCTCGAATGAAATGCTGAGTTCTTTGCCAAATGAATTGCACTCTGACTATCACTAAACATTTTACAATCACTTTGCTCCTTTCCCAACTCTTCCATGAACCTACTCATCCATATCATCTCCTTGCTAGCCTTTGTAGCTACAACATACTCTACATCTTTAGTAGAAAAATCCACCACCTTCTATAATCTCGAAATGGAGATAACTTCCATTCCACCTACTGTGAAAATATATCCAGTAGTGCTCCTTCTACCATCTAGATCTCCAGCCATATCTGAATAAACATAGCCATGTAATGAAATATCTGAACCTCCATAGCATAAACTACATGTCAGATGTCTCTTTCAAATACTTGAGTATCCATTAGACTACTTTTCAATGCTCTTTACTTGGATTAGCCATATATCTACTCACAACTCATACTACCTATGCAATGTATGGTCTTATACAAACTGTAGTGTACATGAGACTTCTAACTGCTGAAGCATATGGCACTTGTGTCATGTATTTGACCTCCTCATGTGACGAAGGACACTAATCTTTTCGTAATTTAAAGTGTCCAGCCATAGGTGTGCTAACAAGTTTTGCATTCTGCATGTTGAAACTTTCTAACACCTTGTAGATATAATCCTCCTGAGATAAATACAATTTCTTGTTTTTCTTGTCTCTATGTATTTGCATGCCAAGGATTATTTTTGCAGCTCCTAAATCCTTTATAGAAAATGTGTGGGCTAGCATTCTCTTAATATCACCAATGTCCTGCATACTAGATCCTGTAATAAGCATATCATCCACATACAGTAACAAACTAATATAGCTCCCATTTTCAAGCTTCTTGAAATAAACACAATTGTCAAATTCACATCTCAAATAACCATGCTCATGCATAAAACTATCAAACCTCATGTAACATTGCCTTGGAGCTTGCTTGAGCCCATATAGACTCTTCTACATCCTGCACACTAATTTCTCCATACCCTTGACTTCATAACCTAATGGTTGTTGCATATAAATTTCTTCATCCAAATCACCATGAAGGAAAGCCATCTTCACATCTAGTTGCTCTAAATGCAAATATTATTCTGCAAGTAAACTCAATATAGTACAAATAGAAGTCATCTTAACAACAGGAGAAAATATTTCACCAAAGTTAATACCTACTTTATGTGTAAATCCCTTTACTACAAGCCTTTCCTTGTACCTTTTTTGTCCACCCTCTTCTTCCTTAGTCCTGTAAACCCACTTGTTCTGTAATGTCCTCTTACCTGCTGGCAACTTAACCAAATCCCAAGTTTGGTTCTGTTCCAAGGAGTCCATCTCCTCATCGATGCCATGCTACCATTGAAAGCGAGTCTTATCCTGCATTGCTTCTTCAAAGCTCTCTGGTTCACCACTATCAGTCAACAATAAATAAAATAGAGAAGGTGTAAATATTTTTGGAAGTTTACTTACCCTTTGTGACCTTCTCACAGGAGTTTGGGGTACTAGAGGCTCTATCTGAGCCTTCTAAACATTAGTATATACTTCTAACAATGATCTACACCAGTCACCTCTAACCGATGTCAGTTCTGCTAACCGATGCTGGTTCTGATCCTTTGTAACCATCGGTGGTTCATCTGACTGATGTCGGTTAGGGTCTAACCGACCACAGTTACTGTGTATTTCTGTAAGTATTTATTTAAAACCTGAGAGTTCATTTTCATCAATAAAATTCTTAATTTTCTCATCCTTAGGTACCAAAATTTGATCCCTGTACATTCTCTTTTCATTCCATTCAACATCACGACTCCTAATAATTTTAGAATTCTCTAAATCCAAAAAACGGAAACCAAAATCACCAGACCCATAACCAATGAAAGTGCACCTCTTGGATTTTGCATCTAACTTTTTTCTATTTTCCCTATCAACATGCACAAAAGCTTTTGACCAAAAAATTTAAGAAAAGAAAGATCTACCTATTTTATGGTCCAAGATTCCTTTGGTATTCCTCCATCTAGTGAACTTAAAGGGCCACAATTAATCAAATAAACCACTGTATCAATTGCTTCTGCCCAAAACTGCAAGGGCAATCCAAAATGTATCCTCATACTTCTAGCACATTCCATGATTTTCATGTTCATTCTTTCTGCAACACCATTCTCTTGTGGTGTTCTTGGAACCATTCTTTCTAAATGTATCCCATTCACTGAACAATAATCATTGAAATCCTTGCTACAATATTCACCACCATTGTCAGATCTAAGGCACTTTAACTTAGAATTTGATTCATTCTCAACAAGGGCTTTCCATCTCTTAAAAGTATTAAAAACATTAGATTTAAATTTAATACAATAAACCCATATCTTTCTTGTAGCATCTTCAATGAAAGTAACATAATACTAGGATCCTCCATGAGAAGCTACCTGCGCTGGTCCCCACACATCTGAGTGTACAGGTTCTAATTTCTGCTCCTTGGTTACCCCAACTTTGAGAAATCTCACTCTCTTTTGCTTTCCAAAGATACAATGCTCACAGAAATCAAGATCTAAATATTTCAAATATGATAAATTACCCTTATCCTTTAAGATCTGCATTCCTTTTTGACTCATATGACCCTGAATTTGAATCTAAATCTGCATTCCTTTTGCATGCATCTAAATATGAAGTAGATAATGTAGAAAATGAATCACTAATACAGGTAGATAAATATAATGTTCATACCTTATTACATCTTTCCACAACAAAAGCACCCTTGGTGAATTTCCAAGAGTCTTCTGTAAAAGTAACAATGCAACCCGATTCACCTAGTTGTCCTTCAGAAATAAGATTCCTCTTGAGGCTTGGCACATGCCTCACATCTTTAAATACCCATGTATTTTCATTCTGAAATTTTAGATGAAATTCCCCTTTACCAGTAATACTGCAAGGTTCATCATCACCTAAATAAAAATACCCAAAATTGCCCTGGACATAATTTCTGAAATAACCCTTATTAGGGGTTGCATGGAAAGAAGCTCTTGAATCTAAAACCCATGATTCAATTCTATTGTCCAAAGAAATAATAAGAGCATCTTGCATTACCTATGATGAAGTAAGATTCACCTCTTTATCTTTGTCTGGTTTTTGATTCTCTTTATCCTTTGACCAACAATCTTTCTTTGCATGTCCTTTCTTTCCACATTTCCAACAAGTAATTCCCTTACTTATGGATTTAGATATGCTTTCCCTTGACTTTGATTTCCCATTAATCTTACTCTTGGATCCCTCCTTCTGCCTACCCCTGCTTTCTACATTCAAAGCATTTCCAGATGATGTTTCCTTTGTACTCTTCCTGCAAATTTCTTCATTCAAGATTATACTAACCACATCATCAAACTTAAAAATATTATTAGCAGATGCTATATTACTAACATCCATTACCAAGTTGTCCCAAATATTAGGCAAATAACATAATAATAAAAGTTCTTTTACTTCATCATAAAATAGTATAGCAACCGATTTTAACTAATTTACAATAGATCGGAAATCATTCAAATGAATAGAGGTAGATTCACCTTCATGCATCTTAGAACTAAATAGTTTCTTCATCAAATAAAATTTATTTTAAGCAATAGGTTTTTCATATAATTTATCAAGATATTTCATTAAGTCTAACGTAGAAGCCGCTTCTGTAATATTGGAAGCTATAGATGCTGCCAGGCTCAAGATTATAGATCCCAAAGCCTTTCTGTCAAGAATCTTCCATTCTTCATTAGTCATCTTCGTAGGTATTGACTTCTCATTCAACGGTAAGTACAAATATCTTTGATACAGATAATCCTCAATCTGCATCTTCTATAAATGATAATTTCAGCCATCGAATTTCTCATTTATTATCTTCTGCTTATATGCATGCATTAAACTCAGATCCAATGTTGAATCACCATGCATATTCTTCCTCTGGATCATGTATCCACTCCTCAATACTTGCTAGAGTTAACCAGTATGTCTTCATCATGAACCATCCTAAAAACAACTAAAAAAGAGGTCCCGGAAATGGAACCAATGATGCAGCCTAGAATTCACCAGATAATACCCTAGACATGCTGACGCATCACTCATCCTAGACTGATAACTCACCCAAAGCTCGCAAAGGTACTAGGTCCTTCTTTAGGGTTGCTATAGCAGAATGTTAACATGATGAATACTTAAAGCATATTGATCCATAACTAATACATCGTTATACATTGCATGACATATCTAGATCTAGGAAAGAATAGGTTTAAAAATAATCATGATAGAAGTAAGAACATGTACTACCCAATTACACATAGGAATAACACTTAGGTTCAATCAATATCTTCCATCTTTTAATTATCATAATAACACAAAAGCTTCTTACAATACTAGCAATCTATTGCAATGTATGCATAGATCCGATGTGGTGATCCATATACATATGCCCTATGTTATCTATCTCTCTATATCAATCCTCTATCATCTCCCTACCATGTGATTCACTACATATATATAGGGTGGGGATTTTCCCTTCACTACTTATCTATTCCAAAAATAGGCCGCATACTAATAATAGCCATGCGCCGTTTTCATGTATAGCCACACATGCAAGTGTGTTATCTATAGAATACTGATAGTTAACTGAGGTGAAAATATTATTCTTAGACTTTTTCCATGTAAAAGCACTCTGAATCTGATCCTCCAGAAGTAGACAATGTGTGGCATGCACATCTCTGCATCATTGGTGTGTGCTAACATGCCATCTTCTAAAAATAGATCTTCATGCCCAAAAATAGCTAAGTCTCGAATGTTGAACTTATGATCCGCATGTGTGTTCTTCCTATCCATTTATGCCCTTAACCTATCTTGTTTTCCCATGTGGACTTCTTGTGTGTTTTCTCTGTTAAGTGTTCTTTGATCAACATTTCTCAAGTCAAAGAGGTCAAGAAAATTGATTCTCATCCTAATCCAATGAGCTTTGTCAAAGAATGGTTCAATTTAGGTGAAGGAAGTATTTTTTCTCTAGTTGAAGAAGATCATATGTGCCTCAATGCTTCAATACATGAGAATTTTAAGGAGCTAGGTATTTGGAACACCTCAAGTGTGATAAGGTATGTCAAGTGATCTCTTTATGATACTTTGAGTAATGCATCTATTGTAGGTGTTTTAGTTTGTTGGTCCAATTTTTCATGTTGTCATTTAATGCATGTTTTGATATTGTCTTTAGAGGTTATTTTTCATGGTCGTTTTTTTCATCAACATACAACTAGGTTTGAAAGGTATGTTGTGCTATGTCAAAGGAGTTTGTAGATCAGTATGAGTGAAGTCATGATAAATATCTATCTTGAAAAAACCTGTCAAAGTATTATGAGTCATGGTCATGTTATTTAAATTTAGTTCAAGCGCTGATTGTGGTCTATTGTGAAGTAAAGTATGGAAGTAATGATCTCTGAACTATATTATGGTTAGTTATGTGGCTTTGTCCAGATATGAAAAGTTTGTGTTGATGCAAAGTCTTGTTGAGGTCTTTTTAGAATTATGGTTGTTAAAGTACATATGTAAAGTTCTTATAGGTTACCTTTCTTGTGCTCAGTCACTATTCATTGTCAAATATTTTGGTCTCATATCATAAGTGTGAAGAGTATGGTATATTTAACATAAATACACTACTTTAAGTCTTATTTATTAAATTCCTAGATAAGATATAACATTAGATATAACAATGGAGTATAGATCTGACCTAAGAAATAAGAAATGTAAGTAAAACCCAAAGTGCAATGAAGAGTTATAACACTTAGTTGATTTCACAATATTCCCAGTAGTGTGCAAAGGTAGAAGAATGATAAAAGAGAAGTGCAAGGTGTCACAACCTAGCCCAGAAAAATGTAGGAGTGTAGGAGAAGTAGAGACTAGGGCGCCTGACCTGGTACTGTGGTGCTTGGGCACTAGGATCCCTCTCTGGGTGCCAAGGTTTGTGCAGATGCTTAGAAACTAAATTTTACAAGGTCACAAACTTTCCCAAAACCCTTGTTGCCTATTTTTATAATGTCACACTATGATCTCCGAGTTCACTAATAACCTGTAATAAAGAAGACCACCTGTAAAACCCTCAAAGCACAACAAATCCTAAAAAAGAAAGATACAAAATGAGGGGTAAGACTATCCTAAACTATCAAAAAAGTGATATTATGACTGAGCGTTGTAATACATCTCAGACCCAATGTAGTTCTGTGTGTGTGTGTGTGCGGAATTATGCCCTAGGAGGCTCTTGTGCATGTAACACTTGAATAAAAAGAAATAGCTAGATGTAAATAGATTTGTGCATGGAATAGAATGAAATTCCTCTCCTATGAAGTGTATACAAAATAACCAACCCTTGTCCCTTGAATGAATCTAGATGAATGCAATGATGCTCTTTAATTGCCTTTGGATGCAAACTTAGGTGGTGATAGTTGATGCTTAGATCTTGGTCCTTTAATTTGATCCCATTACATTGTATTTATATGCTTACCTTACTTGAATTTCATATTTGATCACTAAAATGATGAATCTTTAGAGGATTCCCAACAGCTAGAAAGGACCCAAAAATGAGCGAGTAAGATATAATAAGGTATAGGGAACCCAGAGGGGATGAGGGATCCTAGGCACTAGCGTCCTAGCTGGAAATTAGTTTTCAGAGCCAAAGAAAGTGAAGTATTGAGGGCCAGACTAGAGAGTAGGGTCTATGATGCCAAGAAGGAGAACATAAATGAACCTAAGAGGAAAAATATAGTGATCAATTAGTACTTTTCTCCCCTAGAAAACATATGAATGCAATGCACGTGATTAGGACCTAGAAATGTACCCAAGTGAGTGATTTAGTGTCTACAATGGTAGCACAATCATCAAATGTGCATTGTTAAGGTTGGGTCCTTCTGGTCTGAATATTCTAAGGTCTTATGTATGATTATGAGTATGTGTTACAATAGTGAAGTTAATTAAGTCTCAAAATGCTTGTCAAGTGTGTGTTGCCATGGTTGAATCCTTAATTTTCTTATCTTGAGAGGAGGTTATGGAGTAGTTGAAGGAAATGGCATATATCATTGTGTGTGAAGCTTATGACAGTCATGAATGTTTGTACAAGAATGTTAAAACTGATAAGATGTCTATGTATAATGAAAAGGAAGTTCAAATTATTGTTTAAGGTCTTGTTATGCTTGAATGGTCTTATCCCTAGAGTTTCTGATTCATGTCAAGAATGATGATTACACATCTTGTAAGAAAATGGGTAAATGACCTCATAATAGTACCATTAGTATTATGAATATGTACATAGTATGTTTGATAGTTGTGGTACTATCTTAGTACATTATAAAGAGTTTTTAGGTTATATAATAGGTGTAAATATGTCTATGTGTCTACACAAGTCAAGTGTCAAGGTCTATGTTGTCTTAATGGAGTCAACATGAAGTATGAAGTAATCTAAGAAAGAGGATTTAGTGTATTAAGGAGACTTAGTGTTGGATATCATGACAAGAAGATTATCCAGGTTGCAATACACCTTCTGAGGAATGTGAAAGTTTGAAGTTTAGGTCAAAGTACATGTTAAAGAGATTGAGTATCCTCAAATTTTTGATCAAGAGGCATAGGTACATGAGCTCTGAATGTGCACCTACATAATCATAAAGTCAATGAAAAATAAATATGTGCATGCCCTTTGAAAAACCAGTCAAGTGATCAAGTGTGTCTAGTAAGTAAAAGAAAGGTGGAGGTTTTTAGATAAAACTTCATGAATTAAGTTCGTTATGATGCTATGATATAAAGCCTAAGATGTGAACTCAATCTCAAATGAAGACCTAAAATGTCTTAGATGTAAAAATTGATTATAGAGGATGTTGAGTAATTATTGATCTTTGTTCATGAGATCAAGTTGAAGCCAGGTTTAGATGGTCTTGATGTTTTATATCAAGGATGTGTACTTCAAGAGAAAGGTATGTTGATTGGTGTTTGTAGTCAAGGGTAAATGATGTCAACTGTGCACTAAAATCAATAGTATGATATGAGTATCTACATGTGAGAAGACATGATGATCAACAAGTTGTAGGGTATAGTGGTATAGAGATGCATCTATAAGTCTAAAAGGTATTATTGAGACCAAATGAAGAAGTTGCAATACTTGATTAGGTTTGAAGACCTAAGAGAATTTTGACGGAGCTCAGAGTTTGACAAGATGATCAATGAAAGCCTAGATAAAGTGCTAAAGTAGTGTAGTAGATCTGTGTCCTCTCATCACGTGTAAAAATCTTGTGAAGAGGAATAAAATCCAAGTTCTTGGTCATGAAGGTATGTGCAGAGTTATAGAAGTTGATGAGATAGTCATTCCAAGGCATGTGAGAGTTGCATTCAGGGTTTCAAAAAGTCTTGAAGCCTAATTTGTGTTCTTAGAACTCAAAGCTTAAGTAAAACAAAGTGATGCCTCAAGAAAAATGTTGAAAGGTTCTAGAAGACATGATTAAGTATGCTTGTAAGTTCCAAGGATATGTATTCATCAAAGAGGATACAAGATGCTTCTTGGCTGAGATTAGCTATTGATTTTTGCTTCTAATAGTTAGAATGCTCTATGGTCTGAGTTAGAAATTTGAGGTAGAGGAAAACTATTTTTGCTATTTTCTAAGAGGTATGTGGCATTGTGTTTTCAAGAATCTCAAGAAAGACATCATGAGTTTACAAGTACATGTGTTAGTGGATTGAAGTATTTAAGAAGGCCAATGAAGTGTCAAGCTAGTAATAGTTAAGTTAACTATGTGTTTCTCATAAGATAAAAAATCTAACACAAATAATTGAGACAAAGTGTTGCAGGTATGAGTTGACCTATCAGGATAAGGGAGGAAATATAGATCCATGATAAAGTGGGAATTGTGTTCTAGGTTCCATCAAGGCATATAAGGAAGAATAGATGCTTGTTTGCAAGTATGCTTTCGATAAAAACTAGTTTGAGACTCAATAATGTTTGAAATCATGCTAATAAGGTCATAGATCTATGAGATAACACTTCAGGATTGTGATAAAATTATATACCTATGTTCATAACAATCAAACAAGGTATGAATTACAATTATTTCAATCTCAATGAGATATAGGAAATATGCTTCCAGGGGATCCCTAAGTTGCTGATTCATAAGGTGTGTGTGCTCATTTGGCATTAGCAAGTTGGTCAATTTTTGACCGAGAATGAGCTGTAGGGACATTGGTCCAAATGGTGTTTTTTCTAGTCTTGAAGGAAAATTTTGTAGTCTTAAGCATTGAAAATACCTAGAAAGGAGATGTTGAACAAGGATGAAGACAAAATGGAGAGTATTAGTTCAAGGTGATCTAGTTTGTTTCTTATATCAAGTCCATATGATCATCATATGCTGCTGAAGGATTCAAAGAAGAGATATTTCAGTCCTAGGGGGAGCTTCATGAGTCAAGTAAGTCATGTTTTCCATTGTTTTCATTTTCCATGTAGTGTCATCATTATATCCTTTATAATAGATGTCAAAGGGGGAGAGCAACATTAGAAACATGGAGAAGATGTCTTGTGTGTGTTGGTCATACTAGTTGCCATCGATGTTTCTGAAGGTGGTTGTCATTGATGACAAAGGGGGAGATTGTTGACCTTTGCATGTGTGTGTTTTCATTAATTTCAAGTCCATTAATGGAAAAGGGTGTCATGAGGTTGTGCGAGTCTCCACGAGGTGTTATTTAGGTGTCAAACATGAAGGTTGATTGGTAGTTTTAGGATTTGGTGAGTTCTAGGAGGTCCTAGTGTATGGTATAGTGAGATGAGTCATAATTTGAGGCCTCCAAAACTGAATTAAGGTTGTTATGAGGTCAAACATAGTTGGTATGACGTGTCTTGAGTATCTAAGGTTATTCCTGAGGTCAGTATGGTTAGTTCATGGGTTGTTAGTATTGTTTCAGGTCATTACATGCCTATTCCTAGCCACAGAGCATGAAAAATGAGACGGAGGTGTGAATTTTGGACCAAATAAGTCTTGTTGGAGCATGGAAATAGCATGGTGACAGTGTACCTAAATTTTATGGTGAGTTTCAGGTCAAAACTCAGAGGTATGATGCATATTTGAGGTCCTTGGGAAGAAAATAGTGAGAAACAAATAAGATAACAAAGGTAAGTCTTAATGGTTGGAGAGTTTGAGAGATATTTGGTATTGATTATGAGTTAGAAAATTTATAGGATGTTTTCATGATGCTTCCTAACAATTTTTAGGTGAGTATGAAGAATATTTTGCAAGATACATTAGTTTTGGTAAAATCACGTAAGATGAATTGTGTTTTTAAGGAAAAAGTGGACCTTATGATGCTCGTTGTGAATTGTATGATTTACACGGGGACATGATATATTTGGAATATATTATCAGGTCAATTATTAATGTTTAAAAAATAATGAGGTGGTTTTATTGTCACGTTTTTATGGATGATTGTTAAGAAGGTAAGTTGGTTTGAAACCTTAACTAAACCCTAGCTAGAAGCAACTTCAAGAAAATTGAGTATATAGAGTCTGTTTTGATTAATTTTGTAAAAGTGATGATTAAATGTTGTGTAGGAATCACCCATATTTCCATAAAGGTAAGATAGAGCACGTGACTATATATGGGACCCACCTAAAATGGCTTCTTTATGAAGAGTTGTAGATTAAGGAGAAGTTTCCAAAAGAAGGTAAAGATTAAATTGTCATTTTTTAGACCTTTGGTTTTTATATATTTTAATGAAGGTATAAAGTCATGGTTGTGAAGAAAAAGTGCAAAGTGTGCCCTATTTATGAAGACTGGTTTTTGGGGCAGTTTGGAGTAGATTTCAATAAAAGTGATATTGTAAGAGCTATAAGATGAGTTAGGAGCTAATTAAAGTTGTGTTGTGGATTTGGTTCAGATAGAATTCCAATGTTATATCAAAAATGTGTTTTTTATATGGTATGCAAAATTTATGAGCTGATATTTAAGGATCAAATCTAGAGGATGCTTGTTCTAGCAGGGTGTAAAGTGGCTTGATAAGGTAAAGTGATGATTATGAGTTATTATTTATTGTTGAAGGTTTACAAGTGCTTGTAAATCATGTATAATTGTTTTCCATGATTTGGTAAATTGTGGAAGTAGTTTTTGAGGTGATGGATCAAGTTGGGCTACTGATCAGTTCTTGAGTCCAATAAGGTATAAGAAGAAGTTTACAGAGATTTGTTTTGTTAAAGGCCTTACACTTGGAGTTGGAAGGAGTTCCAATATTTTATGAAAAGGTGATTCAGATATATTTACATTGGTATAATTTTTTTGTCTTGGTGAGATGGTTTGATGGGTCCTTTATCTTGATTTGTGAGAAGAAGGTAGCTGATTTTTCAGGACATGTTTATTCTTGCTGAAATATTGAGTTGATTGAAGCATGAAATGGATGATTTTATGCTTGATATCACCTGAAGAGTTATGAGGGAATAATTATGTTCCTATTGAAGGAATTTGGAGGTCTTGAAAGTGACATAAATGGTGTAAATTAGTTGAGTTTACAAAACTAGTTTTTGGGAATCTTGTTTTAGTAAAGAGGAAAGTTATTGTGGTCTAATCATGTGGATGTTTCATGAGTTAAAATTTTCATATAATTTATTTAAAGGTATTTTTTAGTTTCATATATTGTTCACATGACATATTTTAGTTCATCTTGAGGGGTATCAAGGTGAAAAGGTAAAATCAGAGTGTTGAAAACACCTGTTTTGAGAAGGATATGAGCCAATTTAATGATTTATTTGATTGGTCCAAGTAAATTTAAGACCATTTATGGTTCTTATATGTCATATTACTCATGCATGGTGAATTTTGGAGCTTGAATAAGTACGGTTTTCGGATTTGTGGTTTTAGCTTATCCTAGTGCTGGGGTTTTAAGCCTTTTTAGTGCAAGATCGATGGTTTCGGGCATGAACAACCTATATGGGTAATATGTGACAATTTTAATGAATGTAATGGGATGATATATTTTTTTATTGGTCATGAAAAAATTTCATGACCAACCTACCTTGGGTTAGAAAGAAGAGAAGCTTATAAAAGTGAAGTTGGAGCTCATTTTGTGAGCTAGTCTTGCATGGGTGAAAAGTGTGACTAATAGATGAGTGTCTAACATGTATGAATGTATGTGTTGAGATATAAGATATTGCATGAGAGGTTGAATATTTTTTTCAAGAGTGCATACAAGGGTTTGAATCAAAGAGAAGTGAAGAAAGTGAAAGATTGTGCAAGTTTGAGAAGCTAGGGTTTGAAGGAGTTTGGATTTAAATCTTGTGATCACCATTTTTTGATAAAAGAATAATTGTCAAGGATCACACAAGGAGTCCGCGTGGGATAAAATGCCAAGATAAAAGGTGCAAAAGGACTGGAAGGAACCTCACATGGAAGGCAAGTTCAAATTTCAGGACTTAGCCGATTTTGAGCATAGAGACCTATTTTTACAAGATGGCATGCGAAACACGTCAAGGATGCAAAGATGTGCTCACCATGCATTAAATATATTTGGAGAATTTTTTAAAAGTATATATGCATTAAGACAAGCTAAGAATAGAACCGACACTTTAGTTAACTACAAGAGAACTATAGATAGCGCACTTGTATGTGTGGCTATGATTGTAAACAACATGTGGCTATCAATAGCATGCGACCTAATTATGGAATAGATAAGTGGTGAAGGTAAAGTCCCCACCCTATATATATGATGTTAGGTGCATAGTAGGGTGGTGAATGATAGAGAGCTATATGTATGTATGTGTAATGAAGAAAATACGCATATGACTAAATTACTGTATCAATTCCATACGCGCACTGGTATAAATTGACAATACTGTAAGGAGCATCTATAATTATTAATAGATGGAAGATATTGGTTGAATTTAATTGTTATTATATGTACTTGGGTAGTGCATGTTATTAACTCAATGACGATTACTGTTTAAATCTTGCTCTTTCATAGATCTTAGGGTAGTATACATTATAGAATAATGGATTAGTTATGAATCTTTATGTTTCTCCCTTCATCATGTTAACATCTTGTTACAGCAACCCTAAGGAGGGACTTGGTACCTTTGCATGTTTCAAGTGAGTGCTCAATATAGGCTGAGTGATGTGCCAGCATGACTAGGGTGTTATCTTACAAATTCTAGGTTGCATCATTGGTTCCATTGCTGAGACCTATTTTTCGGTTGTTTTCAAAATGGTTCACGATGAAGACATACCAGTTAACTCTAGCAAGTATTGAGGAATGGATACATAATCTGGAGGAAGAATATGCACAACGGTTCAACAGTGGATCTGAGTTTAACGCACGCACTTAGGTAGAACAAAACCTGTATGATAACTTATATGAGAGATTTTTCACTATCTTCCCAGTAGAACTATACGAGTGACTTATTGCTTATGCATCTCATCAGAATTGGAGGTATCATGCACTTGTCTGGACACAAGAATAATTTCAGGCCCTTTATAATACTAATCTAATCTAGACTCGTGTGGTGGATACGTGGTTTCGTGGTGTTCTAAACATTTATATTCTAGAATATAGAATTTCTACATACTCTTGCCCAGAGGTAACTGAATTCTAGTTTTTACGGTATCCAAGAGGAACATATTTGCATGCTATTCCATTGGTGATCAAGATATTAATGGTAACTTTGAACCTAGAGAGTAAACCAATGGCTAACTAAATTTCACCATGCATGAAGGTAGGAAAAGGTTTTGTTTAAGATGGCAAACCTAGTGGTAGAAAACCAAAGAGAGGAAATGTGACTTAAGTATAATGAGGCATGCGAGAGGGATATAGAGAAGTAGCATTCCGTTGTAGAGAGTATGGCATGGAGGAGAGAGATGGATCATGAAGTATTTACATCTCATGTAGAAGATGTGGAGCCAGAGCATCATGAACTCCCCCATATTGGAAAGCATGGTAGAGATCACTTCTCGGCCTCACACCGAAGTGCACCAGCAGAGACTACTTGGGCCACAAGAGCACATCTTAATCCACATGGTGACCTAGCCTTTGCACTTGGTTTTTAGTGTCTAGTACAACAAGTAACCAACAAACTAACTTGGGAAGTAGGAAAGTAGGAGTAAGTCAAGGGTCAAGTACATCAATGGTAGGATAGACAACTTCAATTTCATTCAGAGGAGCATTCTTAGGCACATCATCTACACAGAATGTGAGTGCACAAGAATGTGGATCCACCTCTGGAAGTGGAACTGCTTCACAGACTGTAGGGGTAAAATATAGTACTACTGTCGGAGCACAATGGAGTACATCTACAGGCCCTATTCCAACTATAGGTGGTGGATTAGGAGGTATAGGTGGTTCTAGTTCCAGTGGATCTGGTGGTTCTAGAGGTAGAGGGAACACATGAGGTTCCAAATCAGGTGGTCAAGGTCCACAGTAACCACAAAATATCTATATGGAGATGTCTCTTCATCTCTTGGAGTATAGAGGTATAGAGGATTCTTCTGAACATGTGCATATGTGTGAAATATTGTGGCATCCTAAGGGGATTACAGCTGCTAAGTGAAAGGAAAGTCAATTCACCACTCCATTACAAGGGTGTGCACACAACTGGTATAGGAAGTTTGACCCTGATCAAACTTGTGTGGATTATATAGCACTGAGAGAATATTTCTTGAAGGAGTCCCATATCCCTGAGTTTGAGAAGAAGAGTATAAGTGTGCTCAAGGATATCAAACAAAGGCATTACCGAGAGTGTACGTGAGTATGATGCTTAGTTTAATACACTTCTATCTAAGTTGTCTTATGATATACACGCTAGCCAACATGTACAATGGTTCGTTGGAGGATTGATTACACCTTTTAGAAGGGTGTTGTCACATAAGACATACACTGATCCACACGAAGATCTGGAAGTAAATTTACATGCTAGGTAGTTGGGACTTTACACTGGTGTTAGCCCATTTCTAAAAGCATAGATTGCAGCTATGGAAAAACAGTTAGAGAAACTGTTAGCAAATTCATCCCATGAAATGTGCTTAGGAATTTGGTGTACGGATTGTGAAGTGGAAGGTCACACCAAGGATAGTTTCCCTCACATATTTGTACGCTCATTACTACTAGACTGTGAGATTTTTCATTTGAATCATGATGCGAGTCACTGTCCTTTGTTACAGCATGCAATAAGGAAGAATGTATCTTGCTTTTGAAAGATTTACAGGTCCATGACCCATGATACTGAGGATTGTCGGTTGATTGGTCAGATCCAAGATGCCATAGACATTGGAGTATGATAGAAGAGTATAAAAGATAGTTCTAAGGGTAAGAATGAGCACTAGGATTGGGATCATAATCAAACATGCTATGATAGGAATGAGGGGTGTTTTGAAGAAGGTCATGGAAGGGGACATGGATATCATGGTGGATATGGAGGATGAGGCCGAGGTGGAGGAAGAGGAGATTTTCCTCATGGAACATGTTATACATGTGGATCTCCTGACCACTATAGGCGTGAATTTCCTCAAAATATTGCATGTTCTTTTTGTGGGAAGAACCATAGCTATGAAGAGTGCCTGGACTTATATGAGCATCTGAGTAAGCAGCATAAGCAAGAAAACAAAGGTGTCAGGATGGTTAGAATCCAACACGTGGTAGAAGACCAATGGATGCCCAAGATAACAGAAGGACCTGAGGCATTGACAGTGAATATTACTACATGCGCTGAAGTAGCATGCATGAGAGAGGCATTGCACTACAAGCCTACGATCACCAAGGAGGAGGTTTTGCATATGAGGTTTACCAGGATTCCATGGAAGTGTTAAGGAATCTTAAGGGCAAGATATAATACCTAAAGGAGAAAAAAAAAACATCAGAGATAGTCCAAATTGATATCGATGATCTACTAGAGGTGTGCAAGATGTTACGCCAGGAGAACATTATTCCACTATTGGGATTTGGTTGAAAGGGAACACTCTGTGTGTTAGTCTTGAGAGAGGACAACAAATTCTGCTTGCAAATATTCCCCCTGATAGCATTGACTATGACAAAGAGATTACTCTGAATGTTGTTGTAGATGGGTGGCTGTTGAGCAATATATTGATTGATACAGGCACGGAAGTAAATGTGTTGACATTAGATGCATGGGTACAAATGGGGAGGCCTCCATTGCAGCCATCAGCTAATGTGTTATTCATGGCAAACCGGACTAAGGCCACTCCCATAGGAGTATTGAAAGATGTATCTATAACTATAAAAGGGGCCAAGTTCACTGGGGATTTTGAGGTATTAGCACTTGCAGAAGCAGACAATTTTCCAGCCTTGCTTGGATGCCCTTGGTGTTATGTGAATAATGCTGACTTGAGATTCAATAAGGGATATATCAGCTTTGAAAACAAGGAGGAAAGGGTTGTGATACCTTTGACAGATGGGAAGTCTACACCCTATGTTGAGCCCCTAAGTGAGGATGACTTAAACAAAGTCTATGTACACGCTATTTAGGACCCAAAGGTCAATGAGCCATTAAAATAAGACATCCTACAGTGGGAGGATTCTCATTCTACTAGTGATACCATGAGTATTTCTTATGACAATTGGGCTCATGACACATACGAATTATTAGGGTGTGAGGTGAATTGTGTGGTAGCGTGCAAGAATAGATTTCATTCAATTCAACGAATATGTAGCATAATACCTGTGTATATAGGGATAGAAGATCTTTTTGCCTTTTTGAAGGCCATGGAAATGTAGTGGGCAGATCCAATTACAAGGAGAGATATGTTAGTATATACACTACATGGGATAGCAGCGTGCTACTGGGTAGTCCACAGAGATAATCTTATAAATTGGGAAGAGATTGGAATAGATTTTTCTACCAGGTTTATAAGAAATAATGCACCTACGCAAATATTCACTTATCATGGTGATCAACCTATTCAACATCACATTCAGCAGTGTGAGAGACTCTGGATAGTAGGACATGAAGTATTATAACCGTGAATCTGGGTGCATAGATTGTATTCCACAATCCAAGGATGCACACGTGCTTGGTATGTATATGCATAACTACATAGAGAAATTGGGAACTGGAAAGAGTTGGCTGCAGGTATGATCCAGACATTTGACTACTTCTTGACTCAACCTCCTCTAGCAGAGGCATTAAAATTTATCAAGTGCTTAACTATGGAAGATAGTGCAAAATCAAAAGATAATATTTAGGAATTATTTGGTAAGGTAGAGTTCGGTGCATGTTTTAAAAAGGAAGAAGAAATAGACTCCAAACTACTTGAGCACACTTTCCTTGAGAGAGAAAAAGGAAAGATGGTCTACATCATGGATGACGAGGAAGTTGAGAACTTAGATATTGAAAATTCACATGGGGTGCACAAGGTCTTGGAAAGTGAAAACAAGGATGCAAGTGCCTACCATGAACCCATGAAGACAAAGAAGGTGAATATAGGTTCAGAGGTTGAGCCTAAGGAGGCCATAATTAGAGATTACTTGTAAGACTCGGAGGTAGCAAAGATCATTGAGTTACTCAAGGATTTTCAGGACTTATTCCCTCGAGGATATCATGAACTTAAAGGCATGCATGAATCACTTGGGGAAATGAAGATCAAAATTAAGGATGGTGCACGGCCAGTTAGAAAGAGACCTTACAGAATGAATCCTAATTTGTGTGAAAAGGTGAAAGAGGAAATTGATAAAATGTTGAAATCTAGAATTATCAAGCCCCTTGATGAGTCAGAATGGGTTAGCCCAATGGTGATCAGTATCAAGAAGGAATATAACGGATTAGGATATGTGTGGACTACAGGGAGCTAAATGCTGCATGTGTCACAGATCCATTCCCTACGCCATTCACTGAAGGAAATACTAGGAGTTACAGTAGGGCATGAAATATATTCTTTCACAGACAGGATTTTCTGGGTATCATCAGGTTAGGATCACTCAGGAGGATCAAGAAAAGACAACTTTTATTGTTGAATGGGGTAATTTTTCCTATACTGTGATGCCCTTTGGATTGAAAAATGCTGCCTGCTATATTCTCGCGCATAGTTGTTCAGGCGTTCAAAAAATTTATTCACAACTTATTACAGGTCTACCTAGATGATTTTACAATATATGCACTTGTGAAAGATCATTGTGACAATCTGTGATTAATGTTTGAATGATGCAGACAATTGAGCATCTCTTTGAATATCAAGAAGTGAATACTTATTTTCTACACCATTTGGAATACTGTTAGGACATATAATCTGCAAGGAAGGTTTCCTAGTTGATCCAGCCAAGGTTACCGTCATTTTAGACTTGAAAGAACCTACCAGTCAAAGTGAGGTATGCGTATTTTTAGGTCATACGAGATATTATAGAAAATTCATAAAAGGGCATGCCAAAATTGTTCACCCTTGGAAGAATTGTTGAAGGGGAAAGGTACATTTTATTGGGGAGAACCGCAGTAACAGTCACATGTTTGAGATATTAAAAGAGAAACTTACTACCATGCCCATTATATGCTTTCCATCATGGGATAAACCATTTCATGTGCATGTGGATTCACTCTGGTATGGCTCATTGGCAATGTGTTAGCTCAACCTGGCAAAGTTATTATAGATCACCCAATTTGTTTTGCTAGTAGGAAGTTGACTCCTGCTGAGAGGAATTATACAACTACAGAGCGCGAATTTTTCTCAATGATTTACACATTGTACAAGTTTTAACAGTACTTGTTAGTGACACCATTTTTGTTTTATACAGATCATATGGCATTGAAGTACTTGGTAAACAAACCCATCTTACAGGGGCGCATATGCAGATGGGTGCTCCTATTTCAAGAGTTTGACTTCATAGTTGTGGTGAAGCCAGGGAAAAGCAATTCTGGACTAGACCATTTATCTAGAATCAATTCAAGAGAGGATGCATAGACAATTGAAGAAACAATGTCGGATGCACAGTTATACAGGTTACAATGTGCACCCATGGAATTGGAAGACATTGTTGTCTTTCTACGAATATGTATGGCACCAGAAGGAATGAAATCATTAGAAAAGAAGTAGCTTTCTATATGCACGGCACCATTTATGTTAATCAGTGGTGACCTTTACAAGCTAGGCCGAGATGAAGTATTACGTCATTGTGTGTTAGAGCATAAGCACAAGGATATCATGGACGAAGCTCATGGTGGTATTGCAGGAGGCCACTATGTAGGTGATGTGACTTCCTGGAAGATCCTAATTGCTAGATTATGGTGGGAGACATTGTATAAATATTGTAAATACTATTGTAAGGCGTGTGATCATTGTCAGTGCCTAGGAAAACCAGGAACAAAGAGATGAGATGCCTTTGCGACTGATTACTAGTGCCAAACCATTTGAGAAATGGGCCATTGCTTTTGTAGGACCTATTTCACCAGCCACACGTAGGAATGGATCATGCTATATCATTACTTGCACATATTATCTCACATGTAGTGGGAAGAAGCAGCACCTACGAAATACTGTACGGTAGCCACATGATAGCTAGATTTATATGGGAGAATGTTCTTACATGATATGGGTGTCCTTTAAGCTTGACAAGTGATAGAGGTACACACTTTTTGAATGAGACAATCAGGATCCTATTATATGAGTTTATGGTTGCACACCATAAAAATACACCTTATCATCCTCAGGAAAATGGAACTGTTGAGGCCTTCAACAAAATTTTGGGCCAAACTTTGAAAAAAATGTTTGTTGTTGGAAGAAAATATTGGGATGACAAAGTGTCAGTTGTTCTTTGGGCATATAGAATAACTTACAAGAGATTGAACAAAACCACACCATTTCAGTTGGTGTTTGGTGTGGAAGTTGTTCTTCCTATAGAATTTATGTTACCTTTTTTGCGCATTGCATGCACTGGAGGTCTAGCTGATGAACAAGCTTTAGAAGAACGTATTGAAAAGATGATTCAACTAGATGAGCACCGAGTCATATCATGGTGGAGTCAGAAGTAGGAAAAGGCCAGGCAGAAAGCATGGCATGACAGAAACATAAGGGATAATAAGTTTGAGATTGGATAAATTGTACTTCTTTATGACTCAAAGTTCTTGTGCCATCCTGGAAAGCTCAATGTACATTGGTTGGGGCCATATGTTATCACTTCTATACTTGATCAGGTGCTTACTAGTTAGAAGCACTTGATGGAACACAGCTACCTGGTTAGTTTAATGGGAGTAGGCTGAAGCCCTACTATAAATAAGTCTTCTTGGTGTTTGTAATAAGGCAGTGTTGCCATTTAGTTTAGGTTTTCAATTCAATATTTTCTTAATGTATTTCCTTCATTTTCACTATGCTTTGTCAATTTATTTGTTGTTCTTGTGTAATAAGCATGCATACATGCCTAAAGCTAATCATTATATGAAGAATGTTTATGCATAGAGGACTACACATACTTTTCATATGGGTTGGTTGTAGATGTCCAAGGAAAAATACTGTGGGATTTGAATAGTGAAAGGAATAAGCTGCTATGGGTGTACTTTAAGTCAAAATAAGGTTGTTTCTCAAATTATTTCTCAAAAGATGACAAAGGATGGAGATGAATGAAAGATCAGTATAATGTGTAAGGTAATCATAGGCCATGTTAGCTATGAGGAGAAGGTGCAATGATGAGGTACTTGAGTGCTGCAAGAGCGCACATCGAAGAGAAGTCTGTGACTAGAGGGTAAGAAGGTACGTTGGAAGGCTTATTGCTGGGCATGCAAAGATATACCGCGTGGAATGAATCAGTTTGGTTATTGAATGAAGGGATATTTGGTAGGTGAGGAGAAATAAATGCATCAATATTTGAAAAATTTATATAATGATGGGATGTGGATTAATTTTTACTGTTGCAACTAAGACTATTTGTGATAATATCCAAGTGTGAAGAGTCAAGTGTTCGAGTTGAGGTGCACAAGGGTGCGAAACAAAGAGTGACAACTAGATATGTGTGATAAGAAGCTTGATGTCCCCGGTGGTGAAGGGTTTGAGTGAAGAAAAGATATAGGAAAGGGTTAGGATATGAAATTTCCACCTAGGGAATAATTGAATCGAGCTAGGGTTTGATTTATAGGGTTGCAAAGTTGAAGATGGGACACTTACAAGGTAAAAATGGCACCAAAAAAGGCATCTACAGGCAGCAGTCAAAGGAAATAAGAAGGTTTTCGTTGAGGAGAAAGAGATGGCACCAAAAATCCATTTTTCGATGATGTGATACCTACAGGAGTCATTATTCGACAAGAGTGGGATTCACCCATTAGAAAGAGAAAAGTGAGTGAATATAATCGCAGGACTTTGGAAAACAAGAAGGATCTTGATTCTTTTCTCATGGTTATAACAAATAAGTGCATGGCAGATGACATGCTCGGTATATGACGATGCGGGTGAAAAGTTATTAACGATAATTAGAGTCTATCAGTTGTATGAACTTTTGTATTTCAGGAATTATGAGCCATTGTTTTAATGGCTCATGAGCAGGGTACACAAATAATTATTATACTTTATAGTATGTAGAGTTAGAATTTTGGTCTGCACTTGTCTCATCAGTGACAGGTCTAAAGGCCATAGGGGAAGACATAACAGGTGTCCTTGACAAATAAAGCCACTATTTTGAAGACCAAATAGGATTTGGGATACCTAAAGTGTGTATGTGAAATGGACATAGATAAACTAAGAACTGCCCAATTATACAAGCTTTAGCACACCTAGTTACCAAGTTAAATGATCAGGAGTCGTGGTCATAGGTAAACACTATGTGGTTGTATGTGGCATGAAAGATATCGGAAGGGAAAATCTATAACATTGCAGGCTATATTATAGAGAAAATAGTCAAAGAAGTGCACACATGAGGGAAGATGAGCTTTGGGGTTGTTCTACTATCACTGGTCTTCATGGAAATCAAAGTACCAAATTGACCAAAGGAGAAAATATGGGAATACCCCATAAAGAACAAGTCCCCAACTGAAAGATTTAGAAAATACCTATGTAAGGGGAGCATGACAGACGAAGTAAAAAAAAGGGCAGAGAAGTGGTATGACAGGCTCCGCGTGACATTTGGGGAAGAGTGGCGCATTCCCAAGGACCTACCAGTAGTTCATTTTTTTGTATACTAGAATTTATGTATCACATGTTTTCTAATGAAGGATGGAATCTGGATCCTTTAGTGCAAGTTACCTTATGTATTCATTGCAAGGTATTTTCTAGAATTTGTTCATAGATTTACTGACACACGTTGAATGATCTTCAATGTAGACAAGGTAGACTGTGACTACCATACATTGAGGAAGAAGTATGTATATTATGGAAGAAACACTTATACAGAGAGAATCATTTCAGAGGTTCTGAACATTAAACCAATAAGTTTAGTTGTAGCAGATGTGGGGGTAGCCTTAGTGTATCTCCAGCTGAAGCTAAAAATGGAGAATAACAAATATGTGGGACGTGAGTTTGCACTTCTAGCACCACCAAAGGGAAATCCTACAATGTAGAATGTACCAACACGTAAGCCCAAAGAGCCACTTGAAGTACAGGATGAGGAGGAGGAGCACAAAGATAGTGGTGGTTTGGAGCATAGGGGTAGGAGACATCCTACAAGTGAGAGTGAAGTTGAGCGCACTGTTACACCACCTCAACCACAAGAGGGGGATGCAAAGGAGTTAAATGTGGTCCAAGGGGAGCACATGTTTAAAAGAGTATTTAGGAGAACAAGGACCCAAGGTGCTACCCCAACCATTGTGCATAAATCACCCTGACTCTCCTCACAAAAGGAAGCGATCGCGCAGAGGAGGAAGATAAAGTTGAATGAGGAGGTGAAAGAGTCTGAGGAGAGTGCACCTACATCTCCTACACTTCCAAAGCACTCAGAAGAAAAGGATGAGGCATCAAAGGAGAAGGAACAAGAGAAAAGACAAGAGGAAACAAATGCATAGGATATTCAGGACATGGAGACACAAGTCCGAAATTTGGAAGCTAGAGTTCCTAAGCAGTAAAGGTCTAGGAGGAAAAGTGGGGAGCACATTCCACTGGCCATTGGGTATGCAGAGGATGAAGGAAATATTATCTGCGCCTGCTTCTAGAGCACAATAGTGCAGAAGGATCTATTTTTCTAGGAGTTGATGGATGAAGATATGGCGACTGTGTGCACTAGAAAGAAACTATCATGGCCAATGCACACCCACATGGATGAGCATGATTTTTATGTGTGCAAAGAGTTGTGCATTTTAAGGCAGTTGAAGAAGGCACCTCAGGCTAGATACATGACGGTAAAGCCTATTGTCATGTCAGACGAGTATGTCAGTAATGCACTAGTGAAATTTTCTGCGGGGGTGGCTAGAAGGAACATGGACAAATCTACCACAATCAGATCACTGCACGAAGAGCTGAAGATCAAGGATGTAGAGATAGTGCACATAACAAAGGAAAGGGATTTCACACAGAAGAAGAATGAAGTATTCATAAGCATCACAGAGGAGATTGGGGACACTGTAATTAAAGCAAGGCCACACTTGGAACCCAAGGTACCACAAACATTTCCTTTAGTAATACACTATGTGGAAAAGTTGGCAGAATTGGTGCTCAAAGATGAAACTTTGCATATGAGAGTGCTAGAAAGATCAGAACAAGACACTGAAAGGGAGAAAGCATCTATGATGAGAAAAATCACATCTTATGAAGGGTTGTTGTAGGCATTACAAGAAGTATTAAAAAAAGTGGACCAAGCTTTAAATATATGCATAGCTCCAGAGGCACTCACCAACATTAAGACCTTGGAAGAGAACAATGAGGTCTAGAAAGCCATGAAATATGAGACATTAGAATGTGCAGAAAGGTTGTTAATGGTTAAACAGAAGTGTGAGGCCCTGACAGTAGCACAAGAGTCACACAAGACTTGGCTGGAAGAGCTTGGAAAACTGATTGCGTAGAAGATGGACCTTTTGGAAGGGAGGATGACATCCATGTCTAGTGTTGTGTTATTTCTGCAAAATGAGAAAGGATAAATTGTGAGGGATGAGTTGGAATCCATTGTTGTGGACATCCTAGAGAAAGTGGAACAGGTATTCATTGAATGGCAGGTTTTAGAGGCCGCAATAAAAAAGGATTATCCAGAGTTGATACTACAACTTGATACAAAGGAGGTTGCTTAAATAACCTCATATAAATTATTTATTTATCTAGATTCTTTCATTCTTAGTCTTTCATATATATTCTTTCCATCAAATTTTGGAGATACCCATTCTCAGGACGATAATGAGATTAGTGTGGGGTAATGTTGATAAAAGAATACTTGTCAAGGATCGCATAAGGATTCCACACAGGATAGAAGGCCAAGATCAAAGGAATGAAAGGATTGGAAGGACTCGCATGCAGAAGGAAAGTTCAGATTTCAGGACTTAGCCGATTTTGAGCATAGAGACCTATTTTTGCAAGTGTTGTTTTTAAACTAATGCTAATGTAAACAAAGACTAACACCTAAATAGTCTTAATTAACAAGAATTAAACAACATTATAAACACCATCATGATAAGAATTAATCAAGGGTTAGATGCTAACAATTATCAATACAAAACTATGAAATCAACTATGTTAAGCACCTAAATATCCTCTATTCTCTAACAACATATAAATGAAGGAACCTAGGTAGGTACCATGGCTATCAAAAACAGTTGTCCTTAATGTTCCAAGAACCTAGGAATGGGGGCTAATCAAAGTTGGGCTACAAGACCCTTTTGACACCTCCCATATGACCCAAGCACTTTAAGAAAGAGGCTTAACTCTTCAAGATGATGAACTCTCAAGAAAACAAGGTGCAAGCTCTTAGTCTCTTTGCTATATGCTTTGCATTTGCTCTCTAAGGAGTTTAGGTGTAAGTAAAAAGGTAGGTGGAGGGCTCTTTATATAGCCCAAAGGATAAAGGATTCAACACATTCTCATGAATGTGGGATAAAGGTAAAACATGATTAGGAATGGATAAGGTTGCTTTATTAAAGGTAACCTTACTTTAGAAGGGTTTAATACATGTTTAGCAAGTCATGGGAGTTGGGGGGTATTTTAATTAATCAAAGGTGATTAATTAATAGGTAGGTGTAAGCTTATAGAAGCCATTTAGAAGAATATTAGTGCGATTCAGGCTATTAGAAAGGGATTAAATCAATTTAATATCGATTTACTAGTTTAAATGAAGGGGAAGACTAATTAATTAATAATAATTAATTAATCAAGATAGAGGAAGTGATAATTAACGGAAGGTCATTAATTAGGTTGTTAGCTGGGTAGGTGACTTAATCAATTAGCGTATTGTAATTAATTGATGACAATTAGAGGGAATATGAGTGCTTTTGACGATATGTCATCTATTTGCGGAAAAGGAGATAATTAGCGCAATTTAAGTATTTAAATTGCTTGGGCATAATTATAGGTGTCTACATTTGCCCCTCTTTGGGGTGGCGTAAGTGACGCCACTTCAAAGATAGTAGACAGAAGAAATTTTTTGAAGGGATAGGAGAAAAATTAGTAGGAGGGAGAAATGCCCCCTCGAGTGTCGATGGGGTGATGAAAGAAGTCGATCGACAATAAAAAAAGGTGAGATATAGGTAGAAGGATGGAAGTAGGCAAGATGCCCCGATGAGAGAGAAAAGTAGGGGTGAAAAGGGAAGTGGTGTAGAAGAAATAAGGAAGAGGGGAGAGAAGAGCTTAGCCTCTAGCCATTGTTTATGTGGAACAAATTTGATGTCATCATATTGCCATAGGAACTACATCATTGGCCCTTATTAAAAAAAATAAGCATACGACAAAGGTAGAATGACATGAAAAGCCATACTGCAAACAATTGTCCATTGCTGAAAGTACCAACTCCATGCAACATACAAAAATGCAATGCAATACGAGAAGGAAACAAGCTCATCTAACAGGGAAAACAAGTACGAACACACATATCCAACCCAACAACGGTCAAGACAGTTGTACAAATGTTTTGTTATCAGTGCTGGAGAGATCCACAAGTTCATGATTGATGAAAAGGGTTAAAAAATGATGCCCCAAGCAAGGATACATGCAAGGGGAAATGAAAATGGACACGGGGTCCATGAAAAGCATTTGTGTGCAACGAAACAGCACCAGGCAACCAAAAGTGCCCCAGAGTACAGACGAAGCAAGCAGCTAGCTTTTGTGAATGGTTGTGAATCCGGTGATCCACGAGTCATATTAATCAGGGAAGATGTGAGACAAACCAACAGGATATGGAGAAAATACCATGCGCAAGACACAAGTTTCAGCCATAAGAAGCAAGTTACCATTTTGTAGGGTGTTTTACTTTTTAGGAATTTTTTGAAAAATTTTGCCTTGTTTTTGGGATTTTTTTGATATAGTAAATGTTTGTATTGTTTTGGCTTTCTGAACCATGATAAACAATAGAAGAAAGGAGAAGAAGAAAAATAAGGGCCTAGGGGCAACAGAAAGTGCCCTAGGTGGAAGAAAGGAGAAACAAACGACAAATAATGTCCTTGTTTAGTGGAAAAATTAAGAAAAAATAATTATTTGAAAAATAATTATTTACGAGAGTGTGAAGAAGAATAAAAATCGCCAGGGAGCAATAAAATTTTCTGGGGGAGAAGAAAGGGGTATTGGACAAAAAATGCCCCAATACGGTGAAAAATAAGAGAAAAATAATTATTTAATTAAAAATAATTATTCCACAGCGAACAGAGGAGAAAACGGTGAGCTAAACGGGTGTCCCGGCCATCTGAACGGTGAAAAACAAGTTAATATACCCCCCCAGGGGGGGTAAAAACATCACAATCAGTTCATTTTAACCGCTCAGTTTAGAAAACTTACCGTGAGGCTCTGACACTCAGGAGAGATGGTGATCGCACGTGATCATTTGAGGCGTGCTGTAGATTGTAGATGATAGATCTGTAGACAATATCAAATGTTGTTTTCAAGTGTTATTTTGATGTATATGGATGGGATGATATGATGATATTGGTGCGGGGGGGATAGATTTTTTATTATGCGCAACCCCTCTTGCCCCCATTGATGATATGATATGTGATGATTAGCTTAGCATACATGCATGATGTAAAACTTAGCATTTTTGTTTATATATGATGTATAGATGATGCTAGATGTGATGATAGTGATGGTAATGTGATGTGAATGATAACAAAATAGAGCACATGCAAGAAACATGCCTTATTAACAAGTAACCAAATGCTACAAAGAACACTAGAACACCAGGAATTAATGCAATACACCATGAATCACCATGCCTTATTAACAAGTAACAAAACACAACCAAATGCGTTAAGAAAGAAATAATGAATTAACACACTAGCATGTCGAAACCCACTACAACATGCACAAGAAAAAATGAATCTATTCTAAGCAAGAAAAGATAAACTATGACAAAGTACACCCAAGCAACAAACAACTCAAAAGTAAGCCCGCAAAACACTATACAAGCAACAAGCAAAGCAAGGAAACAAGGCAATGCAAGTAAATGTTTTTGTAAGATATGTTTTCATGCACCGATTTTCTATTGTTTAGGTTTTTGTGAAACAATTGTCTATTGTTTTTGTGTTTTCTCGAAACAATTTTCTATTGTTTTTGTGTTTTCTCGAAACAATTTTCTATTGTTTTTGTGTTTTCTCGAAACAATTTTCTATTGTTTTTGTGTTTTCTTGAAACAATTTTCTATTGGTTTCCAAAGCTATGTGCAGGTAACCAAGAAAGCGTGGATGCCCCCAGCATTAGGTGGGGAATATACAAGGGCAGAAGCCACACACTTATGAACAAGAAGGTGAAGTCGTTGAGTTGCCCCCAGCGTAAGATGGGAAATCACGAAAGACCACATCCCTCACAGACGAATAGAAGAAGGCAAAGCCAGATCAAGGCTGGACAGAATGGTGTGCACAAGGAAACTCAGAGGCAGAACCAGGTCCAGGCCAAAGACAACTACCCTTCGAATATAGAATGCTTGCGAACAACGAATCTTCCTGAGGCGCCGGAAACCGGTTTTCACCCAAGGACTTGCCCAAAGTGCCACAATTGCGTGGTTTTCACAAGTGGATGACCTGTTTTCTCTTTTTCTTTTTCTGAATTTGTTTGATTTTTTTTTTTTTTTTTTTTTTTATTTTTTTGATTTTTATGACTTTCTTGTGCCATGTTCAGGCATAAAACCTCTTAAGATGCATGGCGTTCATGGGCTCCCGGAGCTCATCACCATTGGGGTGAGCCAACTTGTATGCCCCTGTGCCATACTTGGCAACTATGACATAGGGTCCTAACCAATGGGGTTCAAACTTCCCTTTCTTTTCTCGCTCCGCTCTGGTGTTGAACTGGTTCTCCTTCATGACTAAATCACCAACCTCAAACTGACGAGGGATGATTCTCTTGTTATAGTTTCTGGAGACTCTGTGTTGATATACTTTCAGGTGATTAAGAGCGCGAATGCACTTCTCATCCAGTAGCTCCAACTCAGCCAATCTTGCCACTCGGTAATCTTCATCTTTATCCAGATAGTCTCGAAGAGAGATCCTCAGGGAGGGAAGTTCAATCTCTAAGGGGATGATAGATTCTGTCCCAAACACTAGGGAATATGGTGTCACACCTGTAGGGGTGTGAATGGATGTTCGGTAAGCCCAAAGGGCTGGATGAATTTGTAGGTGCCAGTTGCGACCTATTTTGCTGACCATCTTCTCCATTATCCTGACCAAAGTCTTGTTTGTTGCCTCAGCTTGTCCATTACCCTGAGGGTAATATGGCGTGGACCATTTCAATTTGATTTGGAACCATTGGCAAAGACCTTTCATAGTTTTGTTCTTAAATGACTTCCCATTATCTGTAACAATGGCTGCAGGAATGCCATACCGACAAATAATGTGATTCATGATGAATTTAGAAATTTGTGCTCCTGTGACATAGGTTAAAGGGACGGCCTCCACCCATTTTGTAAAATATTCAGTGGCTGTGATGATATGTGTATGACCATCAGAGGAGGTAGGAGTAAGCTTCCCTATTAAATCAAGTCCCCATTTAGAGAATGGCCATGGGGTAGTGATTGGTTGCAATGGCTGTGACGGAGCATGGATAAAATTTCCATACTTTTGGCAAAGCACACATTTTCTAACGTAATTGCAACAATCAGTTTCCATGGTAGGCCAATAGTAACCTACTCTCAACAATTTCTTAGCCAAGACCATTCCGTTTGTATGCACTCCGCATACTCCTTCGTGTACTTCCTTGATTGCCTGGATTGACTCCGTCACATCCAGACAACGTAATAGATTCCCGTCATAGCCATGACGATAAAGTGTACCTCCTAAAAGGGTGTAATGGGCTATCTGGTGAATTAGGCTCTACTTTTCAGAGTGGGAGATATCGGGAGGGAATGTACTGTCCTTAAGATAGGTGAAAATGGGTTCATACCATGGTGAATGGGGACCAACAACCTCACAAGCCAGGCAAGATTCTGGCATGTCATATGTGGGCTGGCATAGATTTTCTATGAAGAATGGCATATCATTGTTCCCTGGCGGAATACGAAGCATAGATCCCACCATTTCCATAGCATCCACTGATCTGTTCTGCGCTCTTGGGATCTGCTCAAAGGTGATGCACACAAAATACTCCTTTAGAGTTTCCACTAACTTCTTGTAAGGTATGAGTTTGTCATCCTTAACCTTATACTCATCATTAACTTGTTTAATGATTAACTGTGAATCACCTACAACCTTAACATGATGAATATTCCACTTGATGGCTAGCTTCATCCCTGCAATGAGTGCTTCATACTCTGTAATGTTGTTCGTGCAAGGGAAGGCCAAGCGGAAAGCCTGCGGTATAGGATCACCCGAAGGAGTAATAAGGACCACTCCTGCACCTGAACCATGAAACGTAAAAGATCCATCAAAATGTATCTGCCATATGACAGATTCTTCAATGTAGAGCAAAGAGGCATCTGGCAGTTCCAGACTCAAAGGCTCCATGCTTTGCAAAGGTGCTTCCGCTAGCTGATCTGTGAGTATTTGTCCTTTAACTAATTTTTGATGGACAAATTCTATATCAAACTCACTAAGTAGAATGATCCAATTAGCCATTCTACCTGAAAGGGCGGGTTTGGACAACAAATACTTGAGTGGGTCGACCTTCGATATGAGCTTGGTCTTAGTATTCAATAGGTAATGGTGAAGTTTTTGAAAGGTAAAAACAACGACCAAGCAAGCCTTTTCAATCTGAGGATAATTAAGTTCATAGGAAATGAGGGTGTGACTCAGATAGTACACCACTTTCTCCTTATGGTTAATGTCATATTGGGTGAGCAGCGCACCAATAGCGTATTGTGTAGTGGAAATATAGAGCAAAAGTGGTTCTCCCGGAGTAGGAGGCATGAGAACAGGTGGATTGGCCAGGTACTATTTAAGCAAAGCAAAGGCTTGTTGTTGCTCGGGTCCCCAGATGAAAGTGACGTCCTTTTTAAGAAAATGGGTGAATGAGTGACATTTATCTGCAAGCTGTGAGATAAAGTGGTGAATGGCTTGAATTTTCCCCTGCAAGCTACGTAATTGCTTGATATTTTCAGGTGGAGGCATTTCAGTGATGGCAGACACTTTAGCAGGGTCTACCTCAATACCTCGTCTTGACACAATGAAGCCCAATAATTTCCCTGATAGCACCCCGAAGACACACTTCTTGGGATTCAATCTGACTTTGTATTCCTACAAGTGCTCAAAGATACACCGTAAAATGACAGGATGATCTTCTCTTGTTTTGGACTTTCCCAGGATGTCATCCACGTAGTCTTCCATGATGTCATGAATCATATCGTGAAAGATTACTGTCATGGCCCACTGATAAGTTGCTCCCACATTCTTAAGGCCAAATGGCATCACCTGATAGCAGAAGGTGCCCCAAGGAGTTGTGAAAGTTGTTTTGTGTTGGTCCTCCTCAGCGATTTTAATCTGATTATAACCTGAAAAATCCATCCATGAGTGATAGCATTTCATATCCTGCTGTTGAGTCAACAATCATATCAATGTTGGGTAATGGAAAGTCATCTTTAGGGCAAGCCTTATTGATGTCTCTAAAATCCATACAGATTCAGATACCGACAGGTTTCTTCTGGATAGGAACAATGTTCGATATCCATTCAGAATAGTCAATTGGTCGGATGAATCCTGCTACAAGCAACCTTTCCAACTCTTCCTTGACCAACAAGGCCACTCTTGGATGCATCTTTCAGAGTTTCTGTTTGATAGGCTTGGCGTCTGCATGCACGACCAGGTTGTGCATGACCAAAGTCGGATCTAGGCCGGGCATGTCTTTGTAAGACCATGCAAACACATCAATGAACTCTCGCAACATCATAGTGAACGTATTTTGTTCTCTAGCTGAGAGTGATGCCCCCAATTTTACTATCTTGGGATCTTCTTCAGTACCAATGTTGACATCAATGGTTTCTTCGACTAACAATTTTGATAAATCCTCCATACGCGTAGGGTCAGGAGGAAGGTTGAGATCTTCATCCAAGGATGTCTCTATGAGATTTTCATCCTTGGCATGGTCACTTTGTTTGTCCTTCGGTTTTCTTATTTGTTTGTCAGCCAGTGCCTCAAAGAGGTTTTCACTGTGCGACTTGGACTTCAAATTTTTCCGAGGCTTTTCTTTAGAACTTTTTCCCTCACTTTTCTTTAAATTTTGCTGACCACGAAGTTCAGCCTCCTCACCGAAGTAGGCACAGGTGTCTAAGTCGATAGAGAAACCTTTCTTATGATCTCCAATGGGGATTGTATCCCTTATGCCCATAAACTCTGCAATAGCCTCGTCAATCTTGAATAAATCTAGTGGCACGTGACGTTGTTGGTCCCATTCAACAAGGGAAGGGTATACAAGGTCAAGGGTTGGTTCAGTGGGGGTGATGGTTAGGACAACGTTATTCATAAAAAGGTTTGTGGAGGCTAGATCCTCATATTGGCTACAACAAGAATCCGTATCGCTGTCTAGGTAATCGGAACTATCCTCATGCTCAGAACAAGTCACGTCTTGATCGTTGGGGTGCACTCCATAAGGATGAATCCCAATGCCGTATCTTTCTATTTTGAAATGTGGAAGAGGGACTAGTTCTCTTTGTCCTTGTTCATTCCTCCCACATCCTAGGCCTTTGTAGCCCATGGAGTACATCATTCTGCTAGATTTTTCATATTTCAAAGTTTGGTAACAGGACGGCTGAGTGTCCTCAGGGACCCAAGTAGTAGGTGGATCAAGCAACTTCTCCTCAGCTAACAAGCCTCCAGGCAGGAATGACCCAATAGTGTGTTCTTCTCTAGGTCTCTTAAAGTGGTAGTTGGGTCGACCTCTAGTCTTGGGTGACAAAGAGAGATCTGACACCAGGAGCACTTGTTGTACATTATACTCCCCACAACCATATTCCAGGATTTTCATCTCCCATGAATCAAATGGAGAGGTTGAAGTAGATGCCCCATGAGCACAAGAACTAAGTGAATCCAAATCCACGTGGGATTCCATAGCCTCAGATTGAAGAGGAACAACTATATCTATGGAGGGACATGCATATGTACCCTTTCATGCAAAGCTATTGAGATCACTACAATGAGCAAAGGGATCTGAATCTCCTGGTATTGTGATCGTATGTCCCTCATGCTTCAACTTGATGCATTGATGAAACGTTGATGGCACGGCCTGCATGGCATGAATCCATGGTCGGCCTAGAAGCATATTATATGGAAGTTCCAAGTCTAGGACGTGAAACTTTGTCTGATGACAAGTGGGGCCCACCTCCATGGGCAGCGTAATGGTGCCTGCTGACTCTCTTTCCACGTTGTCGTATGCGGTGATAGTAATAATATGGGACTCAAGATCTTCCTCCGTATGTCCCAATTGTTTGACCAGCTTAAGCGTGTAGATGTTCAATCCCGATCCATTGTCCACAAGCACCCGTTTGATTTTCCTGTGGGTGACAACTACCTCGATGTACAAGGGAAGATTATGTGTAGGATTCGTGGTAGGGATCTCCCTATGGTTGAAAGTAAGATGCTCACTTGGGGAAATGGTTGCCACCACAGCTTGAAGGTGTGCAGGATCGACTTCTAAAGGCACTCCCGACCCCTGAAGAGTTTGATACAGGATGTCCTTATGCACATTGGAAATCTTGAGAAGGTCTAAGATCAAAATCTTAGCGGACGTCTTCTCAAGTTGTTCTAAAAGGTTATACTTACCAGTATGCGGGGTCGATGGAGAGGGGTCTGGAATTACGAGGCAGGCGCACCTTGTTACCGCAGCGTAGTCCTTTCCCTTAATCTGGATAGTGTTGACATGGTCATCAGGGGAGTGAATACATCTGATAAGTGAATCGTAATGATTGTTATCTCTCTTGGTATACAAGTAATTCATGGCTTTATAGGTTTGGGATGACTCTCCCCGATCTGGTTTTTCCTTTTCTGACTTATCATGCTTGGGGAATGGTTCCTTATAAATCCCCATTTTCTCGTTAGGTGTTTGCATGTGGCCAGGGTTATCCACCTCTATCTCCCCATTGTCAATGAGGTCTTGAATATAGTGGCGAAGTCGCAAACATTTGTCTGTTTTATGACCTTTAACGTGATGCATTTCACAATATTCATGCTCCTTATACCATGAAGGTTTGGGAGCATTGTCGTCAAATGGTTGTGTTGTAGGATAGGTCATCATGTGGGCCGCATCCAACTATTTTAGTATGACTGACAACGGTTCATTGAGAGAGGTGAATGTTCGTCATTTTGGTGGTGGTTGAATTGGGCCCTTGGTCAGTTTAAAAGGTGGACCAATTTGGACTGTTTGAACGTGTTTGGAATCATTGATTCCATCTCCCACCACATTTTTTTTTTTTGAAGATCTTGGGATTTTCCATGGGTTTGACACTTTGGTTGTTTTTAGATTGGTTTTTAAGGGTGCCTTTAGCAATGAGAGCCTTTTCTATCTGAATCCCTTTCTCAATAACCTCCTCAAAAGTACAGACACAATGCATTTGGAGGTGGAAGGTGATATCTGGGTTGAGATTGGGAATGAAGATACTGACCAACTACTTTTCAGGGAAAGCACAAGGGAAGCAACTGGCTATCCCTCTCCATCGTTGGAGGAAGCTAGCGAAGGTATCATTTGGGCATTTTTTGGCACCACACAAGTCTACCATGGTGACGTCACTCTCTATGTTATACGAGAAGTGATGCACGAATCTTTCTGCTAATTCTGGCCAGGTGGAAATTGATCCCCGTGGTAAGCGTGTAAACCATTCCAATGCTTGACCTCCAAGACTCTTGGGAAAAATTCTGATAAGGTAATTATCACTATAAGACACCTCTTGACATGCCATGTAAAAATATTTAACATGATCTCTTGGGTCTCCCTTTCCTTTGTATTTGTCAAACTTTGGCATATCAAATTTCTTTGGAAAGGGTTGAAGGGTCATTGTTTTGTCAAAAGGATAGGGGCACAACTCTTCATATTGATATTTCCTGATGCTCCCTATATTGCTCTCTTGTAAGCTTGCAAGTGTCGCTTTCATAGACTGCACTTCCTGTGCGAGCAATTGTTCTTTAGTGGGAGAAGTAGGGATGTAAACACGATGGTACCCTATGTCTTCTTCTCCTTGTTTTTCCCAATGGAGTTCATTGATCTTAACCTTAGGCCTTACCTTTTGAATGTTCCTGTTTGCATCTTTCTGTACATGGGAAGTAAGCAAAGCAAGTTGTTAGCTTAGGTTGTTGATTTGTTGTTGGATTGTGGCTTGGTTTATAGCCTCTTCTTCTAAAGGTTCCTCCTCTTCGTATTGTGGAGGTTCTTCTTCTGTCTCAAGTTCTATTTTGTTTCTTTGTGGCACTTTGAGGAGGGGTATTCTATGCCCTACCACTTTATCATTTTTTGCGTAAGAAGAGGAAGCATGCCCGCCTATTAAAATATATTCCATATTGATAAGGGGGCATTCTTCCTCAGTAGTGTCATTTGTTTGTAGTATTGGTTCCTTCTCGATGGGAAATTTGGCCCCTAATTCGATGACCCAGGCCAACACTCTGTCTTTGTTTCTAAGAAGAAATTCATCTAGTAGAGTAGGGTCAAAATCAAAGTCCATGCGTGGTGACTCTAATTCATTTCCACTATGGTCGACCATTTCTTCTGTTTCCTTTTCTACAGAAAATAGTGGTCCTAGATCGTGTTTGATAAATGGGTTTGACCCTTGTCCGTTAGAGGTTTCCCAAGCTTGCAACTGTTGTTCCTCATATGTTTGTTTCTTTAACCCTAGACGTGTCTTGGGAGCCATGTTTTCGTGATAAGTTTCACTAAGGTAAGTTGTAGATTTTTTCAAAATTCAATGACTACCCCTAAGTGAAACACAAGATGTACGTGTTAAGAGTAAATTAACAGTGTGAGAATACCAATGTGATAGAGTGATAAAGTCACCAATGAAACAATCGTTTGGTACCAAAACTTAATCAAATGAAGTACTTCCTAGACTACGTTTCAAAGTAATTTGCGACGCCAGATGATTAACAAGATGTCTCCACTTATGCCAAGTTCAAAGGAATGAACAAGACGTAAGTAAATACATGAAGTTAAATGTGATCTCCCAATCAAGATATACGACGAGCAAGCTCAAGTCTGATTAAGACCTATATCTCAAAAAGTGTCAATTACGATTTGCGAATGACACAACAATATCACCAAGATATGTTAACCCACTTTGCAAGAAAGTGAAGTATTGATATCGAGGTGTTATTGATATAACACGCACAAATGGTAGTGCCTAGCACCTTTTGAAATCGAGGTAATAATAAAACCGAACCAAAAAAAAAACTCAAAGTATAGCTAGGAATAGTTAAGAATGTGTGCAGCATAACCGTACAATATATGTATTTATGTCGAGTTTACAAGAAACAAGACGTAAATATCAAAATTGTAATGATACGAAACAAACAAGCTAACTCCTCTATGGAAGTCCATGGTGATGAACCATGCCTAACTACAATGACGATCTTGACGTGGGTATCAAGATCACAATGGCTACCAAATGACGTGAAAATGCCTCCGCTCACTTTAGACGTTTAACTAACCCAGCCGCAAACATGGATGGGCGTAAATGGACATAAAAGTGAGAGAAACAGTCGAATGGCAACACAAAGGTAATCACACCTCTTTTGATCAACAAAGTGTCAAAAGAATATGAAGGAAATAAATCAAGAAAAATGACAAAAAATGCTAGCCTCACTTCAGCAGAGTTTCACCTCACCCTAAGGCAAGTAAAAACTAGGTGAAAGTAATACATCACACGTTTCTCAAAAAGAAGGTTCACAACTCAACACTGTTTTAAAATGGTCAAAGTGGGCTCCTGGCCAAAGTATATTCTCCTAGGTGGTTCTCTCACCCTAGGTGTTACAAAGTTGCCACGAGCGAGCATGATTTACCCAAAAAGTCACACTGACTAGTTTGGGAGTATCTCAGCTTTACTTTACCCCCTTCAAGAACAGTAGGCAACTAGTGCATCTACGTGTACCATCACTGGGGTCACCACAACGGACAACCTGTAACACTATCTCACAAAGGAATCACTAGTCAAGTAGGTAGTGCGGAGCACTTCCCGTTTCGTCCACAAGGTTCCCTCTTGCGTGGACTACTTTGGGGTTCCTGGAACCACCCCCATTGTTGTAGCTTAAGGTGTTATGCCAAAGGGGTTATGTTCCAGTTGAGCGGAGAGGGACGTACCCTTTTCTAAAACCTGCAATACAGTGTTTTGAATATGTTGTTCTTTTTATCTTGTTTAATTAGGTGTGGTTTGGTTGAACACCTTTTGGCAACCTGTATAACAACTGTATTAGTAGTTTTTGACTTTGTTTTGATTCCTCCTTTCCTTGACAAGCATTTTTAGGTCCTGCACTCAAGCGTTAGTAGTTCTCCAAGAAAATCACATTATTTAAAAGAGGATTAAGAGTTGCTTTTGATTCTCAAGATCATCCAAGGATGCAAGAGAAGAGCATACACAACAAATAATCTAACTAAAAAGTAAAGAAAAACTTTTCAATCAATGAACCATACAAAATTCTTGATAAATGTTCATTCCCTTAAACCAAAAGTGAAAGATGAAGTTTCCAATTTACCAAATGTTATAAAATGAAGACTAAAGTTGCTTTTGATTCTCAAGATCACCCTAAGGTGCAAGAGAAGAGCATACACAAACTTTATCCCAACTATATAGAAATGGAAAACTTCAAATCAAAGGACCATTGAAAAATGCTTTGTAAAAGGTTCATTCCCTTAAGCAAAATGAATAATCAAATTTCCAAGTTTAATCCCAATGTTAAAAAGATAGAGATCAAAGTTGTTTTTGATTCTCAATATCACCAAAAGGTGCAAGAGAAGAGCATACACACGCTTTGGTCTAAATCGAGTAAGCATGGAAATACAACATTCATCAAAACATTAGACATGTTAGAAAATGACCAGTTTTAAACTAACAGAAAAACCTATAATTTTTGTAAGTATAAATCCCAAATTTATGTTTTCATTGCATATTTAACTTCAATACCTTTCCAACGCAAAAAAAATGGAGTCATTTCAAGTTCGGGAGCAAAAGTTATGGCCTTCGGAAGATGGGTTACGCATATGCTCTTATGCTCACGGGTATGCACTTGACATGCACTCAAAAAATGTCAAAAAAAACGTCTCTTAATCTGCAAAATGGGAAAAAATTTCCAACCAAGATTCAATTTCAACCAAGATTCAATTTTGACAACAACCCATCACATCAATATATGAATAGAAGACTCAACGCTATCAAACATTAACATACATGCTCAAGAATTTAAAATTTTCAAGAAATTGACAAAACTAGCATGTAGAATGATGAAAAAGTAAGCTCTAAAAATGAAAACATGATGAAATCTTGAAATTTTCTCACCAAGATTAAATTTTGACAGAAACCCACCACATTAATATGTAAATAGAAGACTCAGCACTATCAAACACTAACCTACATGCTCAAGAATTTAAAATTTTCAAGAAATTGACAAAACTAGCATGTAGAATGTTAAAAAAGTAAGCTCTAAAAATGAAAACATGGAGAAATCTTGAAATTTTCCCATCAATTCCAATTTTGAAATCACTTGACCTCCTTTATACCTACAAGGAATACTCAACACATGCATACTCAACAAAAAAAGTTAAGAAAAACAAGTTAGATAAACATGTGTAAAAGAGGGTTAGTAACCAAAAATAAAACTTAACTACAAAAACTTGAAATTAAGTGCAAAGGACAATGGAGTAAGTCCCACCGGGAGTGCCAAATGTGTGCAAGTGTTTTTTTTTAAACTAATGCTAATGTAAACAAAGACTAACACCTAAATAGTCTTAATTAACAAGAATTAAACAACATTATAAACACCATCATGATAAGAATTAATCAAGGGTTAGATGCTAACAATTATCAATACAAAACTATGAAATCAACTATGTTAAGCACCTAAATATCCTCTATTCTTTAAAAACATATAAATGAAGGAACCTAGGTAGGTACCATGGCTATCAAAAATAGTTGTCCTTAATGTTCCAAGAACCTAGGAATGGGGGGCTAATCAAAGTTGGGCTACAAGACCCTTTTGACACCTCCCATATGACCCAAGCACTTTAAGAAAGAGGCTTAACTCTTCAAGATGATGAACTCTCAAGAAAACAAGGTGCAAGCTCTTAGTCTCTTTGCTATATGCTTTACATTTTTCTCTCTAAGGAGTTTAGGTGTAAGTAAAAAAGTAGGTGGAGGGCTCTTTATATAGCCCAAAGAATAAAGGATTCAACACATTCTCATGAATGTGGGATAAAGGTAAAACATGATTAGGAATGGATAAGGTTGCTTTATTAAAGGTAACCTTACTTTAGAAGGGTTTAATACATGTTTAGCAAGTCATGGGAGTTGGGGGGTATTTTAATTAATCAAAGGTGATTAATTAATAGGTAGGTGTAAGCTTATAGAAGCCATTTAGAAGAATATTAGTGCGATTCAGGATATTAGAAAGGGATTAAATCAATTTAATATCAATTTACTATTTTAAATGAAGGGGAAGACTAATTAATTAATCAAGATAGAGGAAGTGATAATTAACCGAAGGTCGTTAATTAGGCTGTTAGCTAGGTAGGTGACTTAATCAATTAGCGTATTGTAATTAATTAACAACAATTAGAGGGAATATGAGCACTGTTGAGGATATGCTGTCTATTTGCGGAAAAGGAGATAATTAGCGCAATTTAAGTATTTAAATTTGTTGGGTGTAACTATAGGTGTCTACATGTGGCTATGATTGTAAACGCCGTGTGGCTATCAATAGAATGCGACGTATTTCTAGAATAGATAAGCGGTGAAGCGCAAGTCCCCACCTTATATATAGAATAGATAAGCGGTGAATACATCTAACTCTCTATCATTCACCACCCTACTATGCACCTAACATCATATATGTGTAATGAAGAAAATATGCATATGACTAAATTATTGTATCAGTTCCATATGCGCACTGGTATAAATTGACAGTACTATAAGGAGCCTCTATATTTATTAATAGATGGAAGATATTGGCTAAATATAATTGTTATTCTATGTAATTGTGTAGTGCATGTTATTAATTCAATGACGATTATTGTTTAAAGCCTACTCTTTCATAGATATTTATGTTGTGAATCTTGGATTAGTTGTGAATATTTATGTTTCTTCCTTCATCATGTTAACATCCTGTTACATCAACCCTAAGGAGGGACCTGGTACCTTTGCACTCTTCGGGTGAGCACTCAGTCTAGGATGAGTGATGTGCCAATGTGACTAGGGTGTTATCTTATAAATTCTAGGCTGCATCACCATTAGCTGAGTTGTTGCAGCATATCATCAGTGAAATCTTCATAAAAATATTTTGTGATGTGTCATATTCTTGCAAGTCTCTTATTGTGAGTCATATCAACAAGGGTTTATGGGTTGGTGCTCCTTGTGGGGTTGGTGCCTCACTAAAGAAATCTCTTGTGATGTGTAATATTCACTTGAGTATTTTTTGTGTGTAATATCAATTTTTTTATTGGGTTTTATTCCCTAACTTATATTTGGTGTCTTTTTTACTCTCTCTTGTGTTGTGATGTTGTGAATGGTTAATACACATCTAATATGCACATGTATGGTTACGAATGATCTATGGAAAAATTAATTGATGAATGTATGGTTATGTAAATGAAATAAAAGTTATTGTAGGAATGATTCACCCCCTCTCAGTCCATTGTGTTTCCAACACAAGTAGGCATGAATTATCATCTTCAAATCCTGTTTGTTCTATGAGATTATCATACTAGTATTCATACTTCTACATGTGCTATGAAATTTTCTCTTGTATATTTCTCCAAGGTGTTATTACCCCTTGAATCTAAAATCCCATCACTCCACGTATCCCTCAAATATATTATCCTTGATGAGGATTATCATTAATACTGTCTAGAATAATTAGAGTTGTTGGATGAGCTGTCTAATACCCCTCAAAAATCATCACGTATATCAAGAGTGCATCATGCATGCATATAAAAAACATGTCAAGAAGCATGAATGTAACATAGGTGATCTCGTTGTCAAAGAAAATAAAAAAATCACTACTCTAGAAAGGAATAAATGTGGAAAGTTTTCCCCTAAGTGGATCGGTCCATATGTCATCACTAACAAGTATGGGTCGGGATATTATCATCTAGCCTCCATCGATGGTATACCTAAGAAGGAACCCCTAAATGCTTTTCAATTACAGCACATCTACTATTAACACATCAACCATCATGAAAGTAGTCACATCAAAGATATTATTCCACCACCAACTAGTCATTTAATCATCGTAATGATTTGAATGTATGTGGTTTACTGTCACTATCCTTTGACTATGTTCATCCATGTTTCTCATGGAAAAATTATTACTTAGAAATAACCATGTAGTCATTATATCCATCCTCCTTGCCTACCAACAAAAGGCATGTTATAAGACATATATGTGTAGTCAATACACACCTCTTCCCCTACTTGAAATGGTTTACTAGGCTTTCCCTCAGTGTAAAAATAAAGTTAAAAATATCTATGGATGCATCTTATCAAAATAAATAGACTGATCCCTCAAAGGAAAACTATCAAATATCAAAATCATCTTCTCAAAAATAATAAACAGACTGAATCCTTGATGGAAAAATTGTTGTTAAATTTATAGTCCGATCCCTTGAAGGATGGCTATCCAAATAAAAAATCAAAAAAGGAAAAATTGTACAACACTCCATCGAAGTATGGCTACCCATACCATTGTAAAAAGTATTCTCGTATCAATCAACCTTCAAGAAAGTCAAAATTCCAAAAGCATCCTAGGAAAGCTTACTGCATCGATCTCATGCATTCCCTTACAAAACCTTAAAAGGAGAACCCACTCTCCCACACAACCTACATATGTATACCCTTCTCATGCTTTAAGAAGGTATACATTTGAATTTTATCCCCATCTAAGATTTTACATGTAACTACCCATTGTGTTAACCTTTTTTATAAGGTCAAAAAGAGAAAGAACCTTCATTCTATATTTTACCATCACATATGTATCAAATTTAGTGCAAAGGTAATCACTTCAAATTTTATTTCCAAAATTATTCAGACACATTTTTGTACACCTTAAAGTCACGTTGCAAAAAAATCAAGCATCATAACAAAATCAATGGCATTTATTATATCTCAACAATCATGTCAAAAAAAGTTAACACATCTAAACATTAACTTCACATTGATATAATTCAACATATAGGTCAAAATCATATATATATATATATATATATATCAAAATATGTATAATACATCATCAATATCAAAGATATACATTGAATATAGGCTTCACAAAAGATTCGTATACATCAAAATATCACATCTACTAAGTAAAATGGACATTCATCAACTAGACACCTCCTCGAACACTGATCCCTTGATCACCACCCTCACCCTCATCTGATCCTCTACTAGGACCACCTCCATCTAGACCTCATGGTGGCTAACCCACACTCATTGTATTGCCACTCTCAGCACATAATATACAAAAAAAAAAATCTCATCAAGAATCCTTTATCAAACTATCTCCTCATAGTATCTAAAATACTCGCATAAAGACTGGTAGTTAGCCAAGCTAACACTACCTGGTGGTCCCATCTACCCACTATCTTGATATCTCACTTCATGTAGCTTGACTCTCGATACTGAAGTACCCATAATACTAAGCACCTTTCCCAAGACCTCTCGTTGCTATATATACCAGTGAAGATCATCTATGTCATATGTAAACTCCACCTGTACACCCACTAGCCAATCACCTAGTCCATCCCACTCACCTATCAAACCATCTCTCTCCATGGTCAAGGTAGCCCACTTAGCTAATAAAGCGTCCTTCTTGGCCTCTAAATGAGTAATGATGACCTCCAAATTTGACCTATCATCACCCCCACCTCCCTCACCCTCACCATCACCCCCCTGATGAGCCACCTCCACACAAGCTCGTGCTCGTCTGCCAGCTCTAGCAGGATGAGCCTGCAACCATGTATCATATGACTCTATAACCCTGACACCATCCATAGCCGTGAGAACTCCTTGATGATCTACTTCCATTTCACCCTTCTCATCAGCGATGGAATGAATCACTGTAACTATCGGTAATAGCGAATCCACATCCCCGTCATCACACCTGTAACCTACATCAGACTCCTAAACATCCTAAACTAGCCCATACTATCACCTAATTTGGCTAAATCAGATCAAATCCCGCTCTCTGGGCTATCAGCCTTGTACCCACATATCCTATTAGGTATTCGTAAGCTCACCCTCCACCCCCTCCCACACTGGAAACCAAATATATAGTATCTATCTCACATCACCGGCCTGTAACCTAGCCAAGAACCTTCGATAGTGCTCCTGCCTCACATTGGCCCTACCTCTCCTCTATCTGATCATCATCATAGTTATCTAGTTATCCCCCAACATTGCTACACCTCCCCACAACAAACACCTCATCTGAGCCACCACAATGTCCTTATATGCCTAAAAATATAATAAGAAACCAATATCAATCCCAAACCTCTTCCTGATCCTTGATGCCCATAAGTCCCTATAGGTCTAGGAAAGTAATGTATGGGGCCATACAAATATAATCCTTTGCTTCATCATATTGGTCACCACACTTGTCATCATCCAAGGAAATTGACCCTCGGCGGAATCAGGAAAATCATAGCAAGTAATCCCTATCATCATCAGGGTCATTAAAGTGTGACCCTCTATCTCGGGAGTATATAAAGTCTAGTATGAAAAACCACCTCACAAAAAATCCACCCCACAAGCATCATCACCATATAACCACCTCATCACAATAGGCCTATCTATCTCATCAATCAAATGAATCCCCTCTCCTTACATAGGAAACCTCAAAATCCTTTTTACATCCTCCAAGGTGATAGTATTCTCACCCGTCGAGATCCAAAATGTATAAGTAATGGGATCCCATCTCTCGAGTAATACAAACAACCCCCAATGCCTATGGATCTATTTGTAATGATGCATCATACCCAAGCCAACGTCCTCCAAATGATACCAATCATCATCCCACAAAGAGGCCCACACATCCTTTAGGATCAAAGGAATCTTGTCTTGGATGGTCAATTTGTCCCTTGTTTGTATCCACAAAACTTAAAACATCTAGTAGAACACTTTTTAGTCAAAATTTCATTCAACAGTCACCATATATTTACAATAATCACTAGAGTTTCATCCAAATCACAAGATATTTTCCAACATCACTGGCGATTCTAGAATCTAAAGAAATATGCCCTAATATGGGCCCTAAAACCAAAAAAAATAAAAACTAACCAAAAAACACAAAAATATCTAAAAAGGGTACTTTCCTATCCTAAGGTGGGCCTCCTCTGCCTCCTTAATTGTCCTACAGCCTTCATATCTCACTTATTTCTCAAAAATCACTAAATCAAGGTTCCAATTTTCTCAAATGTGCATGGTAAAATGAATTTATCATGTTAAAATTGAACCATTTATAGGGTAGGATTTTCCCACCTTGGAATCACTGACAATTCCTTTAATCGCTGGAAATTTCCTTAAATCACTCGCGATTCATCTTAAATTATTAAAAACAAACCTTTATAACATCCAATCCTTTTGAAACACTATCCTACCTATCTAAGTACCACATTTTACCAGTATGTGTCTCATTTTAAAGGCCTTGAATCCCTCACAACATCAATAAACTAGCTAATCAAATTAAAAATTATCTCGATTACACACCCTAAAGCCCAATTAAAATCAAATACCAACAATCCATTATGGATTTTTTTTATAACCTCAACACTGGTAAGCCATACGTCTATAGGACATGAGCCCTATGGCTCTCCTATCAACTACTTCCCTGGTCTCAAGAAGCTCATATATGTGGCCACATTTACTTCCTATGAATTATACATCTCTAGGACACCAACTCCTTGGTTCCCCTATAAATTGGTTCCATGGCGGCACCCATCTTGTTTCAATACCTCATATTGGGGAAACTTACAATGAAACATGTGCATTAATAATATCCAATAAACTTAATCAAACCAGTGATCATTGCAATTTTTCCCAATCAAATGCAGTTTGAGGGGGGATCACCCATCCTAACACAAAGAAAACCATCTCAAACCATTTTTTCCAGTAGTTTGTTCGTCACAAACCACTCAAAAAAAGGGGAAAATGTAGACACCATGTTTTTGTCATCTTCCTACTTCCCACATATGCACATCACTTTATCAAAACATATCACTATAAAAATTACCTACGTCATTCTCCTCATCCTGTAAAATCAATTTTTACCCTTTCATAAATCAAATTTTACTCATCTTAATTTACCATAACTCCCCTGAAACCATATAACCATATTTAAACTATCCCTAACCCATTTTATCACAACGTTTTAACCTCCTCAACTCACCTAACCTCTTCTCAACCATTTTACCTCATCTCCATATCTGAATATCTTATTTAGGAAGTGGTTGAAATCACTTCTAAACATTTTCCTTAAATTTTTTAGATCGCCAATGATTATAATAAATCACCAACAATTATAAATAGGAGTTTCAACTCCTATTTGATGACCTTCAGAAATATTTTGGACGTCTGTGCATTTTTTTTTCAATCCTAATAGCGAAGGAACACCACTCCAGAAAATCCCCAAGTCTAGCAACAACATCGAATCCCCTCAAGGAGTATAAACACATCAATTTGTACACCAAATTCCTTGGGAATATCTCTAGACAATTAACATAATTTCACACTACAATGTACCCCTTTTTTATTTTATTATTTATGTTATCTCATAACGTTACAAAAATCGTCAATTTATATCTCTATTTGCATTTGTTTTCTGTTTATAAAGAAAATCAATATTTTCAGATGGATCACCAATGATTCCTTTGAATTAACCATAATTCCTCTAAATCACCAGTGATTTCATTTAATCTCCTGCACTTTCCATCTATCAAATCCTTTTAAATCAATCACATAATTTTATCAAATTACATATATATATTTGGATTTAACTTGCCTCTTGCAAGCATGTCTCTGCTTCAGATGAATGTTCCAATTCAATCACATCCTATCACAAACATCTATGATCTCTCGATCATCCAAAAACCCTTCACATGGGATTAATTTTACATCTTCCATGAGCTCATGTTGTTCACCATTAGATTCACACCTGACATCGAGGACATTGAGAACCAACTCAAGTTCCTCCAAAAATCCAACAAGAAACCTTAGACTACTAGTATGATTACTTTGAAGCTACCAAAATTTTTGCCACCCTAGCCTAGGCCACCTATGAAGTAGAGCAGGACTTGCCTTTTCACCTTGATTTTTAGCTCCATATTTATCATTATTATACTCTCACTTAATTGTTTCAAAATGAGTTTATATCATCCCAGGAAGTCCCTTTAAATTCATGGAATTGACCTTTTTTGTGCAGTTCGTCATTCCATTTATCTAATATCTTTTGTTTAGTTGTCTTTTTTTACATGTCTTTTCACTAGATGAAAGGAGGATCACTTATAGATTTTTCATCTCCCATAGTCTCAAAATTGTGACTATCGGTGTAGGAATCGTTAAACCCTACCGTGTTTTGAGTTTTAAGTACTTTTCTACATTTGATAGTATAGACCTGAAATTTACCTAATACACTATTCTTGCCACTCCACACACCCAATCCACCTCCTCTATGTAAAATACCATCATAAAAAAACTCCATCAAGCTCATGTAAAAATATCCCTTTACGAGCTTGTCCAAACTTCCCCACAACATTGAAAAGTGATCATTAAGGCCCTTCAATCTATATCAAAACCCTCATACAGTCCTCAACCATTCATAAATCTGGTTGGCACCCTCAAAATGTTTGTCATTATTACTTTCAAATGTTTTGAGATCCCATATTTACAACCTCAAGATCATGATCTCCCACTTTTTATCATTTCCTAAATCATTGATAATATCGTTAAGAGAGTTATGATTGAAAATGGTGTTAACATCAATATCATATCATCCCACATTTTCACCTAGCTTCAATTACCCAATACTATTGTCAGGTATTCGCCTATAGTACTACAATCCTTTAATGATACCATTTACCTTACACTAAGCACAATTATTCTATTTATAAAATTAGGTGTTAAATGTCTTCACAAACTCTTCTATCTTGTAGAAGGAGAGATTCAATATAATATGATACTAAGATGACATTGGATACGCACAATGTGTTGTATCCCATTGACCTTACATTGTTGTATAAAGTATGAACATGAAGGTAAGACCTTCACTGTTCTAGCTGACCTTAATCCCTTTAAATATTTCATATGAATTATTGACCAAACAATTTTCTCATACAAAAAACAAACTTGGGATCCTCTGATCAAGACTCTACTAGTTCCTTTGTCTCCACGTACAAGTTACCAAATGAAAATTCCTTCAAAGACGTCATGCAAAAAAATTCACTAGGGGAGTATCACCTCCTTGCTCTTAATTCATTTATTACACCAAACACATACGAAAGGCCTGATAAACAATCAATGTATGAACCCAATGTTGGAGATATCATCTCCTCCAGACATCCTCATATTAAAACTAATCTATTCTAGAGAGGGATCGATCATCCTTCCCCACATCAAAACAATCAACACTATGTTAAACCTTTTGTATTATGTTTATCCTTCTTATATAACTATTCCTTTTCATAGATGCACCTCCATCGTTGCACCTACAAGGGATTCAAATTAGGGAATTATGAACAAAGAATACATGACTTAGTCTTTGATCAGTCCCACAAACCCCACAAGAAATATTGGTTAGGTTTCAAAATTTCTTCTTCAGATACCTTCACAAACACCACATCTGGTCCTGTATTGAAACCAGAGTCGCCCCCTTCATCATACCATGCTATTGACACTAAAAAAACCATTTCCATCCCATATTATGTTTTTGAGTCAATACGACAACCTTAGTACAACTTATAAAACTAATGATGGCATTAAGACTATTCCACTTATTTTACATGAAATGGTAGAGGAAGATTCCCCTACCATTGACATTCTTCAATGTCACGATGATCAATCCATCCTATCTTATATGGGGATAAAGGATCATTACCTTAAAAATAACCTACCACTTGACATATTGACACCCCTTAACAAATCTACCACCAATATTAATAGAGGGACTTCACAAGATCCTCACATAGTTAAGGTTAAAGAATCCTTATATTCAGAAGAATTGAAGGAATTCACCACCTTCCTTTCAAAACATAGTTAGGCCTTAACATGGTCATATAGTGACATGGTGGGTATTGACCCTAACATATTCATTTACAACATTTTCACAATCCCTAATGCTCATCATGTTAAACAAAAGCTATGTAGGATCCACCCTCACGTAGATCTCCTCATAAAAGAAGAATTACAACGCCTTATTTATGATAAATTCATATTTCCCATTGATTTTCTACAATAGGTATCTAATATTATACCCATGACCAAATCTTCTAGAAACTTACAAATATGTACAGATTTCTGAGTTCTTAATCTTGCATGTTATAAAAATGAATTCCCTCTCCTAAACATTGACCAACTTGTCGACCTCACCACTGGCCATGAAATTATATCTCTTATGGATGGATTATCTTGATATAATCAAATCCTTATCACATCTAATGACCAACATAAAATGTCCTTTATTACCCCTTAGGGGAATTTCTAATACCGTGTCATGCCCTTTGGACTTAAAAACACAGGGGCCACCTATCCAGGGTTTATGACATATATATTCCATGATCTCATTCATTAAACTATGGAAGACTATGTTGACAACCTATTATTAAAATCTAAGCAATGCATAGACCATCTCGTCATCCTTGGAATCATTTTTTATTGACTCATCCAATACTTCCTCCGCCTTAACCCTGCTAAGTGTGTATTCCGTGTTCTCATTGGTAAGATTTTAGGTTTCATAATTTCTATCAGGGGAATTGAATTAGACCTCGTAAAAATCAAATCCATCATCAAAATTCCTCCTCCTTCAAATTTTAAACAAATTCACAGTCTTCAAGGTAGACTTCAATCAGTCCATTATTTCATCTTGCAAATTTTAGATCGTTGTCAACCTATTCACCATCTCCTCTACAAGGATGTCAATTTCAAATGGGATAAAAATTGTCAAAAGTATTTTGAAGATATAAAATAAGTTTTCTATAATCACCCATGCTCACACCTCCATGTAAGGGGGATCCATTTTACCTATACATATTCATTATTGATCACATCATAGATGTTATACTATCTCATTCAGATGATCAGGGTAGAGAACAAGCTATCTACCACATAAGTTACAGTCTTCGTGACTATGAAACCCATTAAACTGAATCCAACAAGTTATGCGGTGCCTTATACTTCATGACTTCTAAAATTCACCACTAATTTCTTAAGCATAAAATGTATGTCATCACCAATTTCAACCTTCTCAATGTTATGCATTATAAACCATACCAAAATGATGGTATCACTTAATGGCTTATGCTCATGGACGAGTTTGTCCTAGAATTTATCTCGTAGAAATACATCAAGGGGTAATCTATTGCTGATAAAATAACATAATATCCCCTTCCTGAAAGTCAACTACCTCACAAAAAGTTTCCTGATGAATCCATCAACACCATTAATCAATAATATACTCCTATCAGAATGAAACTTTTCTTTGATGGATCTAAGTTTTAGGAAGGATGAGGTACCAGTATCATCATCATACCTACCTAGGGGAATCCTATCCCTCTATCATTTAAATTAAACTTAGAATGCACTAATAACATGGCAAAATAAAAAATCTCATATCATGGGTCTTTAAAAACTATCATGCTTGGTGTTTAAATTATGGACATTAGAGACTCTCAACTCTCCATCAACCAAATCAAAGGAATTTATCAATGAAAGAATGAAACTTTACAAAATTATAAAAAACATTGTTGAATTCCTCTTATAATCCTTCGATCAATACACCATCTAAATAGTTCCATAACATTCTAATAAGTTTGTAGATACCATGGCTTCACTAGCCTCACTCATTCCACTATCAACTAATGATTCCAAATTGTTTGTTTTTATACATAGACTTGATCAAACATATCATACCAAAAAAATCCCCTCTATCAATCTCATCAAAGATAACCAGATGAACCTCTTGTACACGGAAATATATTACTATCTTTCTTAATTTAAAATACCATCCGAATTATCTAAAAATGCTAAATGATATTTTCTTCAATGCACTACCTGATATGTCATCGTCGATGGAATTTTTTAAAAACACAAAATTTCAATGCATAAAATCTGTTGAATCCACTAGAGCTATGCAAGAAGTCCACAATGACATATGTGATGGAAATTTTAATGGTCTAGCCATTGCTAAATGTGTCCTACAAATGGGCTATTACTGGCCCACCCCCAATCAATATTGTTGTGAATATGTTAAGAAATATGATAAATGTCAACAAAATTATAATTTCACTCACATCCCTAGATAGGCCTTACAACTTCCTCAAGATTTGTGCCCTTTTTGAAATTGGGCCTCGATATCATTAGCCTAATAAACCCCCATTTGTCACAACGAAATCACTCTATCATCACTGCTACTAAATATTTCACTAAATGGGTGGAGGCTATTCCCTTGGTTTCTACTAAAGTAAATAAGATCATCGATTTTACCTATAAACATATCACTGATAATGGGAAGTATTTAAAAAAATTAAGTGAAGAAATTATGTGACACTTTAAACATCAAACTAAGATTCTCATACCCTTGTCCTCAAACAGTCAAGCAAAATCTTCTAACAAAACACTTAACAAAATTATCATGAAATTATAGACCAAGTAGGTAGGAATTGGCATCTCCAAATCCCCTTCACTCTACGGGCTTACCGAACTAACATCCATACTCCTACAGGTGCTAAAATTTTTATTTAGTCTATGGGTCCAAGGTGTTCTTACCCCTTGAAGTTCAAATCCCATCTCTCCATGTGACCCTTAGATATTTTATCTCTGATGAAGATTATCATCAAGAACATCTAGCACAACTTGAATTATTGGGTAACACCACTGATTAAGAAAATATTGAATTTATAAATGCCTAAAGCTGATTGTAATGTAGAAGTAAATGAATAAGCAATGAAGTATATAATTTGACATAAGAAAATAAGAAATTAAGATTTAAAACCCTAAGTGCAAATTAGGAGATAAAACGACCTAGCTATTTTTCAATGATCCTGAAGGTGAACAAAACTGGCAAAGTAGAAAATATGAAGTGTAAATTATCACAATAAGACCCAAAAATGTAAAGATACTAGAATATGCTAGACTAGGGCACCTGGAATGGGTTAGGGGCACTTGCGGGCACCATAGACCTTCTCTAAGCATTTGTGATTTCTCAAATCCTTAGAAGCCCTCCTCCGGAGGGTCACAAGATTTTTGTTGTCATTTTATTCTTATCACTAGTATGTCACACAATGATCACCGATATCACTGACAACCTGCAATAAATAAGTGACTTTTAAAACCCTCAAAAGAACATCAAATACCAAAAAGAAAATAATGCAAATGAGGGGTCAAACTATCCTCACCTGTAAAACAAGTGATCTTACAACTAAGAACTACACTAAATTTCAGACCCAATGTTATTTCATGTGTGTGTGTAGAGATTGTGACTTGGTGGCTCTTTTGTATGTCACACTCGATAGCTAGAAATAGATAGATGTAGAAAATGTAGATAGATGTGTGCATGAAAGAATGAACTTTCCCTCCTATGAAATGTATACAAAAGAATTATCCCTTTTGTGGAGCTAGAATAGATGCTTGAATGCTCTAGAATAGCCTTTGGATGCAAGCTTAGGTGGTGATAGCTAATGCTTAGTTTTTGGTCCTTTATTATGGTCACATAACTTTATATTTATATGATTCCTTTGCTTGAATTTTCTAATTAACCCTGAAAATTCCGAATACCAAGATAAGATGCCCAAATGGCAAGAAAGGACCCAAAATATGTGAGAAAATTATAAATAGGTCAGGGGCACCTAGAGGGAATGGGGGAAAAAGGATCATGCACACCTGATCTATGATGAGTGAAAAGTGTAGAAAGGATCTTGAAGGTGATGTAGGAGAACAATTTTTTTTGGCAAATCTCATGCCACTTGTGCTTACCGTGAGTTTCTTGGGTGATCTCGCACCAAGAACGGAATAGGTGTAGGGAGAAAAGTATAGTGTCATCCTCTAACCTTTAAATTATTTTTCATATTTAGAACACCACTCCAGATGGTGTGTAAAAATATGATCCAGTTCAAACAATTCTAATCTAATGCAAAAGTAAAAAAATGTTGTGTAGTGCATGCATGATGAGTGTTAAGGACTGTGTGTCTTGTAAAATATGTTGTGTATACTATCAAAAATTATGCTGAAGTGAAAGATGATGTGTAAATTTACCCTAGTCATAGGCATCCAAGAAGATTCAGAGGGGTCCAGGTGCTACTATCCTGGTCTGGTAACTAGTGTCTATGTTGTGATGAGGACCTAAGTTAGACTATGAGCCTTGTCTGAGACTAAATATTGTGTTTTACCAGTACTGTGTTGTGTTAAATTATAACTGTAAGTTGTTATATGGGGTAACTGATTCACAAAAAATTATTCCCCACTCATTTGGGGTGCATGCGACATTGCTAAGGAGGATGTAGCCCAAAAGAGGACTGGAAGTTGTACTCAAACTGATGCCCTTTAGAGGGGAGGGAGTGTGATTGGTAGAAACCAAGGCACACACAAAAAAATGGCTAGGAGACCAAGTGTAAGTATAAGCAAGATAAACACACATATAACAGACAAGATGTAAGTTACTAAGCAAAGAGACACTGTATAAGATAAAATGAAATAAGACAATATAGACCACAAAAAATGTGTTGCAAATATGAGACATCACTCATGATGTCGCAAGACAATTGAGGGTAAAGTGGCTAAAAGTAGAAAGTGTGTACACAAGAAAAAGGGAAAAGCACATAAATAATAGCATACAAAGAGCAAGTAATGACAACGAGTAGAAAGCAATGTATTAGAAAACTATAAAAAAAAATAGAACTGCAAGATAAATGCTTCACATGAAGCACCCATTAACATGTTAGAAAGATAGAAAGTATGTCAAATCATGTATAGTATGATAATGATGTGCTATGATAAATTAAACAATTGCACCTGTTGTGTACGAAAGTGGATGCCCCCAGGAGCTATTGTGGGATTGATAAAAGGTATTGTGTCAAGCATCCATGCTACGTGTATTGATCTGTAGAAATATGTGATCACAACTAGAAAGTAATTGAACACACATGTGTGTATGGAAAATAAAATGACATATAAGATATCTATCAATTAGGTGTAAAAAGTGTACATGTAAGCATAAGAAAGAAAGAGTAAATGTGACCAAGATATGTAGTATGTTGTGGATGAGATGGAATGGAATGTAGTGTGAGTGTGATAGGAGTTGCATGCCCCACAAGTGAATATGAATGAGTATGCATGTGATGAGGTTCATTTATACATGCCCCCTCAGCAGTCAAGAATGAACTGTAGAATAAGAGGTCATCATTAGGAAATGGTTTGAATTATGCATGCTAGAAAGATGTGATCATGAAGCATAGAGTGTAGAGAGTGAGTGAATGTGTGAGTGAACGCGTGAGTGTGGTGAGGTCCATTTGAGATGTAGACCCTCAGTAGTCGAGTATGGATTGTGTAACTAGAGTGCATCATAGTTTAATGACCACATCATGTAGAAGTAGATGCCATAAATATGTGTCATGAATACATAAACTAGATGTTGTGTAGAAAGAGATAAATACATGAAAATTGTAAAGTGTGTAGTATACAATGTGCAGTGTGTAATGTGTAGTGTAGTGTGTAGTGTGTGAGGTTCATGTGTATAGGATGCCCTTAACAGTCAAGTGTGAACCGTAGCATGAGAGTGCGTCATCGGTTAATGACGATACAAGAATGTATCAAGTGGTTTGTGATGTAGGATATATTAGACATTTAAGCTTGGATTACTAATTGTATGAGATGATATAAAGATTTGATAACAATGCAAGGGGGGAAGAAGCTATGATGTCACCCAAGTATGTAAGTGATGGAGAGCTATTTGATGATGATGAGAGGATAAATGGAAGGATTAGTTTCCTTGAAAAAATTGATTGGACGTTAAAGTGGTCATTGCTTAGGAGCCTTGAGTAGTAGAATTTTGAATAGGTAGCTAGATTTTGCATGTTTTACATAACAAGTGGTTTCTTGTTTGGTAACCCTGTAGAAGACTTGATAGGGAAAGAATGCAAATTAATTTTGAGAGGTGGTTGCTTAGTTTGACTTGATGATGCCACATATGACTTGAGACGAGGAGGTTTGAGAAGTGGTTTCTCAGGCTGCACCTGAATTTTCATAGAAGGAACATTAGAAGTGATGGCATAATGATCATTAGATGTAGCAAGAGAAAATTTAGGAGCCTATTTGGATGTATCATTTGTAGATAGGCATGTAACATAATTTTGTGTAACAAATGAGAGAAACCCGTGATGCTCAAGATTCTTCATTATTCATTATAAAGAGTAACAATCATTATTGTTATGTCCATTGATTTGATGATAATTGCAATATGGGAAACCTTGATATTTTTCAAGTTGGTAAGGAGGATAGCCTTGAGTAGATGGTAAAGTGATCAATTGATGACCAAGGAGCTCAATAAGAATGTCATGTTTCTTAGTATTGTGATCAAATGTGAGAGGCTCTGGTAATGGAAAGACTTGAGGCCCACTGATATGTGCACATATAGAATACATAAAATGAAGATGAGATGTAGAAGGAGAACAAACATGAGCTTGAGAAGCATCTTTAAGTTGTTGGATTTCAGATTTAAGAGATGTAATCATGGATTACATATCTTGAAATTTGTCTTGAAATAAAGAATGCAAAGCTTGAATTGACTCCAACATGGGCTGATTAGATGGAGGACTGCGAAGACTAGAGTCATCAGATAGACAATTGAGAATAGCACTCACTTGATGTGTAGGTTTATCTCTAGGGAGATACATGGTGTCTAGGGTTTTGTGGAGCTCATTTTTATAAGATGGGTGCATTTTAAGAAAATGAAGCAAGGATACTTGAGAAAATTTATAAGACATGAAATAAGATTGGATAGAATGAAAATTGAAAATCCAAGAGTGTTGGAATGATGGGTTCACTAAAATGATTAAACAAATATTGAATTTATAAATGCCTAAATCTAATTACAATATATAAGTAAATGAATAATCAATAAAGTACAAAATTTGACCCAATAAAATATGAAATTAATATTTAAACCCTAAGTGTAAATGAGGAGATAAAATGACTTAGTTGTTTCACTATGATCCCCTAGGTGAAAAAAACTGACAAATTAGAAAATCTGAAATACAGACTATCGCAATAAGACCCAGAAAAATGTAGAGATGCTAAAATATGCTACATTGCGGCACCCATGATGGGTCATGGGTTCTTGAGGGTGCCACATACCTACTGTGGGTACCAGTGACTATTAAAATCCTCAGAAAACCTCCTCCGAAGGGTTGTAATATGTTTGTTGTCCTTTGCTTCTTCTTTCTAGTATGTCACACAATGAGTGTTGATGTCATTGATAACGTGCAATAAATAAGTGATCTATAAAACCCTCAAAAGCACATTAAATCCTAAAAATAAAATAATGCAAATAAGGGGTCGGACTGACCTCAACTGTTAAAAAATTAATCTTACGACTGAGCAGTGCACTACATTTCAGACGTAAAGTAGTTCTATGTGTGTGTTTGAAGATATTTTTCCCTAGGTGGCTCTTGTGTGTGTAACACTCGATAGATAGAAATAACTAGATGTATAAAATGTAGATAGATGTGTGCATAAAAGAATGAAATTCCCCTCTAATGAAGTGTACATAGAAGAATGCACTCCCTTGTCCCTTGTGTGGATCTAGAATGGATGTTTGAATGCTCTAGAATAGAGTTTGGATGTAACCTTAGGTGGTGATAGCTAATTCTTAGTGCTTGGTCCTTTATTATGGTCATATAAATTTATATTTATACAATTCCTTTGCTTGAATTTCATAATTAACCCCAAAAAGGCCGACTACCAAGATAAGATGCCCAAATGGCTAGAAAGGACCCAAAAGATGTGATCAAAGTATAAAGAGGTTAGGGGCATCCAGAGGGGACGAGGGTGCCTGGTGCTAGCATCTTGGCTGGGCCCTGGTGTCTAGAGTGAGAAATGCCCAAGTATAAAAAAGTAAAAATGGAAAATCAAGTGTGTAAGACCAAAAGTGGTAAAAGAAAGTAAATAAAAATGGCCAAAGACATGGGTTAATTAGTAGTTTTCTTACTCAGGAATCATATGAATAGTAGTATGTGATCGGTACTAGATAGATACCCAAAGTTCATGATTTTGTGTCTACAAACACCTAACAGCCCTCAAGCATCATCATGCATATCATTAACACATTAAATGAGAATCTAAAATATATGTCAAAGAACGTGACTTCAACATTTGTGATCTTGTCCTCAAAGATAATCAAAATGTCACTACTCTGGAAAGGAGTAAACCTGGAAAGTTTTCCCCTAACTGGATTGGTCCATATGTGATCACTCACAAGTATGGCTCAGGATATTTTCATTTAGCCTCCCTCGATGGTAAACCTGAAAAGGAACCTTTGAATGACTTTTACTTATGTCCTTTCTGTTGTTAACATATTTACTGTCATGACATTAGTCATATCGAAAATATTATTTCACCACTAGCCTATCATTCCCTTTAGTAATGATTCAGAAGCATGTGGTCCACTATCAGTATCATATAAATCACAACCTTAAAGATGAAAACCACACCTCTATTCATCGTATCTTCATATGGACAAGTTCCTCCTTAGTAGGAACCCCACAATCATTACTCCCATCTACCTTTTTTCTACCAATTGAAAAATATGCTAAGGGGTACACATGTGTAGTATGTACACACATATTTTCCCCTCCTCAAAATGTTCTATTAGGCTTGCCATTAGCATAAAATTAAAAATATCCATGGATGCACATTATCAAAATATAGACTAATACCTCAAAGGATAACTATTAATCATATTATCAAAACCAAACCAATCCCTCAAAGGACATATGTCAATCAAAAAAATAGAACGATCCCACGAAGGAAGACTATTAAAAAATCAAAATAAAAAACCGTATACCAATCCCTTGAAGGATGACTACCCATATTATTATAAAAAGGCTTCTTGTATTGATCAACATTCAAAAATTTAAAATATCAAAAACATCCTAGGAAAGCTTCCCGCATTGATCAAATTTCTCATCAAATAAAACTTCCCACATCAATCAGTTTGTGTAAATAAAATATGTTAGGAAATCATGTTTAGTGTTCACATATATTATATATTGTAATATGAATAATTACATGAATAATTATTCACTAATATGTAAATGAGTTGTTAGTTATGTGAGTAACAATCACTCTTGATGTGGAGTTTTGGGTGCTTTAGTTGTTGAGCCAAACTCCTAAAATATAGGAGATTCATGGCCTATTTATTTTGTATATAGACCCATTTGATTTAGACAAGAAATATAAGATTATTATTTCCTTGATTTGATTCTGTAACTTTGCCCAAATTCTACATCTGGTATTAGAGTAGGTTATTCATGTACATATCATGGAATTCTGATATTGTTCAAGGGGTAGTGGTGTTGTGCTATTTACCAATTGAATAAAATTTGTAAATCAATTACAGTATTAGTATAGTGTGATTTAGGAGTTTTGCAAACTGTGACGCTATGGATTATGCTTCATAATTTGCATACAATGATTTTCATCAATATTGAATCATTCAAGAAATTTCAGGCATGAAGACAACTCCAAATTCACGTCCAACTCAGTCATGAACATATTTTATGTCAGGTGATGAAAGTAATTTTATTTTATACCATTACAAATATCTTGAAACTACCTTTCCAATGCATTAAAAGGTTTGAAAATTGGAGCTCTGGTTTTCAAGTTATGAACAAACCATTGTGGGTCACTTCAACTCAAAATCAGCCTTCTTTAGGATTTTGATATTTTTGGAATCCTCATTTCCTCCCAGTTCTAACAAGTGGTCACACGATAACTTTTCTCTCCATCTAGAGAATTTTTTTTAATCGTTGATCTAATTTTAATTAAATTGGGATTTTTTACATGAAATTATATCCTCAATAACTTTTGCACAGTAATTCGAAATCAAGCGTCATTTTTTGCAAAAGTGCTTATTTTTTCATTCTTTTCACTTTGGTTATAATTTTTAAAAATATCCTCTTTTGAGCCTCATCATGTGAATGTCAAAAAGTGTTAAATTTACCTCATGGACATATTTTCAGTGTTACCTGATGTCCAGTGGAAATTATTGAGCAACATGTTCACATTACGCTGAGTTAGCAATGTCATTCATTGGAGGTTAGAGGAAACAGAGGAAGGAGGGTGATCAATGCCTCTTGTCAGTCACCAATGATGGGGCCACATTTTTTTATGGTGTCATTTATTTTTTAGTTTGATTTGATTTTCTTTTTTGTGTTCTTGGTTGTGTGAATAAACAGAAATTTCACATTGTGGGGGGGAACATTTAACCAATGTTCCATTTCCATTTTGCGCCTAAAATGGCTAAAGTCAAGGGAATCTTCTAATGATAGTGGAAGTTTCCTATATTGTTTGAGATTAAGTGTAAGTGATCGATAACGGTGGCCATAATTAAGAACATTGAAATTCGTATCGAATGTGTTGTGAATTATTTTCCATATTTCAATTTGTTTCTTCAAGTGGTGTGTGGTTTCATTCCCTTTCTATTATTGAAATATAGAGGGTTTGCATTTTAGAATTAGTGAACAGTTGTATAGGAGGGAAGTTGAATGTGGTGATCCTCTGACTATCCTACAGTCCTCTGACTGCAGTAATTCATTAGAAGATGATCGGTCGGTGAATAGATTCACATGAAGAGGTAATCACAATTAGATGGTGAACTAGAGAGGTGATCATGTGCAACAAGATCCAGACAACAAGATCTAAGATAGTAGTATACAGACCTAAAAGTATGCGGAGGCATAAAAATCTTGTTTCTAGTTTTTTTAGATGTGCTTCTTCCCATGTAAACACTAAGGGGGGGAATGTTAGGAAATCATGTTTAGTGTTCACATATATTATATATTGTAATATGAATAATTACATGATTAATTATTAACTAATATGTAAATGAGTTGTTATTAACAACTCATGTTATTTAGAGAGTGTATTGTTACGTGAGTAACAATCACTCTTGATATGGAGTTTTGGGTGTTTTACTTGTTGATCCAAACTCCTAAAATATAGGAGATTCATGGCATATTTATTTTATATGCAGACCTGTTTGATTCAGACAAGAAATATACAATTATTATTTCTTTGATTTAATTATGCAACTTTGCCCAAATTCTACAAAATATAGCTAAGGCATAAGTTTACAAACCATCAAAGGAGAACCCAATCTCCCATACAAACCACATATCAACCCTTCTCATGTTATAAGAAAGTACATAAACTCATTTGCATTAAAACCCATGATCCTACATATGGCTAATTATTTTTATTTATATGTTAACAATTGTTACAAGGCCTTAAGTGCATGGTCATACATATTTTTACCATGAGATCACATATGTATCAAATCCTGTCTAAAATCAAAAAAATCACACTTTATTTTCAACCATGATTGAAGTACATTTTGAAATACATATATCAATACCATTATATTTTAAGTCACATCATATCAACATCAAAATCAACATATCATATATAAAATAAACATCCATACATCTAAAACTCATATCAACATTATATCAAATATATCTAAAACTCATCAAAGCAAATTAAGAAAATGAAAAACAAAATCTCTCTCTCTCTCTCTCTCTCTCTCTCTCTCTCTCTCTCTCTCTCACACACACACACACACACACACACACACACAGAGAGACACACACACACACACACACACACACACAAACTCAAATTTATATACAAAATGCCTTCAAAAGGCTCATATACAAAATCATCTATAACATGAACTATATACAAAAACCCACATACTATGTGGTAAAATAAAAATTTGACACCCGCTTGCCACCATGGCCTCTTACGGTTCTTGCATATGTCCCTAGATATCTCTGTGGCTAAGTGACACTCCCAATTCTCACTTATGTAGCCAAGCAAGCTGATATCCACTCACTCATTTTGTGCTCTCATTAACGAGGCACACTAGGTAACTACTTTGTCACTAAGCACTCATAGTATTTCATCTCCTCTCTTAGTGCTTTATATTGCCCAATGGTCACAAAACTAGAAGGCCCCATCTGCACTCTTATCGTCGACACTCCATCCATAATTACCATTGTTTGCCCTGAAATAGGCCTTATTCCCTGGGCTACACTACCAACTACCTCTGAATTTGTACCCACCTTTCCGTACTTCACCTAGCATGCCTCTCCTTGTTGGCAATATCTATCTTGCTATTGCATGTATGTATTATGCTCTAGGAGGATTTGATCTATCTCCTTTTGTGGCCTATTGCACTCTTGGTGATTGACATCACACTCCACTAGTAGTCTATCCCTCTCCACCTATAAAGTATCATGAGCTTCCTACATCCTAACCAACTCATCTTCACCATCACCCTCCTCGTCCTCCTCGCCACCCCCTTGTGGCCTCTTACCCATGCTATCTCCACAAGAATCCCACTCCTTCACCCACCAAGCCATGAATCCCTCCTCCTATCCAACATAATCCTCATCAAACCCCTCTGGATCTCTCACATCATTAGCTATCCCAGCCTCATCTACTAGTGGTGTAGGTAAGTCTCTCTCGAAATCATCACACTAATATACTATTGACTCACTAGGAATCAACTAAGGAAATCCAAGTTGTCGCTGCACCAGAGGAAATGGTAAGGCATCTATCATCTCTGGTCTCATCCCTTGCACCGACCTTACCCTCCTTAACCCCACCAACTGTGCATCCATTCCTGGCCATGCAGGGTACCTCACATAAGGCGTCCACACTACATCATCTAGAGACAAATCTTGTAGGAAATCAGTGTAGTAGGTCTAGTCTCTCTCTACTCAATCATCCCACATCCAATAAAAAACCATCTCAAAAATCCAACTATATAATCTTTTGGATCACTTGACCTCCATGGTAGCCCTGGTGGCCTCACAATGACTATATGCTCATAGGCCTAAAAATGTAGCAAAAAACCCACATCTAACCCATATCTCCTCCCTGTCACGAAAATCCAGAGCTCATGGTAAACTTGGGCCAAAAGTGTACAATCCCATGAATACACATTTTGATGCTCTATAATCCCTGCAGTGACACCCGCTAGTGTCCATGGAAATATGCCACCCCCTGAGTCTAGTAGCACATAACATGATATAACAAACATAACAACCAACATCGACCAATTACTTGACACATCTCATCATACTAGGAATCAATATGGAAGCACCCACTATATTTCCTATCTCTACAACATCATCAACATATAACTGCCACATAGTATTAAGATGGGCCTCTTTAGTTATTGGTACCACCTGCTCACCTTGTATTGGTAACTTGAGGATCATGCACACATCTTCCAGAGTAATCGTCATCTCACCTGTCAAGAATAGAATATCCTAATGCTCAGATTCCATATGTCAGTCAAATCCACCATTAGCCCTACATCTTGAGGTATCTTCTGGTAGTGGTAGAATCCTCTTAATCTAACTGCCACCAAATGATCCCACTTTACATCAGTGACATCAACTTAGATCCTCTGAAACATCTCGAGCACTCTACCTTGGAGATAAATAGTGTCCCTCACCTGCAAAACACAAAAATAATAATATATCAATTAGCAGTTTTGAAAAAAAACACCAATCGCCACCGATTGCTAATCGGTGATGATTTCATTAAAATAATCTCTAGCGACCCGCCTGATTGTTGCCGATCGGGCATTCTCGTGCCAAATTTTAAAAAATCACAAAAATACAAAAATAAACAAAAAACTCAAACAAAACGCAAATCCAAATATTACTTACCCCTCAACTGGTCTTTTGCCTCTTCTTGTCACTGTCACTAGCCTCCTCTCCAAAATAATAAAAAATAAAAAATCAAAGCTCTCAAATAAAAAATCACACATCACAAATGAACTATTTATGCATCCACTTGGCTTATATATTTTCTATTTTCAGAATCACCGATGACCTTGGATCATTACTTATTTCCTATCTTGAGCATCGTTCATCCATAATAACCATAGATTTTAGGCCTTTATACACAAACCTATCAATTTTGGTCACCTATACCTCTTTTATCACATCATAACCTTTATCAAAAATTCATTCCTTTTCTTGGATGCTCAAAACTTGTCAAAAACTCTATTTTTTAACCATATATCACATTTTCACATATTAAGATGTTGCTTCTGACCCTTTGGTCCCACAACTCGTCATATCCTCGTGATAAAATTCCCATTGGATCCTCTCCATGTAGTAGTCTTCCCATAACATGCGTCTGTAGGTGGTCCATAATCATGTGTCCTACCAATTTTTTATAAGATTACTACCATTACAAACTCCTCCAGCAAGGTCATTTCAAACTACAATCCAAATCTTAAAGCATCTTAAAACAACCCTATCTAAAAAATAAAATATCTTTAATCAAATGATCAAAAAACATTCTCATTGGCTTAAGGGGGGAACAATATCACAATATCCTTATCATAAAACTGGGGCATCCTCACGTTGGTGTTTTTCTCATAACTTGTGCCTATAGGTATCTCAATAAAAATGGGCAAATGTAAACACCCCTTTTACACCCCTAGGTAACCCGACACACATCAATTAAAATTATCATTACCTATTTTTATCATCTCTATCCTAAGTATCATATAAGTTACCATCATAAATCCTATTTACCTACTTAAAACCTATTTAACCTCCCCTAATCACTTAAAACAACCCAATCATATTTTTCCATATTTATCCTAACATTCTAACCTCTCATAACCTAAATCCCTAACCTCCCACCATTTTTCAATAGCCTAACATATCATATGGCAAGTGGTTTTAACCTTTTTCTATTCTTCCTTTTATTGGTTGTAACCTCTATGGTCAAATCAACAGTGATATGTGGTCATAGTTGATCATTGTGGACATCATCGATACTATTTAGCCAAACTCTGCCTCATGTCTAGTTAGTCAGAATTTGTGCATGAGAACTTGTTATCCCGTAAAATTGACAAGGGCAATTTTACCGATAACCATACCAAAATTTTGTTCCGATCCCTTGTTAGGGATCCCTTGCATTCGAAACGTTATAAAATCCCTTCCCGGGAAATCTGGTTTTTCGAACTTAGTCTTTTTGAGCCTTTTTTTGGCTGGGCGCATGAAACTGCTATGTAACACCAACTTTTGGTGCGCCCCCTTTAAAACCTTTGGCACATGATTTTCAGTGTCAACACACCTTTTGGTGCGCCAAAGTATGTTAAGCCTTCCCTGCGTGCGCCAAGGCGCATGCGCCTTTGTGTTGGCACAACTTTTGTTGCGCCATGTTTTGGTGTGCCAAAGGGCACACATAACTTAATGTCGACATAGCTTTTCGTGCGCCAAAGGCGCGCTTAATTTCTTGCTGGAAAACATTTTCATGTGCCAAAGGGCGCACGCTTTTCCCTGTCTACAGCAACTCTCATGCGCCCTTTAAAAAGTGGGTGGCGCATTTATGACCAGCTCACCTATATATATATGTGTTTGCGCGCCCAAAATGTCATTTTCACTATTTGCTGAGCACATGATTTTTCTGAGCCTGTTAGCCCCTGCCTCGTCATTTTCAATGCCTTGTGGACCCGTTACAAGTTTTTGCTATTTTTCCAGGTGAGAGGTTCTTTTCTCTTTCTCATGTTTTGTGTTTTGGTTCTTTATGCTTGGTGGTCTGGTTTTAGTTTGTGCCTGAAGTTTGAAATATCAAGATCCTCCTCCTTCTGCTATCTTCCCATATCCCTCCCCCTCTGTCCAGATCTGCTGGTAGGGGAACCTGTCTAAAAGCATGGTTTTATCTCCTTTTTGATGAGCCATTTCATTGCCCAATAACCTTGCTAAAACAAATGAAGAAAGAAATGGAGAAAAGCCTGTTTTTCCCTTTGGTGCATCGGTGCGTCCTGCAACATCATAAATAGTTGCGCCCTCATGGTGCATCTGTCCCCCTTGCAACATGATAAAAACCTGCGCCCTTGGCGCACCCATCTTGCCTGCTGCAATCGCTAAACTTGTGCTCCAATGGCGCGCCAACCTTCCTTGCTGCATCCCATTTCCATGCGCCAATAGCGCACCCAACATCTATGCAACACCGGCTTTATCTGCGCCATGTGAAGTTATAAAGGCGTAGGCGCATCCCTCCTTGCAGCAACATCATGTTGCGTTAACCCTTCGTGCGCCGTGCCATATTCCCTTTGGCGCACGAAAAGCTCATGTTACACAAACCTTACATGCGCCAAAGGGCGCACCAAATCCCAGTGCAACATGAAAAGTCTATGCGCCAAAGGGCGCATCCTGTCCCTATGTAACACAATGTTTTCATGCACCTTTTATAAAATGCAATCCGCAGTATGCATGCGCCATGCGCCTTTGGCGCCAGTTTAACCTTTGCAACACACCTTTCCTATGCGCCTTACCTATTTAGCCCTGTAAGCTGCAATTTTCATGCGCCCTGCGCCCTGAGCCTAATAATAACTAACTCTTTCTTCTGCTAACATTCCAATGGAAGATCAAATGGCTAATTCAACCTTTTCAGATTGGGTCTCGCTTCTTCTTCATGCAGATCAGCAACTGAGTTCGAGAGAACATATGTATACATCCAGCAGGAGACCCACCAAACCGAAAGGAAAGGCTAAGCTTACGGAGGAAGAAATGAAATACAAATATCAGAGGGTCAGAATGCCCGAGTCACAGGCCGAATGCAGCATGGATGTCAGAGACTCAGAATTGGGGCATATCGACATGGAGGAATTCTGGGCCAGAACTCAGAAAGTTACAAGGAGTCCATGGATGGACAAATTGATTGGCAGTGCCCTGCACTTCACCGGAGGAATCCCCGTCAGCGCCGTCAACAATGAATTTATGATGGTGGTTTCCCAGAGTTACAACAAAGACACAAGGTGTGTCGAAAACAGCAAGGGCGAGGTAATCATTAACCTCACTACCCATCATTTTGAGATCATACTCGGCATCCCTCACCACCGGAACTTTGTGGCTGTTAGCCAAGCAGAGTGCATCAAGGCCTGGGAAGACAATGAAGACCAATGTATGCAGCTAATGAACGAAGTATATCTGAAAAATAAGAAGGTGGTAACCCGGTGGCCCCAAATCATCCACCGCAGTGACTTCTCAGAAGAGCTCAGCGATACCATTACCTTCCTGAGTAGGGTCTTCGGGCTTTCTGATGCCCATTACTTCCATAAATGGATGTTGCGCTACTTGGAAACAATGAACAAGAATTTTCCTGAGCAGTGCTTTTGCTGGGGGGAAATTATAAGCAGCACCATCTCCGAGCAGCTACAACAATTCAGCACAACGGGAGTATTCCATATGAACTCCTACGTGGTCTACGCTGCAATGTCAGAGAGGGATTATCCAGGCCTAACACGGAGTGGAGTTTGGCCTCAGGTCAAGATATACGAGTACTACCCAGAGTTGAGGCTGGAGAATAGCATCTCCCAGTTCACAAAAGTTAACAATGTGTTTTTCTATCACATCATCTGCCTACTGAGGCCGAATATGACCCATGGTTGTACGACCAAAAACATAGTGGCAGCCACGGAGAAATGGGGGGCCCTGTTCACCCAATTTCCCACATTCACCTATCTAAGGGCTGCCAACTTTTTGGGAGAGCCAACCAGGCTACCAAGGTATGCTGGGCCTAAGCTGATTCTACTAGAACTGTCAAGGCAGCTAATCACATACCACGAAAAATGCCTGAAAAGGAAGAAGGGTGGAACTCCTTTCCCCCTCACAGTGGGCCGATACACATGCTCTACCCACCACAAGGTGAAGGAAATGTTTGCAGAGCTGGAGTTACTTAATTTGAAACATGACTTCCCAGCCAGGCCTATCTTCGACCCAAGGGGCTACCTGCCAAGAGCAAAGCTTGATCCAATCCATGTTCCTCAGATCGAGGATATTTATATTGACGTCCTCCATGAGGTAGAGCTCAGAAGAAAGGATCATTCTCGCCTAGCATTGGCAAAAATCATCCAATATGGGGTATCCATTGTCCCCAAAGGATACCAAACAACAGAAGATGAAGTAGACAAGGTATATACTGATATAGATGGGGACGATTGGCCCTTTCCGGCCATTGATATAACTAAAGCTCCTCAGGATAATTGAGGAGAGGATCAAGGAGACTTTGCGGAGGATAGAACATTGGTGCCAGAATGAACGGCCTAATCTACCTCGAGGTTGATTTCACAACATCCCCATTGGGCAACGTGCCTCCACGATCCAAGAAGCAGCTTAAAGGCAAAGGTGTAGAAGGTGAATCCAGCACCATTCAGGAAGAAGCCCCTGAGAGTCCTCCTTCCGCAGCACCAGAACAGGTAATAACTCTGGATTCACCAGAGAAAGAAGCAGCAGAGGATAGTCCCATAGGCCTATCCACTCAGGATGTCAGCATTGCTACCACAACAGAGGTCCCTTATATCCCTTCTTCTTCTCTTCCTTCCCCTCCTCGAGTGACTCAAGCGACCATCCCTTTGGTCGTGTCCTCTGTCCCTTCTTCTACTCTTTCCCCTGCTTCTTCGTCTATCTTCTCTTCCCTCGCTGATCTGTCCTCCTCCATTTCTTCCCTCATCTTCTGGGCTCCCTTCCCTTCCTATGTCATCCGCAGCTGCAGTTTCCCTTCCTCCCGTGGACACTTCTTCGGCTATTCTCTCAATGCCGCCACCGCGTGTCTCCTACGTTTTTCCCCTCTTCTACTGTAGCTGCCTCCTCCTCTGTCTCTGGTCCTTCTTCCATAGGACCAGCCTGGATCTCTCAGTAGCTAAGCTAGCAAAAGAGGAAAGTTTCCATCGCTCCGATGGACTTTTTAGTGATCCCAGCCAAAGGGGCGAAGAAGCAAAAGCCTGTTACTCGCTTCTCTAAAGGTGCTGCAGGTGAGAGAATCATGGAAATTACATACCCCGATCCCCTCAAAGAGAAAAAGGATCTGTCTCCGACAGATTTTACTGTGACCCAAGTCACAATGGGGACATCTTCTAAAAGTCTCCAGGGGGAAGCTTTTTCCGCGGTTGACGCCCTCTGTCAAAAGCTTCAAGAGACAAAAGAAGAGAAAAGGCTACTAAAAGAGAAAAACAAATATCTGCAGAAGATGGGTAGTGCGCCTCCCACAACTGCCCGCCGAGACTTCTGAGCTTCTCAGCCAGGAGAAAATCAACGAATATGCCAAAGATCGGTGAGCAGGGTATGGCCGTTTCCGCTTGGAGGAGCCAAATCCTCAAAGACAGCGAAAAAGTGATCGCCGAGTTCTTTGACTTATACCTGAATATCAGTAAGGCGAATAAAGAACTCCAAGTGTTAGTAGGGCCCATATCAGAAGAGCTGGAACATGCTAGACTGCAGCACGAGGCCTTCCAAAAAATGTTCGACTATTCAGTCGAAGATCTGGTTAAGTTCGGCGTCTTCGGCCACCCAAGGGCTCTCAACAAAATCATGTCCACTCTGGACTATCGGGTGGATCAGCTAGAATTTATTCTAGAAAAGATTGACAAAGTAAAGGAAGAGGCCCTGGATACAATGCATCAAATGGAGTGGATTGTTCTCAACATGTCTCCAGGGTTGCTCACTCTCCTCCTTTACCTTAAGGTCAGCTGATGAAACCATCCGGATCTTCAAGGAGATCGCTTCTCAAGGAACGGGGCCAGAGGTCACATTTGACACTGAATCTATCAACAACCTGCTGGCCTGTAGGGACTTCGTCGGGTTCCTCATCGAGGTGGAAAAGGACTTTTCCAAACTCCCAGAGAAGCTCATAAATGAGCGGGAGACTTTGTGAGGCAATAAGCGATAGGGCACAAGGATCCTTCTCAGGATCAACTTGGGCCAATAATTAACAAGTTTTTGGAATACCGCGCTCAGTTCCATATCTCATCACCTGAGCAGCATCAAAAGCAGGCTACCCCCTTTTGGCCGCAGGATGATGACGACGAGTAGCTGCTCCTTCTTCTTCTTCTTCTTCTTCTTCTTCTTCTTCTCTCTCTTCTCCGACTTTCTTGTTGGAATGTCTAAAGTATGTTGGCACAAATGATGACATCATCCATGTTGCGTCATGGGATGATGTCATCCATCAAGTTGTCAAAAAGTCAACATGACTTTTAGATATTTTGTAAATATCTTTGTAAATAGGTGGTTGGCTCCTTTTTGCCTTCTTTCCTTCTCCTCTTCTATATATATTGGAATACTTGTTGTATTCAAAAAGGTGGACATTTTTTAGATGAAAATAAAAGTGAGGAGAGAAAGACTTTGAGCTTTCTTGTAAACAGAAGAAAAACAACAATACAAATATTGAGGCTTTGTACTGAATACTTGTGTTATACATCAGAGCTTTCTTATGTTAGATCTGTATGTGTTTATTCTGTTAGATTCATATCTACCTTTTTGTCATTTGCTCATCAGTATTGCTTTGTTTATTTATGCAAGTAGGTTTGGCTCTTTTTACTACCAATCCCAAAACATAAATCTTCTGACCTTTCTGCTTTGGAATTCATTTCTTTTCTTCCTTCGGACCTGCTCTTTCCTCATCCCCTCTTCCTTTCCTTTCTTTTCACAGTCGGAAACACCCCACTGGGATGAGATCCCAAACCCCCGAAGGCAGAATCTGTGAGACTTGCATAGATTCCTACTGGTAGAATAGCAATAAACCAGTTTCACTTTGCTGACTCAAAGAGGGGCTATGCCCTGCACACTATTGGCTCGTTTATCCATAGATCTGCCCAAGCGACAGATTTTTGGACCAACAGAACTATTTTCTACTCATGTAAATGACATCACCACATTCATAGCTATCAACACACATTTACTAAAGTTATTAGGATCCCCATGAAATCTATCAGATCACCATCCAACGTCCTTGGGATCTCTATTATATCCAACCCATTATCAAGGTTAGTATATATGTTTCTTTCACCTTGTCATCTTATATTATATTAGCTACAATCTATAATTTATTGGTAACATCATCTCACATAGCCTTGTTGATCTCTCCTCTTTATTCAACCATTTAGACCAACTTTACAAAACCTACAATATCCATAGAGATCACCGTTGACCCTCGATTGTTGTTGATCAGTCCTTCAAATTTTACTTCTTCCATTATCTTCCTAAAAACTTCCAAAACCTTTTTTTCAGAATCTCACAGGTTCATAGATTCCTTCAAGTTTACCTCATCCATGTTAAATATGTTTTTCCTCAATCAATGTTTATTTTATCAACCTTTTCTTCAAAGAAAACATTTTCTTCCCGATCGTTGTCAATACCAATCACCATTGATAGACATCCAAAAACCTTAGTTTTATCATTTTCCTTATAAATGTATCCAAATATATGCTTTCAAAGTTTTCTAGATTTCTAGATTTTCCATATCCTACATTAGTAGCATTTATCTCTCTGTGGCATTCATTATTACTAATTTTATCAATATTTCATTTAAAAAGGTATTTTTTCTATGATCGTCATTGATCCCTATCGTTTCTAATAATTTTTAACATATATCATATTTTTATCAGTCAGATTATGGTCTAACAAGTTATTTACAAGATGTATGTTCTGTAGATGACTATTTCAGGTCTGTCACATCTTATCACTAACATATACAATCTTCCAATTGTCCAAAAATTGTTCATGTGGGAAAAGTTTGATATTCTCCATGAACTTATCTTGTGCACCATCACATTCACGCCAAACATTAAGGACATCAAATATCATATCGAGATCCTCCAAGAATAATGAGAAGATACTGAAGAGTTCTAACTCGACTACTTCGAAAAATTTGAGCTTGCTACTGCCCTAGCCAAGGCCACATACGAAGTTGAACATGGTCTCACTACCCTCCTTGATTTCTATCTTTGTTACCATTATCTATCTTATAAATATAAAAATAAATTAATTGTATCAAATGAGTTGACACCCTTCAAGGAAATCCCTTTGGATTCTTGGGATTGGCCTTTTCCAAGAAACTCACTATCATATTTATCTAATCTCTCTTTGTTTAGATGTATTTGCATACATGTATTCTCACTTGGAGAAAGGATGAGTGTTCACATTGCTTGCACATCCCATCATCTTGGCATTGCAATTGTCGGCATAGGTATCAGTAAACCTTGCTTATTTGAGTTTTTGGTATTTTTTCAATTTTATAGCACTAACCAAAAAAAACCTTAAACAACACCATACGTAGTTATTAAAAAATTACTCAAGCGTGAATTTGTATATCTCCCTCCACCACTCGAATTCAATACAAGTGTTGTGCATGGTAATATTTTTTTAAGGAAATTACTTAGATAAATCTAAATATCAGCAATAAAACACCAAATAACACAAAATATAGAGAAATGATCTCGATATGTAAGTAGAATTACTTAGTCACTTTGATGGGGTATCCTCCAAACAACACATGATGAATCAAGTTATCAATATGATGCTCATATACTAGTTACCAACTCCTATATATACCATTCTATGTTATATAAACCACCTAGGATGACCTACTAAACATATGAAAGTATAAATAAATGAGATATGTTAGATTAAAGCATTATGTTAGCCAAGATTCATCCATACATATCTTGATATATGACCTAGGATTAAGGTTGTATCATGAACCTCCCCTTAAAAACAACATTGTACCCAATTTTGGTAATCTCTTGATGATGTTGTCAGAATAATTCTTCCCATGTTGCATCTTCAATGTCTAAATTCTTCCACTTGATCATGTACTCGGCAATGAACCATGTCTTCAAATTATTAGTAAATATATTTAGGATTCACTCAAGCTCTAAAATGATTCATCCCTCCTCATCAATATTAGGTAAAACTTAAAGGGAATACGCCTTCTATCCAATGACATTCTTGAAGCAAGAAATGTAGAAAACTTTATGTATTTCAGTTGACTAGGGAAGTTCTATTTTATATGCCATACTAACATTTTTTTGCAACACTTGATAAGGAACATAGTATTTAGGTGAAATATTTTTATCCTTATTTTTTAATTTTAAATATAGTTTCTTATGTGGATACAATCATACAAAAATATAGTCTCCAGCTTCAAAGCTTCACTCACTATATTGTAGATCAACTTATTATTTTCTTCACACAGTTTTGTACTATTACCAAATTCTCTTTAAGGCTAAAAAGTAACTTTTTTGTGTGTTGAATGTGCTCTTTAACTAATCTCACTTCAAGTTGTACCCGAAAGTTGGAGGTGAGGGATGGTGTATGGTAATAATACAATGTAAAAAATGGATACATTTTGTATGAGGTATGAAATGAGGTATTAAACTGCCATTCTTTAAGTGGCATCCACCGAATCCATATATCTTGTTTATCTAAAGAAAATCATCAAAGATACCCCCATAAAAATTTGTTTATTACCTATGTGTATCCATCATATCAAGGATAATATGATGAACAATGATCCAATTGAGTACCAAAATATGAGAAGAAATTAGTCCAAGAATTACCAATAAATATAGGGTCGCAATCATTGAATATATATATATATATATATATTGATTAGAGGTAAAAGAGGGTTGAGGGGACCCTACCCCATACAAGGTTTATAAAATATTTAAATAGAAGCCAGGGGATTAACTATTGAATCCCATACATAACTATTAATCATCACTACAAACCATCAAAAAAGAACATACATTGATATCCCAAAGTAGAATAACTAAAAACAAGAGTCCAAGTATCTAACAACATAAAAATATGAACTACCAGCATATTAAAAATCAAGAAGAAGAACATAAAATAGGAACCAGACAACTTCATCCTTATTTTATCATTTCCCCTATAGTACTCATGCATCCATTTCATTATTGTACTAAGCTGGCTATAGTAGATTTACAGAACTTGTAGTTTGGATCAGCTATCTGCACTTTAGGACCATTTCCTTCTTTTTCTTTCTCCTTAGATAATTCCATTGAATAAATCATTTCCACTAGGATTTTAAGATGGTGGATGGTACTTTTAACATTGAGAATGTGAACATATCTTATCTGTAGAATTATTTCCTTCATCTTCAACATTTCATTTTCCATAACCAAACTTCTTTCATTAGCATTTTTTAATTGTTCACTAAGAACAATAGAAGATAACTTCTCCACTTTTTCATTCAATTCCCTCAATTCAATAGACACCATGCAGATCTTATGTCTATTAATGTCAGTGTCTAACCTACAATTCTCAAATTCCCTCATTAAAATGTTGGACTTGACCGCAGAATCATGAGCATTAAAAAGTTTCTTTTGGGTTGTTTTTTTTTTATTATTGGTAAATAGTTTTTTGAAAGGGACTATACCCTTGTATACAAAAAGGGGGCCTAGAAGCCAGAATAGGAGTGAAAAACATTATAAGAAGGATCAAGATCTAGATAAGACATAAAAATCCAATTTAACCAAAGAGAAGTTACCCCAAAACATCTAACCAGTTTGAACACTGCAGAAGATCAGCCAAAAAACAGCAACAAAACAACAAAAAACACGATAGAAGTCAGCAAGAACAGTGCAGATCCACAATTACTTCTTGGCAGCTTTGGAAATTCTAGATTTGATAGTATACTAGGAGGTGAACATATCTAATGCCATCATGTGAGTAGGGTTAGTAGTATCCAGTTGTTGAATGGTTTGTTTGCTTTCTTTTTCCGTGCCTCAAAGAGTAGCTGGTATGTCGCTGAGATTAGAGATGCAGTGGACATGCTGCTCAATAAACTCCTCAATTGCACTAAATATAGCCATATTATGATCATGGTGAGTCTTGGTTTTTCCAAGTCGGTTGTCCAGGGAGTAAAGTTTTTTGTAGATATCTTCAACTTGATTGTTGTCAATATCAGCCTCCTCCTCCTTCATTCTCTTACCTTTTTTCTTAGAATTTTTTTTTACTTCTTATTTCAGTAGTAACATGTCAGTTTCTAAAGATTCTAGCCTTTTAGTGGAGCTCTCAGCGTGTGTCTCTTGAGAACCCATGCTGCTAATGTGTAGGAGATTATGAGCAACCTCCAAGTCCTGAGGCACATTCCCCGAAATAGGGGTATGTTCAGCCTTTTAGAAGATCTAGTTATAGGCATGTTCGAGGTGGAGGTGAAAGGGGTGGGAGCAGAGGTGGGGGGAATGATAGGGGGAGCCAAGAAGGAAGTCAAAGGGGTAGCAACCCTGGTGATGGGGATATAAGGAGTGGTATCGGTAGCAGTGGTGGGAAAAGAAGGAATAGAGATGGGGGAGGTTGGAATGCCAGGAAGTTTAAGAAGACACAGTTTATGCAATAAGAAAATGAGACCTTGATGTAAAGGGACCAAACGATCATGTTTTTGGAACTCCAAGATGGAGCACTCAAGAGAATTAATTAAATAATGATGGAAGCATACCGTGTAATTTTTACGAAAGTGATTGAGGAACACAAGATGCTTTAAGGGCACTGTGACAAATCTCCCCTCTAAAGAGATGTATCTCACCATCATACGGGTGACCTCGTCAAAAGGTGGAGGGATAGAACTAACTTGTAGACCCTCCATGACAAAAACCATTTTCTCATTTCCCTCCACAAATTTCCTCTCCTCAACCAGCCTGTCAATCCTTTTATTGAAAAATCAGTACCCATCCATCCCAAGGCCAGTAGCTTCGGCGATTAACTCTTCATTGATCAAAATTTTCTGCCCTCCATATTCAACTTTGTGGTCTTTCCAGTCCTTCACAAATTATATGGAGATGCTTTGGTCATGACCCTGTATCTTCTCAATGAAATTAGTGATGCCTCCCTAGTTGAGAAGATTCCAAAGCTCTTCATTATTTTTCCACTCTGGGTCCGTGCTGGGCTCGATCTGACAAGGGGCTCCTCCCATTTTCACCAAGATTAAGTGATTGATAGTGTAAGGTTTAAAATCCCTATGAGTAATTTGACAGTAGCCACAGTTTCCAACCCACCTTTCTCTATTTTTTCTCACGCTATGGTAATGATAAATAGTGTATCCGTTGCTATCATAGCACTTCCCACGAATGCCTACTTTATTGCTGCTCTGTACATGTAAGATCCCGCATGCACGAGCATCAGTCCCCTTTGAAATCCACTCTAGATCATCATCAGCCTTACCATGGACTTGAAAATCTGTAAAAAACTATTTAATAGTTGTTATAGGAATAATATTTCCCACATGTGTGGCTTTAATCTTTAGATAAATCCACTTTAAATCATCATTATACTTTATATAACCTTGATTTCCCATCAATATCTGTTTAAGCGCTGTTTTGAACTTATCCATGCCTGTGAAAGTATTATTCATAAATACCCACTCCAAATGCTCATTAATCTTATCCCAAATTTGTATGCCCATAAGTATTTACTTGTATACTGTTTTGAATCTACTCAGGAATGTGATCACTATTATCCCAAATTATGTTATTAACATTTATGCCATAGTTAGCCAATGCATCTGCCACCTTGTTACCCTCCCGGTAAGTATGCTTGATCTGGATATTATTGAAGGTTTGGAAAATACTTATGGACTCCAAGATGAGGTCTTTGATGTTCCAACTTGGGGGTGAACACTGATTAAGATGATTGATTATATTGAGCGAGTCTCCTTCCAGAAAGAGATTTTGGATATTATGAGTCTGAGAAATTCTAAGGCCCAATAAAGCAAATAATGCTTCAAAAAAATGATTAGTTTGTATTCCCATTTTACAGGTATAAGCAGCCACCAAACTACCTTTATGATCCCTGATCACTCCTCCCCTTGCTGCAATTCCAGGGTTACCCTTAGAGGCCCCATCAAAGTTCAACTTATACCACTTGAGATCAGGAGGATGCCAGTGTATCAAAGATCTATCAATATTATTACCTGAATTATTTTGGATATTATCAGCTCCAATCTGCCATTGGGACAAGATATGCTCTTCATTTTATAGATAACTCTTGTTCTTGCGGGGTTTAAATCTAGCAATATTCTCTTTAATAGCATTAGAAATTTTCCCAATACTGAGCTTATGATTCTATTTATTGTTTCTAAAGATGATATCATTTCTATCTTTCCATATCCTCCAAATAATATGAGGCATTACCAAATTCTAGAGCCTTCTCACAACACAATGTTTGTAGGGTGGGATCCATTGTGTCTAGAGTTGACTGAAATCCCTTGGAACCACCCAAGAAGCTTTAAAATTAGAAAGGGAAAAACTCCACATTTTGGTAGCATATTCACAATGGATAAGCAAATGACTGATATCCTTAGAGTCTTTTTTACACAGATGACAACTATTAGGCATTATAAAACCTTTTCTTATCAAGTTGTCAGTGGTAAGAATTCTGCCCCTGAGAGCAAGCCAAAAGAAAAAGTTAATTTTAGGTTTTAGCTCCTTCATCCAAATTCTACTCCAATTAAACTCAGTTTGACTATTGTCAAAGAAAGTATTATAGCTAGTTTTAACAAAGTAGTTCCCATCAATATAACTACTCTAGACCAACTCATCATTAACTTCGACCTGACTTAAGGGGATAAGGTCCGACTGATCTTGTAAGGAGGAAATAGTTTGGGTTAGATCATCTCTATCCACAGTAATTTTTTTCCATTTCTTCTTGTTGCCATTTCTTACAATATAATCCTTGATTCTAGTGCCATACTTGCTTTCAAGGCTGTCTTTGACTGCTCCAAATCTGTCCAAAAGGCTTCCATTAAACCAGTTATCATCCCAGAATTTTATATCACAACCATCTCCCACTTTCCACTTACTTCCTTGTTTTATGAAATTTCTGCTCTTCACTAAGTTATTCCAAAAAATGGAACCATAAGGAAGATGATCATCTTGAAGAAAAGAAGAGACAGCTTGTTGATTAAGGTATATAGCCTTAATTAATTCTATCTAGGGTTGCTTCTCAGTTAGCATTCTCCAACCCATTTCCACAATAAGAGCCTCATTCATTTTCTTGATGTCTTTTATGCCCAGGCCTCCTATAGATTTTGGAGTACAAACCTTATCCCAAGAAACTAAGTGATATTTAAACTTCTCCTCCATGCCCTGCCATAAGAAGTTTTTTTGAATCCTCTCAATTTTTTCCCTGAAGGCGGCAGGGATCTTATAAAGAGACATTAGATAGATAGGCGGGTTTTGAAGAGTTCTTGAAGAGTTCTTTTGGGTTGTTTTGAGAGCATGTAGGCTTTCAATAGCCTCCTCCTAGTTCTTTTATCTCTTTCCATTAGATGCTTCAGGTAATTTCCCGCTAGCCATCTCCTCACTAATTTCCCCTTCCATGGATTCTTCATCCCGATTTTCACTAGGAACAGAGTGATCAAAGTTTATTTCCTGATTATCCCCTAAATCCAAGATAACTTCCACCTTCTCAGCTGAAATTGGAGTCTCATCCTCCTTGCACTACTTCTTGAATCATTCTTTAGCCCGGTGGGATCTAGTTCTTTTTTCCATAGACCTACCAAGCAGGTCCCCACTACAAGTTACTTCCATGGCGTCTAGGATTTCAGAATTCCTTTATAAAGAAACATTCTTTAGGTTTGCAAAAGCCCCAAATTTTTCATTTTTACCGATAAGGGTAGTTACCAACCTGAGCATAGATTTTATGAGACCTTGATGCAACAGAAAGGAGAAAATACCTTTCTTGACTGGGGCTATAGATTTGGTCAAGGAGAATAACAAAAAATATGGGAAATTATAGGGCATGTTATTTATAACATGGTTCAGCATAGGAAAGTGGTACCCATATATCACTTTGTAACGCCCTTCAAGGGTAATATAAGCCATAATTAACTCAGAAATTTCCTCATAAGGATGGGGCAATCGTTAAATATAACTTAGGTATATAGTGTAGCTTTTGACTGTATACATGCAAGATATGGAAATTGTACTCATTGTAATGGGATGTGATAAGGCAAAAAAAATGAGTATATTTGGTGACTATATCCAAAACCACCATTATTAAAATTTTCCTCTCAAGATTTAAAAATCATGTGATGAAATCAGAGGAAACCTCTACCCACCATTCACTAGGAATAAATAAAGGCTGCATAAGACCTAACATCTTAATAGTTTCTCTCTTGTTACATTGACACACTAAGAATTTCGCCACAAATTTCTAGAAATCCCCTTTCAAACCTTCCTAGAAGAAATTGTACTTACTTCTATGAGAATTTTATAGGAACCTGGAATGGCCACCTACTAGAGAAGCATGGAGCTTTGAAATAACTTTACTTTTAAGGGTTGATTTCTTACATAGGTACAACCAATCCTTATACCACAATGCATACCTCTTCCCTAAATTTTTTTTCTAAAATTATGGGACCCTAATCAAGTTTTTAAATGAGAGTGTGGGTTATGTCATTCTTCCTTTTTTTATCTTACTTTATTAATCCAATCTACTCATAATATGGATATGACATATAACAATGCTTCTATAGACTCATCTCTCCTAAATAGGGCACCAACTACCAAATTTTTCTTTCATTTATTGTAAATGATATAAAATTCATAACCCAATGTATTTGTGACCAATTTTTTTTGTTATTTATATGATAATAATTTTTCCAAGAAGGATTTCAAAATTCCATGATCTCTCTTCACCTCAAATTTAAGAAACATGAGATATGGTCGCCACTGTTTGACTACATGAAGAATAAACATCATTTTATTCCCATCAAATAAATTTGGTAGGTTCCTATCTTTGAGTTGATGACTCTTAAATGTGATGGTTCAACCCTATTTTATGAGTACTACACATATTCCACACATTGAATCATCATATTTGATAATGAAGATTTTGGATAAATCTAGGGCATTCAAAACTAGAGTAGTACACATGGCCTTCTTTAGTGTCTCAAATGCCTTAGTTGCTTCCTTATTGTAATGAAAGGAGTATTTATTAAATAAATATATGAGTAGTGATGCAACACTACCATAATTATTCACACGTTTTCCATGGCAACTTGTAATATATAAGAAGCCTCTTAGGTTTTTGAGGGTTTTAGGTATCTTCTAACCCACCATGGACTAGATCTTATGAGGATACCCTTTTAAACATTCATGATAAATACTATGATCCAAGTATTATACCTCCACAAATCCAAAACCACACTTGGATTTTCATGTTTAATAATGTACAAAACCTTATTAATGTGATGTAAGTGATAATATTTAGTTTTGTTCTAGATTAAGATATCATGAAATAATACTAGGAAAAAATTTAGTAGAAATGTCTAAAATAGTGAATTCATAAAACTTTGGAATATGGAGGGTGAATTTTTAAGGATAAAAGGAATTTCCAGAACTTCATAGTGACCCTCATGTGTCCTAAATGTTGATTAATGAATATATTCGTTGCAAATATGATTTGATGATATCCTAATCAAAGATCCAATTTTGTAAAATAAATATCACTATGTAACTCATCTAATAAAGCCTTAATAACATGAGTAAGAAACTTATCTTTTACCGTGTATTTAATGACCTCCTTTTAGTTTGGACACATGTCTGAACCTTCATCCTTATTTCATACCATCACCACTAGAGAAGAGTAATCACTATGACTATGGTGAATAATCCCTTCTTCCAACATCTCATGTGCCATATTTTTATCTCACTCTTTTGTAGATTAAGGAATTGATAAGGTCAAATATTGAGTGGGTGGCTTCTTGGTACTAGATTAATAGCATGATCATGATCTCTTTTGGGAGGTAACCCTTTTGGAATATCCAAAAATAAATGAGTGTTAATTAATAGTTTCTTGTATATTTGATGGTATAATACCCTTTAATGGTTAATATTATAGTGAAAATAGTGGTGCCATGAACCCATATGTGGACGGCGGGGGGGTTTTGTGTTTGCCGTTGTTGTGTTATGTGGTTATTTGAGTTTTTTCAGGTTGGTATTTTTTTGGGCTGGTTGTTTGGACTACACATTAGTGTTGCAGTTTGTTTGCTTCGAGCGGGCTAGGTCTTTATCTGGTGTGTTTAGCTGTATCTGTGTGTACTTTTTATTGGGTCTTTGTGTTTGCGTATGGGTTGGTCTTGTTCGGTCTACTGTTTTTGGTGTCGTCGTTCGGGCGGGGGTTGCGTTCATGTGGGGCTATTTCTGTGGCGTGGTCTCTCTTTCTTTGCTTCTGTTTATCGTGGTTCCTTTGTTACTTTGACTCAGTTTGCGCGGTTTCCCTGTTGTGACGAGATTTTTTTTCTTAGTTTTTGTTTTTTTGTAATTGTATGGTGCATTGCTGGGTTAGTTTTACCCTCAGTGCACATGGGGATACCAGCACCCCAGGGTTTTTTCGTTTTTTGTTTTGTTGCGTGTGATCCTAGAGAGAGGAAGCACCCAGATAGGGAGCGGCAAACGGGCCGACGTGTGTGGAAGAACGAACGCCAGGGGCACCAGACCGAAAACGGCGGTGCAATTGCGAAGAAAGCCCGGGGGTGGGGGGGTGGGGGGTGGGGGTTGGTTTGGTGTGAAAGGGCGGAGAAGGGAGAGGAGGGAGGAGGACGCCGAACGGAAGGCGAGGGGCACCCGTGGTGTGGGTGGTGTGGGAGTGGCAGAAAAGAAAGAACCGGGAGGGGGTGTGGAGTTGGGGGGGTAGTGGGTGCTTGCATGGGGGACGGTTGTGGTGGTCGGAGGGGGCAGCGGCTGGAGGGGCGGGAGTGGCGGAAGAGGGCCCGGCGGGGGGGGGTGATGTATTCGCTGGGGGTCTTGGCACCGATAGCTGGGCACAGCATCTGAGCGCGGTCGTTAGGCTGAAAGAGAAAAGAAGATTCGGAGGAGGGTACTGTGGGGGTGGGGGTTTTATGGCCTGTGGATCACACTGGTCCTAATTGGGAAGAAGAAGCGGAATGTGCCATGGCGGCGGAAATGGAGGAGTAAGATTCTATGAGGGTAGGTGATGGGGGAGGGAAACTAAGGGCTAGGGATGGGTTGCTAATGTGTGTGACGGGGAGTCCGGGGGGGCATTGAGGTAGATAAAATAGTGTGTGAGTGTCGCCTATCATGCTCATGTGATGTGTTGAAGAGAATGTAAAACATTGGTGGGGAGCAACGTGCGGAGACCGGTCTGGGTTAGGTGCAGTCCTGGAATGTGCTCTTTGGTGGTGGTGGTTGGGGGGTGGTTTCGGTGGAAGTATGTAAGGCATTTGGGGTGGTTGTCATTTAGGATCTATAGTGTGGGATTTAAGTGGAATGTCGACACGTGAGTCAATAGAGGCGATGAGTGTTTTATATCTCCGTCAAGGACGTGGTCCCCTAAGGTGTGATAGGCCAGTAGGGAGATGGGAAGGGCAGAGAATAAGCGAGGGAGTGAATTCCGAGGAAAGGCTAACATGGGGTGTCCGGATCCGCAATCCAGAAATGTGGTTTTTTTGGGTGGTTAACTGCTTGTGCAGTCTGGAGAGATTGGGGCAGTTGTTTAAGTGTCAAGGGGTTCAGAGAGGTGTAGGGGAATAGTGAACCGAAAGGGAAAAGCCTTAAGTGTCTAGGGGAGAAACGCGCAGAAATACAACAGAGGAAACAACAAGGAAAAGGTGAAGGCTGAAAAAAAAACAAGAAGATTACGAGACAAGGACAGTGATGCGAAACATGGACAAAGAGTAAATAGTAGCCTTCACCAGTGTTAGGGACAACCGAAAAAGCGAAAAAAGAACAGAGCGGAGAAAGGGTACTATATCTGCTACAACTATAAACAGACATGGGGCCACAAACCAACCGAGCAATGACTAAACAAACCTCATGGAGAAAATAATATTAGAAGCAACAGAATCAAGTGCTATTCTAAAAAAGCCTAATCTATGATGAAATTTAATATGTTATATTTGAATCAATAAGGGCTTAAACCCTTTGAAGACTGAAGCTCAATAAAAAAATTATCAAATGGGAATTTATCAAGATCGATTCCCCAAACATAATTAAACTAATCCACCACTAAATTAGGTTCAAATTTTCTAATCCAATAACATCAATTATGATTTTTTCACTAGCTTCATTGATTCTACAGAAACTAATGTCACATCCATCAATGTTAAGCCCCTATATTTTTTCGTAACAACTAGGCATAATAAGATCATTATCCAACAACCGGTGTTCTTCGGTTGGTGGGGGGGTCGCTCGGAGGCTGCGTGTCAAGGTGTCCCTGTGGTTGGAGTGAGATGCGGGGGTTGTTAGTCTTGTGATTGGTGGGGTGGGGGGGGGGGTGTAGGGCTCAAATGAAAGCGAATATCTTCTTAGGTCTTCTCAAACTGTTTAATATTCACAAGAACATATTGTACAAGGTCCTTGAAGAGTCAAGAGTTCCTATTAAAATTAACCATTCCTAGCTCTAACATTTTTTTGAATACTTATCTGTTATCCATCAACTTATCTTTGATCAACATGACATGCAACATGTTAATCCATCACACAAAATCCCTCTATACATTGAAGCCTTTATAGCCAAGAATAAAATAAAATTGGTACTTATAGGAAACAAGTCAGGTTTGAACATATACACCTTGAAGCTAATCAAACATCTTGGATATTTAGAATAAGCATTAGATCCAAACACAATAACCATAAAAGCATATGAAAATGCTCCAAGAGAATCCATGGGTAACAATTGTTGGCCTTTCCTGGGGGGGGGGGGGTCCGGCTTTGTGGTGTTGTAAGGGTGCCGCCACGGTCGATAAGAAGCCGTTGTTGGTTTTTATGTCCTTTATATTGACCTTTCCTACAAACATTATCCTTAGTACCAAGGATCATGTCATTTAAAGTCTTTCCTATCCACATTAAATCAATGTATCAATTCCCCTATCTAGTTAAATAATTGAATATTTTTGGTGGTCTCCAACCCTTCAATTTACAACAGAAGTTCTAAGATGTTATCAAAATTTGATGGTTATCTGCCCAATAACTAAAATATCATGACTAGGACATCTCTAAACCAAATTAGACAACGAAATGTGAGGCTTCATCGCGCACATTCATCCATATGATCTTGTGTCCACATCCAAAAATTCACCATGCTGTGGGCCTCTTTTTAATGTCATCAACAAAGGTTGTGGAGAGCATGAAATAAAAATGGCCATCTCATTGGAACAACTTCTTATGTATCCTAAATCCTGGAAGGCTTGCCATATACGAAGTTGAAGAATGAATGGATGATATTATTATTTGGTGATCCTTCCTGTCCTTTGTAAGGCAGATTACAAAGAACAAAGGATGAGGCGAATGATTGCTTATTCTGTATCGGTTTATGATGATTTATTTACATATTTATTGTATATCCAAAGAACATCCCCTATCTAATAGATGTTTTGAAAGGAATCACAAGTACAATGGAAAATGACTATTCATAATGAAACATGCATCTACAACTTATATTTTTTTTCACAATCTAATTATTAGAACAAAGGATAATAACTCTTTTGGACTTTGGTAATGTGTGATGTTAGTAACACCGGTCTATTTCATGAGGATCCTTCTTATAAATTTGAAATATGTCCATTGTATAATATTATCCTCTATGATAGATGTTTTTTCTAATGTAACCTTTTTTATGCACACTACCCTTTGTCATTTAGCATCAGTGCTTTCTTAATACAATTAGCTTTAAAAGTGGTGGACACATGATCACATACCAATATGGATATGTGTGGTTTAGAAACACAGAAGATGATTCATTGGTAGGGATGTTATTGAGTCAAAGACTGTATCCCACTAATGGAATCTACAAAAAACATGGGATTATATATCCACTTGAATGTAATACAACGGGGTGGCCTTTTGGAGAGGAAGATGAGTTCCTTATAGGGTAAGTAGCTCTAAAAGAGTGGGAAAAGTACGTAAAATAATCATTGCCCTAGTGAAAAATCTCTGAAATGCTATGAGATGTAAGAATATAAAATAGTAAAAAAATATACTATAATGAAGTTCTTGGAAAAAACCTTTCTAACAACTAACGATTGATGATGAGGAGTGTAAATCTTGCCTCTACCTTGCACAATTATTAAGGGTAATGTCATTCATGCATTCTCTTGCAAAGACACCATTTCCGATAACCAGACCATTAACTTGAATTTTCTTAGAGTGATCAATCATTTTTTTGCAAGTGACTAAGTTGAAGATTAATATGATGCCTTCATTTATTAATCAGTCTTAAGTTGGGGAATCTTATTCATCATGTAGAATAAAATAGTTGTGTGCCCTAACTACCGGGGGTTCAAATTTGGTTTACTTCACCCAATAATCGATGAATATGAAAGCGACTCCATCTAGTGTCTTACGATATAAATTTTATGGAAATCTATGTTGTCACTCTCAGTGACTCTCATCTTGTCATTAAAGAAACTCAGAGTGATGAATAAATGTCAAACATAAAATTGGATCACACTAAAGAAGTTTTCTTCAAAGAGTAATTTCAGCTTATAGGTTTTGAACAAGTTTCCTTGTATCTATCATAAATTTGTAATTTCATGTACACTATTAGTTGAATTTTAATTGAGGATGTAGAAAAAAGCATTAGTTCATGGTTGAAAATAAATGATTTCCAACATAGAAATCCCAAATTATATACGGTAGGTATTTTTTTTGGTTTCCCTTTCCCCCCCCCCTTACCCTACTAAGATATTTATCACTTACCTAACATGTCCCATATTATCTCTTCAACCTTTCATGAAACTAGAAAAAATTCATCATCCAATGTGCCTCTTGATATATCCTCCTTCGTGGGTACCCTCTATTATAGAGCTATGATTGGAACTTGTTGGGATGTTTTAAATTTTAGAAAAGGAATAATATTTGCAATAAAAGAGGTTCCCATAGGCATTTATGAAACATACAAATTGGCGAGGAAGATGGAAATGAGATATATGCACCCATGAAAATTATACTATCCCAGTGTTTCTCCACTTAGAAAAATCCAAGAAATAAAAATAATAATCTAAAAGATCTAATAACAAATAGAGAAAGAGGAAAATAGTCCATATAAAACCATGTTTATACACTTTGGATAACACTATGAGAAATCAATTATCTACATCATGTGTATTTTAGGTTGTCTCCAATTACCACACTTGAGGCATGACCACTCCATCATACTTTAATCCAAACCTCCATGACACCACACACCTACCATCCATTCTCCCCTCTTTTGACCTTGATAAGAAGGGTGGATTAGCGGTTTAAGATTCATTTTCAATGATAGTGGGGGGCGGAGTATGTTAAGAGCTGTATGTTAGATTTGTAGGGGCGTGTTGGTTATTGTTCAGGTGTATGACGAGGGACGTAGTAGGCGGTGAGAACGGCGGAGTCTGGGTGGCTTTAGTGGCGCTTATTCAATCATTTGGTTATCCCTCGGAGATGCGCCATTTGGAGGTCCCCTAGAGAGTTCCTTATGATCATTGGGCGTGTGGGGGGCGTAAGTCCCACATTCCGAAGGAGTGTCTTCGGTATTGCATCAGGGTTCTTTATATTTCTGGGCGTCATCTTTCATATTCTTTGGAGTTCAACCACATTTTTGGGAAAATAATGAAATTTTGTAAAGCATTAGATCCAAACACAATAACCATAAAAGCATATGAAAATGCTCCAAGAGAATCCATGGGTACAATATTCCTTCCTCTTGTATTTAAGCCCACCACTCATAAAACCTTGTTTTATGTCATTTATATTGACCTTCCTTACAACATTATCCTTAGTAAACCAAGGATTCATGTCATTTAAGCTTTCCTATCCACATTAAATCAATGTATCAAATTCCCATATCTAGTTAAATAATTGAATATTATTGGTGGTCTCCAACCCTTCCAATATTACAAGATGTTCTAAGGATGTTATCAAAAATTTAGTATCTACCCAATAACTAAAAATATCATGACTAGGACATGTCTAAACCAAATAAACAACAAATACTTCATCCCACATTCATCCATATGATCTTGTGTCCACATCCAAAAATTCACCATGCAACTCTCTTTTTAATGTCATCAACAAAGGTTGTGGAGAGCATGAAATAAAAAATACCTCTCATGTGGAACAACTTCTTATGTATCCTAAAATCCATGGAAGGCTTGCCATATACAATAAAAATGAATGGATATATTATTAATTTGGTGATACTTCCTTTGTTAAGGCTAGATTACTAGAAGAACAAAAGGATGAGAGATGATCTTATTCTTATCTTTATGATGATTTATTTACATATTTATTGTAATCCAAAGAACATCCCCATATCTAATAAGATGTTTGAAATCACGAAGTACAAGGGAAAATGACTAGGCATCAATGAAACATGCATCTACAAACTTATATTAGTTTTTCACAATCTAGATAATTATAACAAAGGATATAAACTCTTTTGTGACTTTTATTTTGATGTTAGTAACACCTCTATTATCAATGAGGATCCTTCTTATAAATTTGAAATATGGTCCATTTATAGCCTCTATGAAGATGTTTTTTCTATGAACCTTTTTTTATGACACTACCATATTAGCCATCAACTTTCCTTTAATACAATTACCTTATTAAATGGGAACAACAAGATCACATACCAATAAATATGTTTTAGAACAAAGAAGATATCATGGAATTTATGGGAGTCAAAGACGATATCCCACTAAGGAATCACAAAAATGGATTATAGATCCACTTGAATGTAATAACTTATTTTGGAGAGGAAGATGAGTTCCTTAGTAATAATAAATCTAAAAATAAAAAAGTAAAAAATAATCATTGCCTAGTGAAAAATTCTCTGAAATGCTATGAGATGTAAAAAATAAAAATAGTAAAAAATATAATAGATGAAGTTATTGGAAAAAACCTTTCTAACAGATTGATGAATGAGGAGGTAAATCTTGCCTCTAGCCTTGCACAATTATAAGGGAAGGTCATTGCATATCATCTTGCAAAGACACCATTATCAGATAACCAGCCATTGAAAATTGAATTTCTAGATGAGTCAATCATGTTTTTTGGCAAGTGACTTAAGTGGAAGATGTAATATGATGCCTTATTTATGAATCATGTCTTAGGGGTGGGAATCTTATTCATCATGTTAAATAACAATATTGTCCCTAACACCTTCAAATTTGGGTTTACTTGCACCAAAATATCGATGAATATGAATCACTCATCTAGTGTCTTAAGATATAAATTTAATGGAAAATTCAATAGTTGTCACTCTCAGTGACTCTCATCTTGTCATTAAAAAACTCAGTGATGAATACAATGTCAAACATAAAAATTGGATCACATCTAAAAGAATGTTTTCTTCAAAGAGTAATTTTCACTTATAGGTTTTGAACAAGTTCCTTGTATCTATAATAAATTTGTAGATTTCATGTACACTATTAGTTGAATTTTTAAATTGATAGATGATAGAAAAAAGCATTAGTTCATGGTTGAGAAACTAATGATTCCAACATATGACATCCCAAAATTATATACGGTATGTATTTTTTTGGTTTCCCCCCCCCCTTCCTACTAAGATATTTACACTTACCTACATGTCCATATTATCTCTTCAAACCTTTCATGAAACTAGAAAAAATTCATCATCCAATGTGCCTCTTGATATATCCTCCTTAGTGGTACCCTCTATTATAGAGGCTATGATGGGAACTTGTTGGGATGTTTAAATTTAGAAAAGGAAATATTTGCAATAAAAGAGGTTCACATAGGCATTTATGAAACATACAAATTGGCTAGGAAAGATGGAAATGAGATATATGCACCCATGAAAATTATACTATCCAAGTGTTTCTACACTTAAAAAATCCAAAGAAATAAAAATAATAATCTAAAAAATAATAATAACAAAAAATAGAGAAAGAGGAAAAATAGTCCAATAGTAAAAACCATGTTTATGACACTTTGGATAAACACTATGATGAAAATCAATATCTGACATCATGTGTAGTTAGGTTGTCTCCAATTATCCTACACTTGGAGGCATGACCACTCCATCATACTTGAATCCAAACATCCATGACACCACACCTACCATCCATTCTCCCCTCTTTTGACCTTGATAAGAAGGTGGATTACTTTAAGATTCATTTCAATGATATACAGATATATAAGAGATTATTTAGATTTGTAGCTTTTGATAAGTGTATATACAACTAAGTACTTGATGAACCCATCTTGATATCCTTATTCATCATTTTTATCCTCGATATTCATCCATGTTGAGCCCCTAAATTCTTATTCATTCTTTGGCTAAGTCCCACATTACGAAGATTCTTCTATTCATCATTCTTTATTCTTCATTCTTTCATATTCTTTGGAGTTCACACATTTTTGGGAAAAATAATGAAAATTTGTAAGCATGTGCTAGAATAAACAAAGGACAAAAATCATGCATGAGGATAAAACATGAGGTTAAATATATGAGCTTATATATAAAGTGAAAAATAAGACACATGTAGATAGTTGGATAACTACATTGGTGAGAAAATATTAGAGAAAATAGAGGTAAGAAGAGCCAAATATAGAAAAGTAACTACAATTTTTGATGTGTGCATGTTATATAAAATTAGGCAGCGTGTGGAAAAGTAGTTGTGTCTAAAAGTAGAGATCTTAAGAATAGACCAAAAATCATGTAAGATAGATTAACGAGCATGTATAAGTGAGGAAAATTCCATGTAGGATAATGAGCTAGGATATGAAGACATGTGGCATAAATTTTTCCCCTATATAATAATTAGATGTTAAAAAAAGAACCCAACAACTAATCATATTTTTTGTTCAACTAGTGAAGGGAAAGTCCCCACCATTACATATACCCCTTAAGTGATCATTGTAAAGGGACAATAGGAAAATATATATCAATATGGAGAGCTATAGATAGAAATAAAAACACTAAGATTTATTGAGAGGAGAGACTAAAAAGTTGATCATTATAAGAGACATGTTTTTCTTATCAATATGAAGAAAGGTATAATGGATCAATTCATTATGTGTGTGTGTGTTGTTTCTTCTCTTTTTATCACTATAGTGTGGATGTTTCTGCTTTATTAATTGAAAACACTTCATATCAAGATGCCAAATATGATAGTGACCGGAACTCTCTCGTGCCTCAGGTGAGCATGCTAAGGTTTCCTACCTTAGTATAATAGGTTGGCTCAGGTATATGAGTTATTTTGGTGTGAGTTAGTTTAATAAAGGTTTAAACAAGAATTAACATGTGATTAGAGGTGAAACTAGATGCACAAAATTTTTGTTCCATTACTAGGACCCATTATAATTGAACTAATATGGTGAAGCGCTGGAAAGATGTTTTCACTCACGCATGAGAATATTGAACTTTGGAAATACAAGATTAAATAAGATTTCATGCAGGGACATCCTAGTTGCAAGCATTATTATCCCAATTTCCCTCCAAGAAATTGGGTGGAAAAGAATCTATATGATGAGCTCTATGACACCTTATTTAGTGAACTTTCAACAAACCTATATGCTTCATTAGAATCTAATTATTTAGGCAAGAGTTTGAATCTAGAAAAGAAGTATGTTTGGACTCCGTAATGAACAAGAATAATTTATAAATATGACATATTGGATGTACATTGTAGACTATTGGTGGAAAGATACGCTTCATAACTACATCCTTGAGCACATGGTGTCAATTTTTTCTTATGAAAACAAAGCCCAATACAAATTTTTCATGAGACACGTGGATCGTATTTGAGGCAACTCCTTTGGGAATGGAGAATTTACCCATGGATGGATAATTCTTATAAACATGTGAGTAATGCACAAGGGAAGGGAAAGGAAGGAAAAACTTGACTCTACAATGGATTCATCATATGAGCATGCATTGAGAAGGTTACATAATGAATAATCTCAATGAAGGAAATAAATAGAAGGGAACTACTTTTAAGGGAAGATTGAACCTCAAGAACTATCATAAAAAACCCATAACATTGGTTTAGGTAGGAGGGAGAAAGGAAATAAAAATAGTACCAAGATTAGTATGATACGCATGCTAAGACAAAAATGACTTAAGAAGATGAGGATACATAGTATAGTGTGAATGGAATCTGTTTTCCCTCGTTTTGATCTCATACCTTGAATTGTAATGTTATTCCTAAAATTTTGTCTCTTTTGCTAGAAATTTGTAATGTGTAAAAATATGTGCACCCATAAAAAAACAAGACTGAGCCATGAAAGTGATTTATTTATGCAAATAATTGGGTTTGAAATTTCATTGTTTATTCATACAAGCATGGTTTTGCTTGTGAAAAATGAATTAATTTAAAATTAAATAAATCATTCATATGGATTCCTCGATAAATTTTTCTATGTGATCATCCAATCTCATCCTTGTGCATAAAAAAATTCTTCCCCCGATACCTAGTGACTCAGCATCTCTTGATTGGTTTCACAATAGCATAACTTTTGTGATCGTTTAGAATGCTATGTAAAAGTACAAGTTGTAAAATTAACTTTGAGGCCTGATAAGGGAATATTCTAAGGAATATTTTTTGTATGGGATGCAAAATACAAATATGCCCCTGCTCCCCAAGGGAGACATGTGGTGTAAGCTTATAGGAGCACAATATCGGGTATTCTATTGAGTGTTGCACTTTGTAATTCACAACTCAAAAAAAATGCAAAGTGTGATTTAAATCTCATACCTCGACATGGGACACATGTCACCACTCTAAAATGGGTCGATATTAGGAAAAGGGGTCAACATTACAGTTTTACACACCTCCGGTCATAGGAAAAAATGCAGAAAAACCCCTGAGCCCCGATTCTTTCAAGATGAAGACACGTGGATGACTCACTTTTAAAAGAGGAAAAATGTGGATCAAATGGTCGAGATTGAATACATTAATTCCTTTCTCCACTAATGCAATTTGCACAAGAAAAGTAAAGGTTTAAAAAATTGATTGATAGTTTGGATCCCCATAATTGTAGATGAAGAATTGTGAAGCCTAGGGACTGTGAATTTGCATGTGAGAACGAATATCGATTGTGGAGGAAAATGATTGAATCAATGAAGTTGAAAATACGGGTGCAAGAGGAATATAAAGGAATCCACGGTGAATGGGAAATTCCTTTAAATACTAGATCATCATGTTATTATTTTTCTTTAGCTAGATAGGTTTGAAATCCGTGTATTTCCAGAAAGATAAATTCACCAGTAGTAAAAAAAATGAGGACTATGGAATGTGGTACTCACATCACCTCAAGTATTACAAACAATCTAGCTAAGTTAACGGATACAAATTTATGAACACAGACATAGCCCATTTTTTACAATGATTGCATGCCCCTGGTAGGAATGAGTGCATGATAGCCATCGATGCCAATCATATTTCCCTAGCTATAACTTTCCCACCTTTTTTGCACTTCTCAGATTTGGTGTGGATCTATGTTGAGAATTACAACCCTGAAAAGAAAGAGGTTGTGGATGGAAGTGGTGACAGTGTTCTTACCCTAACACCTGAAGCATTTTGTTTGATGTTAGGTCTACCACAAGTTGAATATTAGTAGTTATTGATGTATTCTCAGCCTTAACAAACTACAGTGCCCAACATGGTGATTATGCCAAACTCATGAACACCCAATGGTTTTTATCAGATAGGGGATTCTCTACTAGAATTACTAAAATACTACTCAAGTCACATTTTGTAAAGGAAGTTGAAGATATCATTATTTTATTAAGCATGATTGTTGGTTTATAGATGGATTATGTTTTCAAATAATGGATGGGTCCATATATAAGAAACATTCTTGTCAACACTGAAGGAATTTGTTTGGAAACTTTCATATCCACAATGATTCATAACCAACTCCTTGGAATGACAGTAAAAATTAGGACAAGTATCACCTACAATTTTGAATTTTATATGATGTCATACCTGATTTATAATATTACATGCCATAAGAGTTTCTCAAGTTTCCCACAAGTAATAAGTTTTAAATATCACAAGGTATATGATGTTTATCCCAAGCTGAAATTAGATAATTGGAAGAGGAATGTCAAAAGGGTAAATGATGCATTATTTTCACCTATCATATGCCTCTTTAGGCCAAAGTGGGAACATTATAGACTATCTATTGAGGCTAAAAGAGTGATAAAAGAATATGGGTATTATTTTATCTAGTTTAGATTCTTCACATACATCAGGAAAATTGGTTTTGAAGGTCACCCATTCATGTTGCCCAGGTACCTAGATGATAAATGGGCCCTCCTAGAACTTTCAAGGAAATGGAAGTGGTACACAAACTAATTACAGGAAATTATAAAACCATTGTTGAGTTTACTGTTAATATAGGAAGATATCCATGCCCAACAATTGCAAAGGGAAAACTTTTGGAAGAAGAGATGAACAAGTATCAGTTGGAACAGTTCAAGCCAAGACCCAAATATGACATCCGGTGGGTTGTAATATTAAACAAGAATGAACCTCATTTCAAAGACTATTAGATGAATTATAGGGATGAGGAGGAGGTTAGATTGATGGATTTTTATAGGATGACTCTCAGATAGATTACTGACTTCAAAATTGCATTTGTTTCTCAAGGGTTGAATGATGAAAAACAAACAATGAGCCAATAGTATCATAACAAGAAACTTGAGTCATTAGAAATTGCACCTTTAGATTGGGATGAAGTAGAATCAACCAACTTACATGATAGGAAAGCCAATGTAATGAGAAGAACATTATCCTAGTTGAAAATAAAGGGGATAGATGTGTCTCTTCAAAATAAACAAGTGTTGAATGAGTTCAAGAAATTGGGAATATTAGGTGGATATCTCCTTCCTTTGAAGGAGGGATCTGAAAAAATTGATCCATTAAATGGAAAATCTCTATAATTGACATCCAAAAGGCAAAATTCAGGGATCATTGATGGATGAACTACTGCCACTAGTAGGACGAGAACTTGCATGTAAATTTTAACCCAAAAATTTGAATGTATGTTTTTGAAAGAAATTCAAGATGCCCCCATTACCCAAGAAGTTCCACTATAGACAAGGGGACAAACACTTTAAATCCTAGGACTCCAATCCAACTTTGCCATGATCATCTAGTGAAGAAAAATGAATGAGGGGAACTTTAACAAGTATTGACCCTCAGCTCATAATACAGAGTGCAAAGAAAAAGGAAGAGGAAGAGGTCAAATATTTTGAAAGAATTACTAAAATGGAAAAGGTAATACTTCCATTAGTAAGGGACAAACAAGATTCAAGTGTCCTAGTCACAAAGATGCACATTCATAAAAGTAGAGAGCCAAAAGTGATTGACCTTACACCATTGACCGAAGATCAAAAAAATCTTATTGCAACATTGTCAAATTAGGTAGTTATGACATAACCTGAAGTAATTACCTTCATGCATCATCTGTAACACAAGAGGCCACTATTGTAACAATATTTCCTATAGGTTTGGTGTCAAGTTTAGTTGTAGAGGAAAGGGATGTTGATTCTACCATAAGCATTCAACCCATGGAAATTAAGGAAAAACAAGAAAAAAATATGCAAGAAGTTGTTCAATTATAAGGATAGGAGGTTGACAAAGCGACACCAACTTAAGAACAAGTGAATGCACCAATTGAAGTTACGGATGTGGAAGAATTAGATGAGACCCCAACACCACATTTTTCTAATTTAACACTTAAGGCACACATTATGGGAGGAGAAGACATTTTTCTGATTAAATTTCAAATGGTATAGACTCCTCAACCAAAAATTGATAAATTAGGTATTAAGGTTCAAAGTTTTCAAGTTGAAAGTGCAATACAATTAAGAGAGGAATAACTAGTAATTAAAATGGTTAAAAGTGAAAATTCCCAAGAATTTATTGATTCCACATAACAACAACCTCAAAAGGATGCAAATAATGCAAAGGTTGAAGAACCACCCAAGAGTGCAATCCCCGCCAAAGAGGTTTTTATAGAAACTAATTGTCCAGAAGAGAGTAGAGATAAGGAAGATACAAAAGTTGGTGAAAAGATCCAGGAATAAGTCATTAAGTCTTAAATTGAGGGGAAAATGAAGAGAAGTTAAAATTGGATGCCTTGCATTTTGAAAAAAATAAAAAACAATGAAATTAGAATATTCACATGCAGTAAGGATGTCAATAGTGCAGGAAACCCTAAGGACATTAAAGGACATAGTGAAATTTTCTAAACCACAACAACTTGCATACCAAGGAGCAAGTGTGGGAAATAATCCTACAATTGGATGATTAGGAGAACTCCTTCCAAGTAAGGAGAAGTAAATAATTCAGGTAGAAATAGTGAATATCACAAGTATTGTGTTCTCAAAACCTGCAAAATATATGAAAAGGGCTAGAATAATGACCAAGACTCATGTAGATCAACAAGGATTTAGAATTTTGGAGGTGATTAACCCACAAGAAGGTAAATTTAAAGATTAAATTACATTAAGTAACTATAAATTCACACATATCCCATTGGCGAAGCCTACCAGAGAAAGCTTGAAACATGATGCCACAGTAGTTGTTGGGGGATTAATATTTTTCTAGTTTTTCATTTAGAAGAGACTGAAAGAGCTACTATAATTCTTGAATAATATCTATCAAATGAAATACATATAAATTTATGTCTTTTAAGGATCTGATGTCAATTTGGTTGCATTGTATAACCATTGACAGTAATTGAGAACATGTGTTTGGTGTTCCCTTATCAAGAACTTGGAGGACTAAGTGAGATGTATATGCTTGTGACTTTGGATTTTGCTTTATGGGTTATGTGTTGTGAGATTTAATCAACGAATTAGACTTCTTGTTGCAATTTTATGTTCACCATTTCTCTGAATTACACTAGATCTATCCTTAGTAGTTGTGTGATGGTAATTGGGTCAATATTATGTTGAGAGATTTTCTTTATAATATTGTATACAATTTTAAATTCCTCCCTGTAGCTACTTTGATGTAGATTTTTTTTCATCCTCTGAGTGAATCAAAGGCGTAAGGATCATAAATTATGAACATTTTTTTAGGACATTAGCACGATCCTTTGTGTGTGGTGCTCTAAAATTTGTAGGGGATTCTATTTTCTCTGAGTATTAATGAATGAAAATATATTTTATAGAAACTATCTATGATTGATTGAAAGTTATTAGCCTTCTTAAATGGCATATTATCTTTGTTGAAGTTTTTAAGAGGTTGTGTTACATGAATATCTAGCAATGTGTAATTTCCCCATAAAATATAAACCTACTATGAATCCCACCATCACATTTCAAATCCTTACACACGATTCTGATACTTTTTTTATAAACAATTTTGAAGTGTATTTTCCAACCTTATATCCCCTACCAAGAATATGCAAAGGCCTACATAACCATGTTATCTATAGTAATATGTGTCTGGTGAAGAACATATGCATCATTTTGAGTGATAACTTGTGAGAGTGAACTGTTGCTTCTATGGTCACGTCTATCCCAAAATGATCTATAATATTTGAAAGATCACATCTCCTCTCTGCATCAAGGTTACACTGAGGGTCCTCTCACCCTGGTCACAGGCATGACCAAAAGTATCAGGGAAGGGAAATCCCCCTTTGTACGTGTCACCCAACTACTCCAAATCCTAGTTATAAATAGTTTTCCAGACATTTCCCCATCTACAAAATGACTTGATCTATAGGATCTGTCATTCTCTAAGCATCACAATTCCATACTAAAGTTGTCAGGCCCCGAGAAGGTGTAATATTGGGTACCAACATGCTTCTAGTTCCATTTCCATGGATCTATTTCCTGCATATGAAATAATATAATTTGCTGGTGACATTATTGGGTGTGAAGACCATATTGAGGTTTAGGATTCTTCCCTTTACAAATATTTGTCAAAATATAGTATATTCTAAACATATTGTCCTAATATTTTCTTAGTACAAGCAGGCCTTCCATTAAAGTTAAATACACTAGGAAATGTATAATAAAATTCATAAATATCTACAAATATTTTCTCAAATAGTGATAAATTTGTCATCTCATTGACTGATAAAGTTGATCAACACATCTAAGATGTAAGACCTTAGTGGAGGCTCTATCTTATACAAGAAAATATGGCAAGTACGAGTGAAATTTTTTTAATCCGTGTTGATTGAATTTTCAATTTAGCGAAGCTAAAAGGAAGGATATCATTCTTCAAATATGATCCTACAAGAAGGCTACTCCTATAGTTAGAAATGCCAAAGCCAAGAAGGTAACAGACCATGAAGTTAGTTGGTGGTCTAGGATCAGAAGAAAATGTTATTGTGAGTATTGAATTTGATCAACCTTTAGTGGAAGATTATTCTAGCACATCTAACATATCTGAGTCAGATAGCCCTTAATTTTATTTGTATACTTTGTTTCAAAAGGGTTCAACATCTACAAGTAACCAAGGTATTCATCATTTTCCTCCATTATTGATTCCTAACAATAAAGTATTCTGTGAAACTGGGTCCTTGAAGGATTCATATTTTGTGGACCATAATCCCTTGCCTCAAAGGCCCCCGATTCCCCACCATTTCAATCCTAAAATACCTCCACCAAACAATATGGCACAAAATCCACCTAGACCTCCTTTTGTGGTCAATACCTATAGAACAATAAGATTCCAGGGAATGGTGGGTTACCCAAATGAAGTAACCTATGAAATTAGGAATAGAATATCAATATTTCAAGGGAATAATGCCATAAGTGGAGATCAAAATCTTATATTCTTTTAGAATTTTATAGAAGAATTTGAAGTATAACATGAATATGTATATGTCAAGTTATTTATACACACTTTAGAAGAAAATTATAGGGAATGATACAATTTGTTTCCTAAAAATTCAATTGACTCCTGGACAGAAATGAAAAATGATTTTAAGTTACAATATGGTGACAAAAAAACCCTAGGTTTCTCTTGACTGAGTTTGAGAACATCAAAAAGAATCCTAATGAACCGATGCAAGATTTTAACACTAGGTTTAACAAAACTTTAACTAGATTACCTATCAATATAAGTCCTAGTGATGATTCTTGTTTGATCAAGTACTCAGATGCATTCGATAAGAAGGAAACTTATTATCTAAGGGATGAGAATACAAGGAGTTTGAGGCAGGATTTTTCCATGGTTTTTCAAATTGATAACAATATTAAAGCAACAAGGAAGCCTCCAAAAATGGATGGTGTTAATTTTATTAATCCTGAGAAACCACATACCGGTAAGGTAGTATACTTAGAGGAATTGGTCAAGACTCTAGCTAGAGCAGTTAAATAAATTTCCTACAAACTGGCTAGAGCTAAAAAGGGCTTGGTTCCAAATTCCCAGGCTCAACATCAGGCCCAAGGGAAAAATAGATTTGGAAATAAAACAAAGGTAGATTACCAAGCTGATGACAGAGGGAAGGGATATATGGGTTCAGGAAACAAACAAGTTCCTAGGGATGAAAAAAATAGTTCTCAATCCACTGACTGCTAGTGTATCACTAATAGAGTAAAATCATGTCATTGAATGGTGTGAAAGATTATTTTTTCCACATTATCCTTATGATCCACTTGCTTATGATAATGATGTTGATGATGAAATTGGTTTTGGAGATATATGCATGATGGAATGTCCAGAAGACTCACCTCAAGGAACTACTTCAATTGATTTGTTATATGCTAGAACTATGGATGATTTTTTGAAGTACATAGATAAAATAACTTATTCTACTTCTAAAACAATGTTGATATAGATATGGTCCATTCATTTGATCTTCCCAACCATAATTTTGAATATCTTATGGATTTAAATATTAAGAAGTATGATGGGGAAATTCCTTCAAAAGAAAATAGGAAACTACTGATGAATGATGTGGTAGCTTAAGATAAATATTATAACCTATGAAGAAGACTTGTTAAAGGATATTCTCCTGATGTTAAACTAAAGGTATCTCTCTTAACCAACATTGCCAAAAATATTCCCAAGAAGGATATGTTGTATATGGTCCCTGTTACTGTTTCAATACTGACCTCTATTTCTACTCAAGTAGTGAAGGATAATATCCCATTAGATAAGTAAGTCACCTTTCCTCCCAATGCAACTTTTCCCCACTATACAACATGTGACATGGCTCAAATTTTGAGTCAGATAAATATCATTGTTCCAATTTTGGAATTGGTCAAAAATTTTGATCACAGAAAGAGGACATTTTAGTATTTAGGATTAAAATAGGAGGCAATTGTGAGTACAAGAGAGGTAGTAAGTGAGGTAGTACCTCCTACTATAGCTGAAGTTGAAATGAATAAGGATAAAGAAGGCATGGAGGAGCCCCCAGAAGTCTATTTGGGTACCTCCATGGTTAAATCACAGTTAGATTTTGAACCCCTTTTTCACTACCTTGATTGTTAATGAACAAATTCTTCATAATTGTATTTTTTATTTAATAGCTGCATGTAATATCCTTCCTTTGGAGGTTATGAATGAATTAAACATCAAGATTGTAGTAGCCTTTGGAACATGATTTTTGATGGATTCAAGATAATTACCCATTATTGGGTGTGTAAAAGTATTAATAGTACAACTTTCTACATACACTAGAAAGTGTTTAACTATGAATGTTGTTATGGTATATTTCCCCTTTAAGTGGGGTATGTTGTAGTGAAGGAAGTGGGTTGCTAGTGTGGGAGGTAGTGTTCAAATGGATATGTCCTATACTACTATACTGCTAGAATGGAAGGCTGATCAAATTTCATGGGGAAAAGAAAATGCTTCACCTAATTGAGGATCACATGAATGCATCTTATAAGGTATTGTTTGTTGATACAAAATTTGGGAAATTTCAGAGGATATTTTTATTTTGAATATCATTGTATAAATTTAGTGTAAACCATAAAGATGTAAAAGCTCCCTAGACAATGATTTTTGATGGAGCATATTCTAAATTCAGAAATGGAGCTGGAGTGGTTTTGATTTCTCCAAATCATGTCACTTATAACTTCTCTTTCAAGTTAAAATTTGAGTGTACTAACATTATTTCTGAGTATGAAGAATTGATTCTTGGCCTTAAGGTGGTATGGAAGCATGGAGTTAAGGACATCATTGTAAAGGGATAATATGAGTTAGTAGTGAAATAAATTAGGAAATAATATGCTACTAAGAATCAAAGGCTGAAATAGTACAAACATGCACTATGGGATCTCATTGACATGTTTTATTATTTTAATATCCTATATCATGAGAGAGCCCAAAATAAAATATCTGGTAGATTTTAAGTCTTGGCCTCTCATTTTTGAAATGAACTAGTATCACCTTATTTCCATTATGAAGTAGAAGTGCTAGATAGGCCTTTAGTATCAGAGAACATTCAATATTGGCAAGTTTTTTAGGATGATGCTATGATAAATAGGTTTTTAACTTACAAAGAATATTTTTATAATCAACTCATTGATCTCTAGCTTATGATAGAAATGTGTGAAGGAAGGGATACTATTTTTGGAAAATACATAATACACTTAAAAATAAATACCATCCCTCGTGGATTTAGTCTCGAGTCAAATTTCTACAATGTTGACAAGGTTATTAATAGGGTTATCTCTACATCTAGGGATGTTGAGGAGTAGAATTTGAGAATCCTTGATAAACCTATAAAGGTTTGGTTGGTTTTAGCATGAGAAAGGAAGAAAAGCTAGCTTATACTAAGTTGTTGAAAAGTTCCAAGATTTTCTAACACGGTAATACTCAAAATTGAAGTCATATAGAGAAGACATGTTTCAACATGAAATACCATTGGTGTCTAATTCCAATCCCTTAAGGTAGAAAAAAAAGGCCTATTAATCCAATCATTGCAAACAAAATGCAATAATAACTTAAAAAGCTAAGGGAGGGAGGGAATATACAGACTACCATATATTCTTCATGGGTGGATAACCTTGGGCCAGTAAGGAAAAAGAATGGGGACACAAGCCTTTGTGTAGATTTTAGAAATCTAAACAAGGCATATCTTAAATACAATTACCCATTTCCTAACATGGACAATATGTTACAAACTGTAATAAGATCAGAATTTTTATTTACACTAGATGGATTTTTTTGGATCTAACCAAGCATGAATGAAGCAATTAGAACAATTTAAAATTTCTTTTACTACCCCATAGGGAACATATGTTTATGTTAGGATGAATTTTGGACTAATGAATGCAAGATAAACTTTTCAGAGAGCTATGGATGTGGCTTTTACAGGTTTTATCAATGATTTTATAACAATATATCGAGATGGCATAACCTTATTCTCTGAAAAAAGGGGTGATCACTTGGGACACCTTGAAAATATGTTGTTCAGATGTAGAGAATATGGGATTTCATTAAATCCCAAGAAGTACCATTTTGGAGTCCAAAAGGAAAAAATTGTTAGGGCACGTTGTATCAAAAGAAGGGGTTATGATAGATCCTCAAAGAGTAGAGGCAATTGGTAAGGTTCCCATTCCCATGTCTAAAAAGGGTATTCAATATTTATTTGGGTATATAAACTTTTTAAAACTATTCATATCAATATTTGTTGAGATTACTATTCCTATACAAACATGTTGAAGAAGGATCAGGTTATCAAATGAGAGGAAGGGGTTGTTCAAACATTTAGTGGAAAAAAGGAAGCACTTAAAACTACCCCTGTATTAGTTAGTCTTGATTATAATAAGGCATTCCAAATATTTTCATTTGCTTTAGAAAACACAATTACTTATGTGTTACTACAAAAAGATGAAGAAGGGTGTGAAAATCTCATTGCATTCTTTCTCAAAGCCTTGCAGGGATATGAGCTAAACTATTTTGTCATGGAAAAATAGGCCTTTTCTTTAGTAATATCCACCAAAATATTCATACATTATGTCTTAAGCTCTAAGGTTGTAGCTTATGTTCCCCATACAACGGTGAAGGATATCTTGACTAAAATGGAGATATCAAGTAAGGGATGCTACTTGGTAAAAAAATTACAAGAGTATGACATGGAGATTCAAACAACCAAGTTTGTTAGAGGATTTGGTTTGGAAAATTTAATGACAAAAAGAAATTTGTAGGGAATGGAAATACATATTGTTGAATAAGGTGGGAAGAACCCTCATGAAAATATGAATAATTCAGTGTGGTACAAAGACATAGTCTGCTATTTGAGTAATTTGAATTTTCTTATGTATTTAGATAAGAACCAAAGGAGGACACTAAAACTAGCTTCTCAAAAGTATATCTTGACCGATCATGGTTTAACTTGGAAAAATCCAGAGGGATTTTTACTTAGGTGTATCGCTAAAGAGGAAGCCCCCAAAAAAATCACATAATTTCATGGGGGAGTATGTGGAGGCCACTTCGTTGGAATAGTTATTGTTCACAAGATTTTGAGGGTAGGTTACTGGTGGCCTTCATTATTTATAGATATTGTAGTATTGGTTAGGAAGTGTGAAAGTTTTGAATGTTTTTCCAGTGTGATTTAAGTCTCGTTCAAGCAATGGGAAATGGATTTTATTAGGGAAATATCGTATTCTTAAAGTGTTGGCCACAAATGGATATTGGTTTCCATAGACTACTTTACTAAATGGGTTGAAGCCATCCCTACTTAAAATAAACTCATCAGTAGTCATGGATTTCCTCCTTAATAATATACTCTATTTATTTGGAGTACTTGCCAAGATAGTTTCATATAATGCCATGAGATTCGGAGATAAACCATTGGATATAATGTACCAAGAATATGGAATCAATTTGTCCTATGCATAAAATTACAACCCTCATGGAAATGGAAAAGAAGAATCAAACAAAACAAACTTATTAAAATCCTCTGAAGGAAACTTCAGACAACCAAGAAAAAGTGGGGTAAATAACTCAAGTTTGCACTATGGGAAGAAAAACTTACCAATAAGAGATCTACTAGGAAAAGTTATTTTAAGTTATTCTATGGGATTTAGGCCCTTCTACCTTTAAATTTACAACTCTCATCCTATTCCGTTTATGCAACAAATATAAGATGAGAAGATTTGATCCCCTATGAGACAAGGATTAATTAGATCATGATGTTGGATGAAGAAATAAATGAGTCCCATAAAAAACATGTCAAGTTCAAGGAAAATGTCAAAAGGATAGTTGACGATAAATTTACCCCTAGAACCTTTAATGTTGGAGATCTAGTATTATTATGGGACAATAGACATGAATAGAATGGTAAACATGGAAAATTAAATGCTCTATGTATGGGACCATATTATATTGATGTTAGAATTAGTGACCATAATTTATTTTTGAATAGAATTTTTTTCTTGGAGTTACCTGTCAATGGTAGGCATCTTAAACACTTCTTGGATTAAGTGGAATGCTCATGTATGCCCCTATATATTTTATAGTTTTTATTGTCCTTTGTTTTTATTTCCTCATTTATGTTCTAGTCTACAATCACTAGGTTCTATTATTTTTTAGTGTTGCGTTATGTATCGTTTCAAGGCTATGTGTGTGTTTTTATTTTGACTCCCTGCCTAATGGACTAGACACTTAATCTTTTTGTTGTATTAATTTTCTAGTTCTTGTGGCACCCATAAGGGGTGTTCATCCACAAGTCAGAGATGATGTTGGCACTCACTAATATCTTATACCTTGAATTTTAATGTTCTTCCTAAAACTTTATGTGTTATTTTCCAGAACTCTGTAATGTGTGAAAATTTGTGTACCCATAAAACCAAACAAGATTGAGCCATGAAAGTGATTTATTCGTGCAAATATTTGGGTGTGAAATTTCCTTTTTTATTCATACAAGCATGATTGTGCTTGTGAAAAATTAATTATTTTAAAATCCAACAAACTAGTTGTATAAATCCCTAGACAATTTTTTCTATGTGATCATCCAATCTTGTCCTTGTGCATAGTGTAATTCTTATCTTGATACCTAATAACATGGCACCTCATAATTGGTTTCATGATATAAAAACTTTTGTGATTATTTGGGAATGCTATGTAAAATTTTAGGTTGTAAAAGTGACTCCGAGGCCCAACGAGGAATATTCATTATGTAGAATAAAAAATGTAAATACTTTCTTGATCCTTGAGGGGGAAACATTGTGTAAGATTATTGGAGTATGGTATTAGGTATTTTATTTAGTATTGCACTTTGCAACTCGCAACTAAAAAAAATGTAAAGTTTGATTGAAATACTGGGCCCCAACACAAGACATGTGTCGCCACTCTCAAAAGCGTCAATATCAGGTAAAGGGATAAACATTGTAGTTTTACACCCTTCTGTTCATATGAAAAGGTGTAGAAAAACCCCTAAGCCCTGATCCCTTAAAAATGAAGGCACGTGGATGGATTGTATTTAAAAGATGAAAAGATATGGATGAAATGATCGATGTTTAAGACATTAATTTATTCCACCATTAATACAATTAGCACACGCAAATAAAAGGTTTAACAAAATTTATTGATTATTTGGATCCTCATAATAGAAAATGAAGAATTTTAAAGCCCTAGGACTATGAATTTACATTGTGAGAAGGAAAATTAATTGTGGAGTTGGATGATTGAATCAAGTAAGATAAAAGTATGAGTGCAAATAGAATATAAAGGAAGCTATGAAGAATGGGTAAGTCCTTCAGATATTAGATCATTATGTTCTTATTTTTCCGATAGGTAGGTTTGAAATCCACATGTTTTTGAAAATATAAACTCACCAGTAGAAAGAAAAAATGAGGACTATGGAATCTGGAACTCACATCACCTTGAGTCTTACAGGAAATTTAGATGAGGTGACATATACAAATTAGATAAACGTAAACCTATCAAATTTTTTACAAGGATTGCATGACCCTAAAAGGAATTAGTGCATGTCATCCATCGATACTATTCATATTGCCCTTAGTACAACTTTTCTGTCTTCTGTGCACTGCCCATAGTTGGTTTGAAATTATGTTCATAATTATAACCATGAAAAGAGAGAGGTCGTGGATGGAAGTGGTGAGAGGTTCCTTACCCTAACACCTGAACCATTTTGACTAATATTAGGGCTACCAAAAGTTGAAAAACTAGCGGTTATTGATGTATGCTTGACCTTAGACAACTAAAAATCCTAGCATGGTGATTATTCCAAACTCACGAATACCTATTGGTTGTTAAAAGATGGGATATCCTCTACTATAATCCCTAAATTATTACTGAGGTCACATTTTGTAGAGGAAGTTGAAGATATCATAGTTTTATTAAACAAGATTTTTGGTTTTAAAATGGATTATTTTTTGACGAATGGATGTGTCCATATATAATAATAATTCTGGATGGAACTACAGGAATTTGTTGGGAAAATTTCATATCCACAACAATTCATACCCAACTCCTTGGAATGGCTACAAAAATCAGGACATGTATCACCTACAATTTTGAATTTTATGTGATGTCATACATGATTTATAATATAGCATGCCATTAGAGTCTCCCTAGTCTCCCACAAGCAATAAGTTTTAAAGATCACAAGGTATGTAATTTTTATCCCCATCTCAATTTGGATAACAAGAAGGGGGATTTCAGATAGGTAAATGATGCATTATTTTCACCTATCATATGCCTCTTTAGGCTACAATGGGAATAATATAGACTATTTACTGAGGCTAAAAGAGTGATGCAATAATATGGGTGTTATTTTATCAAGCTCAAATTCTTCACTTACATCAAGGAAAGTGGTTTTTAAGGTCACCCATTCATGTTGCCCAAGTACCTAGAGTATAAATGGGCCCTCCTATAACTTTCAAGGAAATTCCAAGTGGTACACAAACTAATTTTAGGAAAGCATAAAACCAATATTAAGTTTCCTTTCAAGATAGGAAGATATTCATGCCCAAAAATTACAAAAGACAAAATTTTGGAGGAAGAGATGAAAAAGTATCAGTTGGAAAACTTTGAGCCAAGACCCAAATATGACAAAAGGTGGGTTGTAATTTCAAATGATAATGAACCTAATTTTGAAGACTATTGAATGAATTGTAGGGATGAGGAGGAGGTTAGATTGATGTATTTATCTATGATGACTCTTAGACATATTATTGATTTCAAAATTGTAGTCGTTCCTCAAGGGATGAATGATAACAAGAAAATAGTGAGACAATAATATCATAATAAGAAATTTGGGTTCTTGTCAATTGTACCTTTAGATTGGGATGAAGTGGAATCAATCATCTTACAAAATAGGAAAATTAATGTAATGAGGAGAATGTTATCGTGGTTAACAATGAACGGTATGGACTTGTCTCTTCAAAATACATAAATGTTAAATTATTTTAAGAATTTAGGAATCTTAGATAGAGATCTCCCTCCTTTGAAGGAGGGAGCTAATAAAATCGATCCACTAAATGTAAAATCTCTACAATTTCCCTCTAAAAGTCCAAATTTAGGGATAATTATGAATGGAATGTTGCCACTATTAGGATGGGAACTTCCACATTAGTTTTAACCCAAAAATTTGAAGGAATAATTTCAAAAGCAATGCAATATGCACCATCACTTAGGAAGTTCCATTGCAAAGCGAGGGGACAAGAACTTCAAAACCTAGTACTCCAATGGTAACTCTGTCAGGGTCATCTAGTGTAGGAAAGAGAATGAGAAGGTTCATATCAAATATTTATCCTCAACTCATAATAAAGAGTGATAAGGGAAAAGAAGGGGTTGATGTCAAATATTTTCAAAGAAATGATAAAAAGGAAAAGGTAATCCTTCCATTAGTGAGGGATACATAAGATTCAATTGCTCCAGTCATAAAGAGGCATATTCATAAAAGTAAAGATCTAGAAGTGATTGACCCTACACCATTTACTGAATATCAACACATCCTAGTTTTGACATTGGATAGGAATTTATTTATGGCATAGTTAGAGGAAAATACCCCCACTTCATCATCAACACCACAACATGCCAAAATTGTAATAAAAAATCCTTCAGGGTTGATGTCGGGTTTAGTTATGTAAGAAAGGGAAGTTAAGGATCCCATAATTAGTCATCCCACAAAGAATATGGAAGTACTGGAATAAAAGGTGCAAGAGTTTATTCAATTAGAAGGGTAGGATGTTGTCAGAGACACACCAAATCAAGAGCTAGGAAATGTACTAATTAAATTAATGGATATGGAAGAAATTGAGGAGACATTTGTAAAATAATTTTCTATTTTAACACTTGGGGAACCCATAGTTGGGGAAGAATATGTTTCTCCAATGAATATTAAAATGGTAGAGACTCCTCAACCACAAATTAATGAATCAAGTATGCAGGTTCAAAATGTTCAAGTTAAAAGTGTAGTACCAGTGAGAGAGGACGAACCAGTAAGTCAAAAGGTTACAAATGAACCATCTCAATAAGTTATGGATTCCATTGATCATCATCCTCAGAAGGAGGAAAAAAGTGAAAATTTTGAAGAACAACCCAAGAGTGTAAGCCATGACAAAGATGTTTTGATATAAACTGTAAAAATAGCTACTAGTCTAGTAGGAACTAAAGACAAGGAAGATACACCAATTGATAAAAATGTCCAAGAATCAACCATGGAGTCACAAAATGGGGGAAAAAGGAATATTAGTTAGAAGTGGAAGCCTTGCATGTTAGGCATAAATAAAAAATGCTGGAATCAGAAGATTCACATGCAGTAATGCCATTATTGGAGGCAGCCTCAAATACATCTAAGAACATAGTGGTGATTTCTGAACCACAACAACTTGAACAACAAGGAGTAAAGTGTGGGAAACTAATCCCATAATTGGATGGTTGGGAACACTCCTTCCAAGGAAGGAGAAGGAAATAATTCAAGTAGAAATAGTGGATATAAGAAGTATTGTGTTCTCAAAACTTGTAAAATCTCCAAAATGGGCTAGAATTATGACCAAGACTCATGTAGATCAGCAATGATTTAGAACTTTGGAGGTGGATACCCCAAAAGAAGATAACTTGAAATATCAAATTTCATTAAGTGACTATTAATTCATGTATATCCCATTAGGGAATCCTACCAAATATATCTTGAAACAGGATGCCACACTAGTTGTTGGGGGATTAATATTTTTCCATTTTTTCATTTAGAAGAGGCTGAGAGAGATAATGTAATTTTGGAATAATATATATTAAATGAAATACATATAAATTTATTTCTTTGAAGGATTTTATGTCAAGGTGGTTACATTGTATAGCCATTGACATTCATTGAGAACATTTGTTTGGTGTTCCCTTGTAAAGAATTTGGATAACTAAGTGAGATGCATATGCTTGTGAATTTGGATTTTGTTTTCTAGGTTATGTGTTGAGATATTTGATCAATGAATTATAATTCTTTATGTAATTTTATGTTCATCATTTCTCTGAATTACACTAGATCTGTCCTTAGTAGCTGTGTGATGGTAATTGGGTCAAAATTGTGTTGAGAGATTTTTCTTTGCAATATTGTATACAATTTAAAAGTCCTCATTGTAGTAAATTTGATCTAGATATTTTTTAAGCCTTTGAGTGAATCATAGGAATAAGAATTATAAATTATGAACATTTTGTTATGACATTAGCATGAGCCTTTGTGTCTGATGTTCTAAAATTTGAATGGGATTTTATTTTCTCTGAGTATCAATAAATGCAAATCTCTTTTCAGTAAACAATCTATGATTGATTGAAATATTTTAGCCTTCCTGATTGGTATATTGTCTTTGTTGAAGTTTTTAAGAGGTTGTGTTATAGGAATATCTAGTAATGTGTAATTTCCCCATAAAATATGAACCTACTATGAATCCCACCATCTCATTTTAAATCCTTTTACATGATTTTATTGCTTTTCTTATAAATAAATGTGAAGGGGTCTTTCCAACCTTATCTCCTCTACTAGGAATATGTAAAGGCATACAAAATCATGTTGTCTATAGTAACCTATGTATGGTGAAGTAAACATATGCATAATTTTGAGTGAAAAATCGTGAGAGTGAACTGGTGTATCTATGGCCACATTTATTCCAGACTGATATACAAGATTTAAAATATCCCATCTCTTATCCGCATCTAGGTTATAATGAAGGTCCTCTCACCTTGGTCATAGGTAGGACCAAGAGTAGTAGGGAAGGGCCATTCCCCTTTGTACGTGTCACCTGACTACTCCAAATCCCAGTTCTAAATAATTTTTTAGACATTTCCCTGGCTATAAAATGACTTTAACTATAGGATATATCATTATCTAAGCATCCCAATTCTGTATTGATGTTGTCAGGACCAAACAGGTGCAATATTTGCTACCAATAGAATCCTTTCTTGAACTACTATGCCTACTCATGCAGCCAAATCCCACAATATAGGAAACTAAGTACTTATTAAGATGAATATTAATGAGGAATTAAATATATAAAAGGGAAAGGAAGTTATGGATAATAGGTTTCCATTTATGTTATAAAGGATTAAACCAACATGAAAGAGGATACATTTTGATCCACGTGCACCTAAAACACAAATATTTGGAATGATGAGTATCAATCCAATAACTCAAGTAGTAGGAGGTATGTAGGGAGGCACACCAAGAAGTAATGCAAAAATACAAGATACAAGCATTATTGCATAACATTCTAGTAACAAAGGAAGTGGATCTTCTGGGACACTCCAAAATAGTTTAGGGACATGAGTATGAGTTATAATAGCTACACAAATGGTTCCAGTACCCTAAAATTTCTATGAAATGTTGTTGTATCTACCAAATTATTACAAGGTTAAGAACACTGCAAAACACATACACAAGTGCAAACTAGTTTGGTGTGTGAAATGAATTACTTATCCAGAGTGCAAAGTGAACCGATTTTCTAAAAATCTACAAGATTGATTGCATAATTGGTAAAAAAAATCATGATCCACAAAAAATTGTAGACTAGGACCAACTAAAGGATGCATTTTTAAAGGATTTCAATATACCCGAGTTTGAGAAGCAACATATATCGGGGCTCAAGGAGATCAAACAAGTGCTTAATAAAAGTGTGTGCACATTTCAAAACCTTGATTTCAAAGTTTTCTTACAAGATCAATTTGACCTAGCACACATAATGATTTTTTGGAGGATTTCTTTAACCATTTAGACATTCTTTATCACACAAGACATTTATATATCCACGTGAAGTATTGGAAATAACATTGCACATAAAAGCTATTGGAAACATAGATACTGGGTAAGTCTATTTATGGAAGCACACATCACATATATGGTGAATTAGAAAATTTAATCCTAAACAATGATAGGGAGATACGTAGTGGAATTTGGTGCACAAATTACAAATTGGAAGGCCATACAAGGAATAATTACCCTCACTGCAATGTCAAAGCAATGCTTATAGATTACAAGATATGTAGGGATGGATGAAATGTTAAAAATTTCCCATTATTAAAAATCACCATTCAAAAAAAATTATCTTAATATTATAATATTTGTGACATGTACACCCATAATACTGAATATTTCCACCTAATAGACTAGATGCATGAGGTATGATCATTGGATTTAAGGCATGACGATATAGGTAATAAAATAAAAGAGTATAATAGAAACATATGAGAGCAAGGTCATGGGAAAGGAGGGTGAGGTAGAGGAATATTTCTACCAATAAATTACTACAAATGTAGTGTATCGGATCACTCTCAACTAGATTTCCCAAAATTTCCTCTACGTGGGTATTTTGGAAAAGAACATAAGGTGGAAGACTACGTTGATCTCTACATGGATATTAAAAAGTGTGAAAGGTGTAGGAATGATTAAGATCATGCATAATTTAATTAATATTCTAGAGCAAGAAGGCCGCTGAAATAAAACATAGTACAAAAGATAAAAATAACTACTAAAGAAGTTGTGATATGTTTAGACACATAATTGTGACCACAAAATTTTAATATTAAAATTGCAGTATTGGTATTCTTTACCTTCATTTTGTTATAATTATTTATTTTCTACTAATTATCTAACATTCCCCTTTGTCTCATTCAATTAATGATACTTCGTATAATTAACTAGCCTTGTCCCTCATCTTGGATGCCAATTAACATCACTTCATTAGTTAAAATACTATTTTAATTAATTAACCAATCATTATGGGTTAATTAATCTTTCAATCTTGTATTTAATCAATAAACCCTCTTATTGGTAAATCCCCCTCTCAAAAACCTCAAATTATACTAATTTCCCTCCAAATCATCTCCAAATTGCCTTTATAAGATTAACTTGGCCTATTAATTAATACTGGTTGATTAATTAAACCTTCTTAAACTCCCATGAGTTACTAATATCTAATTAATCTCTTCTAATCATACTTATCCATTTCTAATTCTAAATCCATTTTATCCCACATTCACTAGGTTATAAGCTTCTCCCAAAATGGAAAGCTATATAAGAATCCTAGTGCACCATGTCACACCTTACATCATGTCCGTAAATGACATTATACTTGAGAAGTGAATTTCATGTTATTGTAAGGCTTGTTAAATATCCCCACCTTTCTACTTGCTAAAGAGTAGTAATAGAAGAATCAAAATGACAATTAATCCATACTTGATGAGATATACTCCTCTTTTCTTGAGAAATACTTGATCGTGTGTGGTATACATTCATCTCACTAAGGAAGTATCTACATCAAAATCATATCAAAAGATCATAAGGAGGTTTGCACTTAGTATATATTTGTATTTTTTGATTTAACTAGATTCATTTTCCACTTTATCATGATGTATTTTCTTTAATTTAACTAAGTTAGGATATACTTGGTGTTAGGTTCTTTCAATTAGCTTAGTTTAAAGTTTGACATGTATATATACAGCATGCCTGGTGGGACACTACTTTGTCTCATGCGCATTCATTCATTTTTATTAGTTTAAAGCTTCGTTTTAACATTTTACATGTAAAGTTATTTCAATTTGTTGAAATTCCTATGTTTTTAAAGCATGTATGATAGTGTTTGATAGTATTGAGTCTTCTTTACATGTATAAAGGATGTGAAGTATTGTCAAAAATTGAATCTTGATGGGAAAATCCAAGCTTTTTATTTTTTTGGTCATTTTTGACATCTTTTTGTGTAGGTACAGGATTTCACTTACTAGCATATCACTACATGTGTTAGATTTCTCTATTCTACACAGCTTCCACATGCTAGCATCTATCTTCATGCGCTAGCGTCTCTATCCATGTGCTAGAATTACCTACTCTAGCGTCACCTTTCACGTGCTACCATTATTTGTACTAGCATTTCGATTCACGCACTAGTATTGTCTTTCATGTGTCTATTTTTCACTGTTACATGTCATTTTCCTTCAGACATGCAATATCATATTGATTCATGTGAAGGCATATATGCTTACACATTACTATTGTATTTCACATGCTAACATATATTTTTGCTTTCTACCTTCACATGTTAGTGTATGGTTTCACGCATTAATATTGTCTTTCATGTGTGTGCGTACATATTCATGTGTTAGCATCTGAATGTTTCTCACATGCTAACATAGTGTACCTTTATACGTGCTAGCGTACTATGTTGAATATCACTCAACCTTATCAAATTTTTAGATTTAAAATTTCAATTATTTTCTATTTTATCTAATTCAAATTATAACCTAGAAGTTAATTGCTTATAATAGTGCTAACACTTCAAATATTCTTTAAATATCCATTTTTGTTTGATTTCATTAAATCCACATTATGATCTTCTCTTGCACCCTCGAGAAAACTTGAGAAACATAAATGACTACAATCATTAGTTTTTTTATAACATTGAGGTTATATGGAAAATTACTTATCATTTGTGTGTAGGACCATTATGAGGTTGGAATATTTTTATCACACAATATAAAACAACAAATTACTAACAATTTTCATACAAGTTCCTTATTCGAAAACAATCAAACTTTTCTAAAGTCTGATAAAATGAATAATACACATTGTCATTGTAGGTTCAAATAAGGGTAAAACCTTTCCACTTTAACTATGGGAAGTGCTTGGGCTTAAGCCCTAAAAATCAATGTGAGGTGTACAATAGGAACCCCAAAGTAGCTGGCACATTAAAGGAACTAACCAACAAAATGGGTAACACCCCTTTCCCTACTTGACTAGTAAAATCTGTGAAGAAAACCAAATTTTGTCTATGGTGATGGCCCCATTCTGAATTGATTACGGGATAAAATCCATATTCAAGATTTATTATGGTATGCATACTCATTTAGACAAGTAATGGTGAGTGAAAATCTAAAATCCATAGGAATCCAAGGTAAATTGAGGCCAACCATATCCTATATTATTTGTGTGTACCAAACCTTTACAAAGAAAAACTTTGTCGAAGTTAAAACCTTGTTTTAAGTGATAGAACAAGGTGAAAATATGTCCAAGTTACATTGCATAATTTTCCATCACAAATCACACTTCTTTCACAATTTTTGGCTTCCTTTAGCAAAAAGAAAAACATGAAGTTATACCAAAATTATATCAACCTTTTTTGACACTTGAAAATTATTTTCCAAAACTTGATCGAGTGTTAAGATTATGATGTTATGTTGTCTAGTTTTTCCTAGTTTCCTTAAATAAATGTGCAACATTCAAACCTAGGAAATTTTTACCTTCAAATCCATTACATTGCCAAAATTTCATATATTTTCCTTGATAAATTTCATCATACATCTCAAACACTTGGAAAATCTTCACTTTACGGTTATTACACTGCTTGTTTTGACTTATATTCCCTAAATCTTTGCAAAACACATTCCATCATGGCACCAATCACACATCTGAGACACAAGAGGCATGCATCTAACCCCTTCCTCTGGAACCCTTTAGACCCATCTTCTGATTAGGAACAAAGACTTGTTGATCACAGTGGAGGTGAGAAAGAAATACCCCGTAACATATTTGAAAATGATCTCACTCACATAGATAAATTATTATTTCAAAACAAATACCAAGTCTTGATGCACATGGTAGATTTAGGGACTAAATTTCCTTGAAAAACTTCCTTACTAGTATGATTTGAGGGGAAGAAAGAACATAAACTCCTCCTTTTAGAATAGTCAAAGAACTGTTACATCATAAACATGCATCTATGTTGGCACAACCTGAAGGTCTTGAATGAGGAACCAACAACCTCTACCACTAAAAATAGCCATTGTATCTCCTTTATTATAATTAATCATGAATCTAGAATGGAGGGTAAAGAACCACAACACAAAACCCAACGTAAATCACACAACAAAGACGTCACTATATAACAAAAATCCCAAGATCTTAGTCACTAATTAGAAAATCTAGCTACACATGTCCATAAAGACACACATAGAGATTATCAACACTGAAAAACCTAAAGTGGTGAATGCTAAAAACCACACTATAAACCACAGTGGAAAAACATCCAAATCCAATCGTACACATATACTTCCCATGCCAACGCACGAACAATTTATTTACCAAGAATGAAATTCTATGAAATATGTGATTATTAGCCTAAAAGAAAACAACATGGGAGACAATAATAATTATAATTTTAAAGAACTATGTCCTTATCTATTTGATCAAGATATGCTACGTAATCCCTTTCCATAAAAATTTAACATCCCTAAATTTGAAAAATACAGGGGAAAAGGTGATCCTTATGATCATGTAAAATATTTCTTAAGTTCTTCATAGTATGCCAAGAAGTCCCTTACAATGATAACTACCTTATTATCTTGTTTTCATGGAGTCTTAGAGGCTAATCACTTTAATGGTTTCTCCATCCCCCAAAAGGGTCTATTTTCATTTTTACGGACTTAGAGAGTGACATTACCATGCTAGACTCATGTAGTACTAAACAACGAAATAATTAAATATTTGATAAACTTCTTACAACAATGGAGGGGGTTAGCTAGCCCTTTACCTTGATCCATTATAGAGAAATAACTTGTAAGTATATTTGTGACAAATTTACACCCTGAAATAGCCTTCCATTTGTGAATGCATTACGTATGCACATTTGAAGAAACTTTCAAAAAGGGTAGTAAAATAGAGAAATATTTATTGGCCAAAGGGGTCTTGAAACCCTATCAACGAGATGACTATGAATTAAAACCTATGGAAAAATTAAAATTCTTTAACAAAAACAATAATCTCAAAGGTGATGGAATCACTAAGTCCAAGTATGTGCAAATGGTTCAAAGCACCCCACATTTAAAACTTTTTCATATACCACTAAAAACCAAAGTCAGATGCAGGGAATACAATCCGCTCATGGAGTCCTTTTCATCCATCCTCAAACAACTAGACTTCACCAATATTATCAAGTTTTCAACCACTACACCTTTCATAGATGATTCACCTAAACCTTCGTGGTATAAATACCACAATATTATGAGTATCACTATGTTAAAGGTCATGGCATAGATCGGTGCATGAAATTGAAAAACTTCATTCAATATCTCTTGGATCAAGGAGATATCTGAATTGATTCATGAGAACCCAAAAAAATATCTAATAATTAGTTAGGGATCCATAAGTAACCTTTCCCAAAATATAAACAAGCATAAAATAAATCAGATTAAGGTCAATCATCTCAAGGAAAAAGTGCCAACCATGTTGTTTCCCAAACATCCAATCCATTTGATTCTCTTATTGGCTATTTCCATCCTATCACTGACCATATCAACATCACCAAACTCAAATCCTAAGAGTGTGTCATTACAATGTGATGCACTCATCTTATTATCCCAAGACCCCCTATGTCTACTCTTTAGGATGGTCATTACGATCTCCTAGAACAGGTTGATAAGACAACCTCCAAGATTTTTATTTTAAATCTTCTTAAGATATCTACTGTTCATAAAGACATCCTCTATAAGACCCTTAAGGAGTCAAAATTTCCTACAAAAATTGACCCTTTGTGCTTCCAAACCTTAGCTGTGTAAATCACCCCATCTGAGTAAATAGTTTTTAGCCAAAATGAGATTCCTATGGAAAATCAAACACACAACTTACCCTTGTATATAAAAGTGATAATTACCCATAAAAAGGTTAAAAGGGTGCTTATGGACAATGGATATGGCCTTAATATACACACTCTAAAGCTTGTGAAATAATTGGGACATAGGGATGGTGAACTAGATCCTAATGCGATCACCATTAAGGCTTATGATAATGCTGAATGATAATCAGTAGGCACAATTACCTTACCCATTGAAGTTGGCCATATCATGTATAAAACAAGATTCCATGTCATTAACTTGGAAATTCCCTATAAAAATATTCTTGGTCGCCCATGGATCCACACCATGTAGGTATTTCCCTCCAATTTCCACCAATGTATCAAATTATATTATCAAGGACAAGATCTTACAATTCCTGGTGACCCATAGCCCTTTACCCATTGTAAAGTGTTAATTGATTATTACAAAGAAACTTACAAAAGTCATTCAGAGTTGGCTATTGAATTTAAATCATAGGCCCTCACCACTCATGTCAATATTGATACACTTTAGCCTCACGAAAGTGGTGCTTCCAAGTCCATTTCCCCCTTTTTAATGTGGGAATCCAAGTTGAAAATCCTTCATACTGGCTATGGATAATATGACCTCCAAAAGTCCCTCTTTGTATCAAACCTTCCCCTACCATCTAAAATGTGTCGTAGGTCCAAATTTCAGCTATAAAGACCTTAGAAGCCTTACAATATCAATAAATTCACCCCATGTGGTCTCCTGATAGATGAAAAATTGGGTAATACTTATACATTCCAGTCCCCTGATGAAAAGATGGCCTCTTTCTATTAATCCCCGAAATATATCATCCCTAACAAGATGATTTATGCTATGGGATAAAAAGGGTATGGATGTGTCTTGCATGAACAAGGTGTGTGGGAACCTCTTCCATCATATTAAAAAAGGATATATATGGAATTGGTATTCATCCATATCGATCACAACCTACAAAGGTTTAAGCAACCTCTTCTAAACCTAAGGATAGCTCTTCAGATTATGATAGTGAACTAAAGTCCCTTTGTAGTCTCTATAAAGACCCTGCCTCCAAAAAACTATTTTATGACATTTTTATTTTAACCTTATCCCCTTTTATTCCTGAAAAAACCTCATACACCCATCCCTCATTCATTGGGACCAACAACAACACATAAAAAATTTGATCTATTTCAAAATGACGAAGCAATTAGAGAGTTCATGGGTTCACATGATGATGTATCTATATGAGATCACAAGAAAGGATTCACTATTAACATTGATGCAAACATGTATTTCAGGGATGAGGCTGAGTTCTATGGTCAAAAAAGAGAAAGAGGACAAAATAATAAAAAAATCCTAATAAAAGTAAAAAACTAGGTCCTACAGTGAAAATATCTTTGAGACACTTAAGGATAAACAAAATGAAAAATAAAACATGGATTACATAAGTGATCATTCTATTGGTGAAAATATCACCGAGACACCAATAGAGGAAGAACTACATATTGCTCACAATCCTATATGTATAGAGTATGGTTTTAAGGATAAAAAAAATGAAAAATCAGACATGGATTACATAAGTGATCATTCTATTGGTGAAAATATCACTGAGACACCAATAGAGGAAGAACTACATATCACTCCCAATCCTATATGTATGGAGGATGGTTTAAAATTTTGGTTGAAGAGACTATCGATGTTAACATTAGTATGGAGGAAAAACCTAAAATTGTTAAAATAGGAGCTTCTCTTTCCGCACATGAACAAAATGCCTTTACTATGCTCCTCAAATATTTTATGGATGTATTTTCTTAGTTTATGTGGATAGTATAGGGTTAGATCCTTTTTTGGTTATGTATAACCTAGTTGTGCATAAATCAACAAAACCTATCAAAATAAATAAATGTAAAATGCATCCACATTTAGCTCTTTTGGTCAAAGAAAAGATAGAGAAGTTACTGGTAGTGGGTTTTATCAAACCTATTGATTATTTAGAATGAATCTCCAATTTCATGTCAGTTGGAAAGAAACCCGTTCGTATTCAAATTTACATAGTTTTGGGCCTCGAAATATTTTCTGAGTACCAAAGGGTGCGTGCTCCTATGGGACTAGTAAGAATAAGGTCACTCAGGGAGAAGCGCACAAGACATGGGTTTAAAAAGAGTTCAGGAGAAACCAGAGAACGCGCACAAGGAAGGACATCATGTTCAAAGGACTTAGCCATATTTGGCATTCTAGCGGTATTTGAGGAAAAACGTGACCCGAATAGGTGTGCGGAATAGATGGGGTGCTAGCCTGGAACCTTGGTGGTCAAGAAAAGAATATTCCATACAAGGAATATTCTTAAAAGACATCAATACATAGAGTGGAGGGTTCACAAGGAGATAAGCATGCACCATTAGAGGACCACATTGACACTTGGAATTTGATCTATTCAGGAGAGGAAGCATGGCAGTGGATACTCATCCTATAAGAAGAGATGAACGGAGGACAAAAGGTGTGGGATCAGGAGGGAAATCTTCAAGAGTATGATGCTGTAGTAATACTAGGGTTTAGAGCACTTGTGCCAAGGGTTATAAGCAATGTAATAGGCCTCTATACAGTGTTAGAGTCTATAATAAGGGATGAAATGGGAGGGCATAGCTAGAATATCATACCAAGGAATATCTGAAGGAGATGAGTCCTAGTCTTTTGATATGTATGGTCTATGATGACCTATTTTGATTGTAAGGTGGCTACGAGAATCACTCTAAATGAATATATATAATGGTTTGTGTTGGTGCTCAAAATTGTCTTGCCCCATTTATTCCCTTGAAAATATATTGATTTACGGCCTCTTTCATTTTATCCTTTCCCATTATTGTGCTTGGCTGGTATTTGTTGCCATTTTTTAGTCTACCCCTAGGTCAAAGATCATGTATGGGTCCATATTTGTCTCTTAATTTCTTTGTTCCTTTGGAAAGGTCTATATTTTGGGTTCCTCAGGCTCTGTCCTTTCAAAAAATCTTTATTTTCCTATTCCCTCTATTTCCACAATTGGAATTTGTGTTCTTGATGTTTCTGCCTTGAAATAATTGAAGAAGAATGAGTTGATGTGTCCCTAAGGATCATGTTTGAGCCTTGCAATAATCTAAACTCTCTGTCATTGAATAAAAATTCATTTTCAAGCTCAAATGCTCTTGTTTTTTTATTTTACGGTTTAACGGGCATATTCTCCCAGTCAAATTTGCATCCTTGCATCTACAAGGGACATGGCACCTTTTGGTTGGATGCGGCTCGACTAAACACTTCAAAAATTTTATGAAAAGCCTCAACTTAGAAATCTGTCCATATGGGTGAATGGCACTTGTTTGAAGATTTACTTTTTTGGTTTGGCCTTGGAGTAGTGCTGGGAGGACACGTGGAGGATTCTACTACTTGGCCCAAAATTGGAAAAAAAATTATGCAGTTGGATCAGTTTGGCAGAACAGGACATGTGGCGAGCTCGTGCTCATTCAGGGTCTCTACTTTGGGCACCATCTTAAAGAAGCACCAGGATGACATGTGGAGGCCTCCACTTGCTTTGCATTTTACTTAGAATTTTCAACAACCAAAAGGATATTGCCTCAAAGTATGACACGTGGTGCCTTCCACTGAGCTTAAAGCATTCAGACAAATCTCGCTATAACAGGACACATGGCGAGCCTGCACTCGTTCAAGGTATAAATTTTTTGGGACCGCCTCAAGGTGTGCCGTGGTGACCTTCATTTCAAATTCATTTCAAATTAACTAATCCTACCTATAATACCCTTGCATTGTATTATGTGTCAACAAAAGAATACAATCCATTTACCAAAATGCACAAAGTAAATCAGGATCATACCATGTCTTTAGTAGCCTTAGCCTTGTCTTGAAAGCATTTCCATCATTTAGTAGTGACAGCTCTGTTGAGTTTTAATAATGGGAAATTGATCATGTTTTCTCAAGGCCATCTCCATACAATCTACACAGTATAAGGATATTTCCACCTCCTTCACAAAACAGAGGCTACAATATAGGTTCTCTTACCTTGGTTGATAGGCACAACCTAAAATAGTGAGGATTAGATAAAATCCTTCCAAGGTGCTACCCACTTCTTCAAATCATGAGTGCTAACAATTCAGATAAATTGCTTCCCCGGCTACAAAATACATATAAACCATTTATCCACCTCTGAGTGTTTAGTAAAATCCATGATGCTGCTCAAGTTGTGAAGGAGATTAAATCTAGGTACCAACACACTTCTGGCGCCATTGTCAGGGATGAAGAATGCAATATCCAGAATAATTTTTTAATATGCTTCTAGTTCATATTATTTTGAGCCTATCAACACACTTATGGCATCGTTGTCAGGGACATTTTTCAGTATTTCAAATTTTCAAAAGCCCTGGTAATACTTCTCACGTATTTTATGTGCAATGAAATTGCTGAGCATCAATTTTTGATCAGATTTATACTGAGGAATGAGAGTAGAATTCTGAGTTTGATATGTTCAAGTGTCTCCAATTTGTTTTTTCAAACTTTGCACAATAGTTGATAAATTGAGTGAAAGAATAGTAGATCTATTAAAGCTTTGCATAGTGCTAATATTTGTAGTCATTTGATATATATTCATAGTGCATTTACAAAAACTAGGGTGAAATTCCTTAGTGGTGACTCCTAGCTGTTATATTTTGATGAATACCAGTACCTTATCATACATTAAGTGAAGTGTGTCATATAAATCTGCAAACCTAGAAGGAATAAGATCTCTCTTCAAGAGAGACCCAAGTAGCAAGCTATTTCAAGAATTTGGAAAGATAGTTTTAGAGGAGAGAAAAGTTTGGAAGGTTTTTAAAGGACACACATCAAGAAAAGGTATATCCATTGGTGAGATAGATCAGCCTTTAATATAGGATTATCACTCTTCTTCTAGTTATTCTGATTCAAGAAATATTCTCATAAACTTTTTTACTTCAACTAGTGAAGGTCCTTCTGTTGTACCTGGTGAGTTCCTTCTTCAATATACGCCTGTGTGTTTCAATTCTAGTAAAACTTTCCAAGAAAATCAGCACCTAGAGAATACCAATCTTGTGAACCATATTCTTGAGCCCCAAAGACCTTGCACTCATCATCTTGTGTTACCCCCAAGATCACCTCAACTAGACAACATGGCTCAGCTTTCACCTAGGCCTCCATTTGTGGTCAATACCTTTCACCTAATAAATTTTAAGGGAATGGCTGGCTATCCTAATGTTGTACCTTAGGATGTTAGAAGTATATTGCCAAAGTTCTAAGGAAACAGTGCCATAACATGTGATTAGCATTTGAAACTCTTTATTAATATGATGGAGGATTTTGAAATTGGATTTGAGGATGTGTACATTAAATTGGTTGTCCACACTTTAGAGGAGGATGCTAGGAATTTGTACAAGGCCTTGCCAAATAATTCAATTGATCCATGGACTGGAATGTAAAATGCATTCAGATTGCAATATGGTGACAAAACTGATCCTAGATTCCTCTTATCAGAGTTTGAGAATATCAAGAAAAACCCAAATGAAATGGTCCATGATTTCAACACAAGGTTCAATAAAAATTTGAGGAGATTGCTGGTAAATTTAAGACCATGTGATGAATCTTGTTTGATAAAATATTCTGATGCATTTGACAAGAAGGGTGCATATTACTTGAGGGACAATAATCTAGCAATTTAAGGCAGGACTTCACCATGGAACTTCAAATTGAGAACAATATCAAGGTTGTTGGGAAACCTCCTAAGAGAGATGGATTTAAATTGGTAAACCCTGACAAGCCTCAAGAAAACAAGAGTGTATACTTGGAGAAAGTGGTGAAAACTTTGGTAGGGGCTGTCAAAGAGATTTCCTATAAGTTGGCAAGAGTTGACAAAGGAATTGGACAAACTTCACTAGGTCAGCCTAGGCAGCAAGCATAAGATAGATTTAGAAATCACCATAGGAATGAGTAGATATTTGATGACAAAGGTAAAGGGCCTATTGGATTTGGAAATAGGCAATCTCAGGCCAAGGAAAGTAAGGTGGTGCCTAATCTGTTAAATTCTAGAGTGGTTGTTGTTGATTATGAAAATCAGATTGACTAGTGTGATAGATGTTTATTACCCCATCCTCCATGTGTAGTAGATCAGAAAATTTAAGAGGAAGTTAATGATTATAATGCGGATGATGATGCTTGTATGATAGACTTCCCTACACACTCATGTCAAGGAGAAACATCTACTGAAGTGATAAGTGCATGGACTGCCGCTAGCTTTTGGGATTGTATCCAACGGGTATATCTTCTTCCTCCTCATGTTTTAGAAATTGATAATGTACAAGCCTTTGAGCTGCCCAATAATGATTTTTAGTACTTGAGGGCATTGATGATCAAGAAGTATGATGGAGGTATACCCTCGAAAGAAGATAGGCAGCTGCTTATGAATGTTGTGGTTTCCCAGGAGTAGGAGTATAACACAAGAAGTAAGGTTGTCAAGGGAGCTAGGCTTTAGGACAATAATAAAACCCCATTGCTTTCTAATATCCCAAAAGAATTTCCTAAGAAAGAAACATCTGCTAAGAGCCCTGCTGTCCGAAGTAAAAGTTATGCTTGACCCCATGCTCAAAATGTTAAAAATCTTGTGCCATATGATGAAATTTCCAGCCCTCCTTCCACTTTTGTTTTTCCTAAATAAATTCCCTATGACATCACTCAAGTTTTGAGCCAAATCAAGGTCAGTGTTCCAATTGTTGAGCTGCTTAGAATTCCTGAGCACAAGAAGAGATAACTTGAGTATTTGGGATTGAAAGAGGATAAGGCTACCGTGAAAAGGAATGTGAATGTTGTAGAGGCTCCACTTTTTATTGCAAAGGTAGGAAAGAAAACAACATTGGAAGAATTTGGTGAACCACCAGAGGTATATTTGGGAACATCCTTGGTTGAATCTTAGCTGAGTGTTGACCCTTTCTTCACAACTTTGATTATCAAGGATCGGTTGCTACACAATTATATGTTTGACTATGGGGCGTCATGCAATGTCATGCCTTTGGAAGTCATGAATGAGTTAGATATCAAAGTAACAACATCGTATGGAAAGTTTACTACCATGGATTCTAAGGAAGTTCCAGTTGTTGGGTGTGTCAAAGGTTTGGTGATTTGCAGCCTATTCGAGTAAGAATTTGAAACTTGATGTTGTAATTTTTGATTGCCCTATCAAATGGGGTATGTTATTATCAAGGAAGTGGGCTGTAAGTGTTAGAGGGAGTGTCCAAATGGATATGTATTTTTCCACCATTCCCATTGAGTTTAGCCTTGTGAAATTATACGGAGAGAAGAAGATGATGCATCTAATTGAGGATCCAAACAATGCTTCTTATGAAGTATTATTTGTTGATGTTGATGTTGATAATTTTGTTGGGTTTGCTGATGGTAAGGATCACAAGATGGATTATTCTAAGTGTCTTGAAGAGGTAGGCTCACCATGGACCTTTCTATTTGATGGAGCTTGCTCCGAATTTGGTAATGGTGTTGGTGTTGTTTTGATCTCTCTAAGCAAAGAGGAATTTGTTTTCTCCTTCAAAATCAACTTTGAATGTACCAATAACATAGCTGAGTATGAAGCATTACTATTAGGGATGAGGATTGCTTGGAAGTATGGCATAAAATATGTTGTGTTAAAGGGATATTCTGAGTTGGTTGTCAAACAAGTTAGAAAACTGTATGCAACAAAAAATAAGCAGATGAAACAATACAAACACGTAGTTTGGGATTTGATTGGGATATTTGATTCGTTCAACATTCTTCATCATGAAAAAAGTTTAAATATTATTGTTGATAAAATGGCAGTGTTGGGGTCCATATTTGATAATTGTACCATTTCTCCATATTGTGAATATGATGTTGAGATACTCACTAGGCCTGCAGTCTCAGCTAACATCAAGAATTGGCAAGTGTTTTATGATGATGCTCGAGTTTAGAGGTTTTTGCATAACCAATGTGAGTTTTTGGATTAGCATATTTATTTGGAACCATTAGTGTGTAATTTTAATGGAAAAGAAACCTTGTTTGGCAAGGATATCATTCAATTGAAGACTAACACCATCCCTAGAGGGCCGGTTGCTCTTGAGTCAAATTTTAACAATGTTGATTGTGTAATCAATAGAGACATGTTTGCATATAGAGATGTTAAAGAGAATGACTTAGGAACAAAGGAAAAACCAAGGAATATTTGGTTAGGGAGTGGTTTAAACAAGGAAGAAAAATATTCCTACCTCCAATTGTTGAAATAATATCAAGATTGTTTAGCTTGGTCTTATTCCGAGCTGAAAGCATATAGAGAAGACTTATTCCAACATGAGATACCTCTTGAGAAAGATTTCAAACCATTCAAATAGAAGAAAAGGCAAATTAAACCACTCCTTTATATCAAAATGCAAGAGGAATTGAAAAAATTGAAGGATGGAGGAATCATTCAGCCCACAAGGTAATCTTCTTGGGTTACAAACTTGGTGTCAGTTAGAAATAAGAATGGAGATATCAGACTTTGTGTGGATTTTAGAAATATAAATAGAGCATCAATAATGGAGAACTATCCTTTACCAAACATGGAGAACATGCTACAATTAGTGACTGGTTCTGAGATGCTTTCTACTTTGGATGGTTTCTCTGGTTATAACCAAATTGTTGTCAAAGAATCAGAGAGGATTAAAACTGCCTTTACTACTTCGTGGGGAACATATGTTTTTTACAGGATGCCCTTTGGTTTAATGAATGCTGGAGCTAATTTTAAAATGGCCATGGATGTTGCTTTTGCTGGTTATATCAATGATTTTATTGTTGTTTATCAAGATGATATTACTATTTTTTCTAGCAAAAGAATTGACCACTTGAAGTATTTGGAAAGAATGTTGATCAGATGTAGAAAATATGGCATTTCACTCAATCCAAAGAAGTGCCATTTTGGAGTGCAAAGAACAAAACTACTTGGTCACATTATGTTTAAAGAAGGAGTTATGATTGATCCACAAAGGATAGAAGCTATCAGCAAGATCCCAATTCCAAAAACTAAGAAAGGAATCCAATCCTTCTTCGATCAAATCAATTTCATTAGAAGGTTTGTGTCTAATTTTGCTGATTTGACTCTCCCCATTACTTGCATGTTGAAGAAGGACCAGAATATCAAGTGGGAAGAGGCTGCCCTTAAATATTTTGATGGAATCAAGGAAGCATTGAAGCATGCTCCTGTTCTAGCAACCCCAAATTACAAGAAACCTTTCCAAATCTTCTCCTTTTATTCTAAGCACACTATTGCTTTTGTTTTGTTGCAAAAGGATGATGATGGAGATGAGAAGACTATTGCCTTCTTTAGTAAGGCATTATAAGTAGCTGAGTTAAAATACACAATCATGGAGAAGCAATCCTTTGCGTTGGTGAACGAAACTAAGGTTTTCAGACCTTATATTTTGAGTTCCAAAATTGTTGCTTATGTTCCTCTCACAATGGTGAAATATGTATTTTCAGATATGGATATTTCAAGAAAAAGATGTAGGTGGGTTAACAAATTGCAGGAGTATGATACAGACATTCAGACCACAAAGCTAGTAAGAGGTTTGGGTCTTGCTAAGCTCATGGCTAAAAGCAATTTGTAGAATGCTGAAGTAAATGAAGTAGAAGAAGAGAGGGCAGATGTTCTTGAAATATTGTTGAACTTTGAGTGGTACAAGGATGTAATCTATTATCTTAGACACCTATTCTTCCCTGTAAATTTGAATAAAAATCAGAAAAGAGATCTCAAGCTAGCTTCTCAAAGATATATCATTACAAAATTTAGGTTGGCTTGGAAGAACCCTGAGGGAATCCTCTTGAGATGTGTGACTGAAGATGAAGCTCCCAAAATAATTGCTAATTTCCATGGGGGAGTTTTTGGAGAACATTTTGTTAGGAGGGTTACTACACACAAGATTTTAAGGGTTGGTTATTAGTGGTCAACTCTTTTTAAAGATGTAATTCAGTTGGTTAGAAGACATGAGAGTTGTCAGTGTTTTTCCAGAAGAGTGAAAGGTCCAGGCTCCATTCCTTTGCATTTTGTATCAATTAAAGCTCCTTTCAAACAATGGGGGCTGGACTTCATTGGTGAGATCTCTAATTCATCAAGTTCTAGACACAAATGGATTTTGGTAGCTACTGATTTCTTCACAAAATGGGTGGAAGCAATCCCCACTAGGAAGACACCACACCAAGTTGTAATGGACTTCATATTGAATCATATCATTTGAAGATTTGGAGTGACAGTCAAGATTATTGTTGATGATGCCATGAGTTTCAGAGCTGGACCTTTTGTGGTAATGTGTAAATATTATGGAGTAAAGTTGACATATACTTCTAACAACAATCCACAAGGAAATGGACAAGTTGAGTCCAACAATAAAAACTTGTTGAAGATTATTAAAAGGACTTTGGAATTAAACAAGAAGAAGTGGGGTTAACAACTAAAGTTTGTCATTTGGGATGATAGGATCACTGCCAAAAGAGCTACTGGTAAAATCCCATTTGAGTTGGTGTATGGAACACAAGATCTACTACCCTTGCATCTACAGTTGTCTTCATTTCAGTTTGTTCAACAACTTGAAGATCAAGAAATCAGTTCATATGAAGCAAGGATTAATCGGATTGTTGAGCTTGATGAAGCAAGAAGAGCATCCCATCAGCGGCATGTCAAATTCAGAGAGAGAATGAAGAAGTTATTTGATAAGAAGGTAACACCAAGAGCTTTCAGTATTGGAGATCTTGTGCTCTTATGGGATAGTAGGCATGAAGATAAGGGAAATCATGGTAAATTTGATGCTTTGTGGATGGGCCCATAATCCATTAACATAAGAATTGGTGAGAATATTTTTTTCCTCAAGGACGTGGACGGAGAATTGCTTGAGCTGCCTATTAATTGTAGACATTTGAAGCATTTTTTGGATTGATCCCCAAAACTGAGGTTTACATATCACTTGTACAGCGTACATTTTTTGTTTCTACTCTGTTTTTTTTATTTTGGTTAGTTTTTGGTTGCCTTTGTGTGTGGTAGCCCTTTTTGTTGGTTTATCAGCTGGTTTTTTGGGTGTTTTGGCTCGAGACTCTATTTTCCCAATGGATATTGTGGAACTTGGTATACTTTTGTTCTTTTGGCACTCGTTGGGAGTGCCCATCCCTAAGTCGGAGCCTATGTTGGTGCTTAAAATTGTCTCGCCCCATTTTTACCCTTGAAAATCTATTGATTTATGGCCTCTATCATTTTATCCTTCCCCATGATTGTGCTTGGCTAGTCTTTGTTTTCATTTTTTAGTCTGCCCCTGGGTCAAAGATCATGTATGGGTCCATTTTTGTCTCCTAGTTTCTTTGTTCCTCTAGAAAAGATTTTTATTTTGGTTTCCCCGGGCTCTGTCCTTTCAAAAATTTGTGTTTTCCCGTTCCGTCTATTGCCACAGTCAGAATTTGTGTTATTGACGTTTCTGCCTTGAAATACTTGAAGAAGGATGCGTTTATGTGTCCCTAAGGATCATGTTTGAGCCTTGCAACAATCTAAACTCTATGTCATTGAAGAAAAAATCATTTTCAAGCTCAAATGCTCATGTTTCTATATTTTATGGTTTGACGGGCATTTTCTCCCAGTCAAATTTACATCCTTGCATCTATAGGGGACGTGGCACCTTTTGGTTGGATGTGGCTCGGCCAAACACTTCAAAAAGTCTATAAAAAGCCTCAACTCATAAATCTGTCCATGTGGGTGAACGACACTCGTTTGAAGATTTAATTTTTATTTTGGCCTTGGAGTAGCATCGGGAGGACATGTGGAGGCTTCTGCATTGCTTAGCCTAGACTTGGACATTTTTTTTATGCAGTTGGATCAGTTTGGTGGAATAGGACACGTGGTGAGCTCACACTCATTCATGGTCTTCACTTTGGGCACCATCTTAAAGAAGCGCAAGGATGACACGTGGAGGACTCCGCTTGCTTTACAATTTACTTAGACTTTTCAATGGCCAAAAGGAGACTATCTTAGAGTATGACACATGGTGCCTTTCACTAAGCTTCAATCATTCAGAAAAATCTCCCCAGAACATGACACTTGGCGAGCCCACACTCGTTCAAGGTATCAAATTTTTGGGACCGCCTCAAGGTACACCGTGGTGACACAAGGCAGTTTGAAAAGTCAAAGAGGTAGGGAGGTGGACCATCGGGAGCAACTTGGAAATTTTTCCTCTTGTATTCAAATGACTCAAAGTATCAAACTAACCTATAAGCCCAAGGGTAAAAAGTCAAAATTCATTTGAGAAGTTAATGACAGAGGTGCGGGCTGGTGGAGGAAATGTTAAAAAATTTCTTTTGTGAAATATGATTAAAATATGAAATGAGAGTGTTGCCCCTCAGCCGATCATATGAGGACATGTGTCCTGTGGGAGGGCGGAGCCATGAAGAAAAAATGAAATTTTTTCCTTTTTCTAGAAAGATGCAAAATGTGTAAAATTGAGCTGCGACTCCGTATCCAGTCATATTGTGCCACGTGTCAGGCCCAAATCACATGGCGGAGTGGCAGAGGAAATCAAGAAATTGTGTAAATTTTCCAAAAGTAGTGAAAAGGTAAAAAGACATCCCAAGGCCCATTTTTACCCAGATCTGTCACGTGAAGGGCTCAAATTTGAATTTCAGGAACAGATCGACAGTAGCTGTGTATTTCACCAATTTAGCCGCCATTTGAGCTCCAAAAATTTTGGAGATGCATTTTTTGCATCAATCTTCATCAAATTTTTTGCCAATTCATGTCTTTTTGGCCTGCAGGGTCCAAATTAATCAATTTGGGGGTTCAATTTGTGAATCCAAGGCATTTTTCAAATAAATTTTTACTCTGGTTTGTGAAAAACGTGAATTACCATATCCAAAGTTGCAAAGTAAAAAATTGGGAAGGGAAAAGTTGAAATGATGAAATGAAAGGGATCTACATGCATGGGAAATGAAAAATGTGCTTCCACTTTGAATAATGATGAAAGTTTTGTAATGATTCACATTTTAAAAGAACAACTGGAAACTTTTTGCGAGTTTGTTATATGTCATTTTCAGAAATATTGTAAAGCAAAGGTGCTTTGAATATTCCACTTTTGGAGGGAATGTTTGAGGGGCAAAGTGAGTGAGTAAAATTTATATATTGCATGAATCTGTCATGCAAATGGTCAGAGAAACTTAGAATTTTCATGGGAAAATCTGGGAAGAAGCCCATTCTCTGAGAAACCACCTGAGTACCATTTTAACTCCTTTTTGCATCAAATTTGTATCATGTTAGGTTGGTTATAGAGGTATAGCCACTAACAAGCTCTGAGATTATTCTTATAACATTCCACTGTTGATAAATTTGGACATTCTGGATTATTTTGTGTTGTCTCTTGGTAAAATTTGCATTTACTTATGCTTCAGAATGTTTTCAATTTGTGTTTCTTGCTCCTGTTGTAATCTGGTGTTTGGAATTTCCTTTTGATCATGCAGATATAATTTTGGTAACAGCTTAGTGGAATTTGTAACTCTAGAATCAAAAGAGCTTTAATCTGATGAAGTGATAAACAAATTTATATTCACTCTGCTTTCCTTGATATAGATTTGATTATAAACCTTTGGGGGTACCTTAGGTCTGATAGAATAGAAATTTCTAAATGCTTTGTTGATTCATTTAACTCAAGCTTTTGTGATAAATTATCAGAGATTGTGTGGAAGAGTGTAGATTTGGGATTTCATTTGATGCACATATCCTGGTTGAAGGAACACCTTAATCTCTTTGAAGCATTTATGTTGTCTGAGTCTTTCAAGTTTTGCAAAGGTCCTAAAAGAAGTTGGAAAATTCTAGTTAGTCTTTTCTAAATATCTGCCACCCCAAAATTCATTTCAAATTAACTCATCCTACCTATAATACCCCTGCATTCTATTGTGTGTCAATAAAAGAATACAATCCATTTATAAAAATGCACAAAGTAAATCAGGATCATACCATGTCTTTAGTAGCCTTAGCCTTGTCTTGAAAGCATTTCCATCATTTAGTAGTGACAACTCTGTTGAGTTTGAATAATGGGAAATTAATCATGTTTTCTCAAGGCCATCTCCATACAATCTACACAGTACAAGGATATTTCCACCTCCTTCACAAAACAGAGGCTACAATATAGGTTCTCTTACCTTGGTTGATAAGCACAACCTAAAATAGTGGAGATTAGATAAAAACCTTCCAAGGTGCTACCCACTTCTTCAAATCTTGAGTTCTAACAAGTCAGATAAATTACTTCCCTGGCTACAAAATGACATATAAACCATTTATCTACCTCTGAGTGTCTTGTAAAATCCATGATGTTACTCAAGTTGTGAAGGAGATTAAATCCGGGTACCAACAGTTTGTTTTTTATATGATGCTTAAGGGTGTAGATCCTCTTGTTAAATGGCTATCATAGTTCATATCTATTTCAGCATGCTTATTACTGTCTCTGTAATGCATTAAGACGTGGATCTGTTAGATGTTTCTTCTTCCTTATCTAACTAAGTAAATGTATTCTCATTCTACAAATCATCCTCCATCAATGGAAAGACCTTCTCACAATGCTCACATAAAGGAGGGGCTTGGTGCCCACATGTGCTTTGGGTGAGCACCCAACTCTCGATGGGTGATAGGCCGGTGTGCATGGGATTAGAAAGTATTAAGGGTACGTGAAAAATGACTACATCTTGGTTCCGTTGCCGAGACCTCTTTTAGAAGTTGTTTCGAGAAAGATGTGTGATGACAGAGCGCTTAAGCTTGGACAATGACAAAGTATGGTTTAAGATAATGGAGGATGAGTTTAGTCAGATATTTAGTACTAGACCTAAGTTTGATGCACGTAAATAGGAAAAAGAACACCTGTATCATGAGCTATATGAGACATTCTTTTTTCGTTGTCTAGTAGAGTTGTATGAATGGTTATCAGTGTATGCATCTAGATAAATCTGGTACTATAGATCTTGTTTGTGGACCCAAGATGAATATCAGAGGCTACAAAATGCAAATCTTTCTTGGACACGAGTTATTGATCATTGGTGGAAAAGAGTGTTAACCAGTTATACCTTGAAATATGTTATTTCTATGTATTCTTGTCCAGAGATTTCTGAGTTTGAGTTCTTAAGTGAACCTAGAGGATAATTTTTTGTTGTTATCCCTTTAGCTATGAATATCCTAATCATTACACTAAGTTTAGAATTATTCCCTATGGGCAGCTAAAGCTTCCCCTGAGCACTGGGCGAGGAAGCTAGGGTGGAGGAAGATGGTGGACCTTGCAGTTGAAAAGGATAGGGAAGAGATATGACTAAAGTATAGTGAAGCTCATGAGAGGGAGTTAGATAGACAACGTGAGGTTTCAGGAGTGATGGATTTATGGAGACAAACATTGCATGAAGGAATTAAGGTTCACGCAGAGGATGTGGAGCCTAAGTAGCCTATGCTACCCCATCTTGGCAAGCGTGGGAGAGAGATCCCTTCAGCTTTTGATGATATTTTTTCACTCGGAGAAAGGAGAGCCATCGGTGTGAATTTAAATCCACCTGGTGAGCAACCCCTGGCACTTAGTTTTCCAAATCAGGAGATAAGTATTACTAACCCAGTTGGTATTGGTGGGAGTGACTGATCTACACCTAAGAGATATAACTTTTCATTTGGCATATCTATGGATACACAATCATTTCCTATGTTTTGAGGAATATTTTCTGGAATGACATTTAGGAAAAGTATGGGTACACAAAGCTTGGGTATCACATCTGGAATCTACACGAGATACACATCTGGTAGCAATGAAAAATCACAAACCATTGACAAGTAGTTCAGTGGAACATTGGGGACACTAGGCACAACCACTTCAGGGCCTTTACTCGCCACAGGAGGTGGATCTAGTTGAATAAGAGCTAGAGGACCTAGTGGGCCTAGTTGATCTAGAGGATCTGGTAGATCAGGAGGAATAGGACCTGGTGGATCCAATGGATCTCATGGTGGAGGTAAAACTAGAGGAAATCAAGGTTATGGATTATGCGGACAAGGACCTTAACCACCTTAGCAAGTATTTTTCAAAATTTCCTTACATCTACCATATTACAAGGGTTTTAAGGATGTTGTAAAGCATGTACACAAGTGTGAGATTCTGTGGTGTGCAAAGGGGATCACTACCCTAGAGTGGAAGGTAATTCATTTTGCAACAACATTACATGAATGCGTGTATAGTTCGTACTGGAAGTATGACCATCACCAGATAGTAGTATATTAGACCGCGCTGTGGAAATCCTTTTTAGTTGAATTTCATATCCCTAAGTTTGAACAGAAGAGCATCAACATGTTGAAGGAGATCCGACAAGAAATGGTAGAGAGTGTGTAGGAATATGATGTTCATTTCAAAACTCTCTTATCAAAACTATCTTATGATATTCATCCTTCTCAGCATGCCCAGTGGTTTGTTGGAGGTTTGATAACACCTTTTAGGAGAATGATTTCACACAAGACTTTCATAGACCCGCGTGAGGCTTTAGAGGCTACCCTGCACACTAAGGCTATTAGAAGTGTGGATAGCAATGTTAGCCCTTTTCTTGAGGCTCAGATTATTGCAATGGTGAAACAGTCGGAGAAGATTTCTATGAACTCAGTGCATAAGACTTGAAGTTGTCTACGGTGCACAGATTGTGAGGTAAAGGGTCATACAAAGGACAGTTTTCCCCAGAGATTAGTATGCACCATAACGATGGATAATGAAACTTTCCACAAAGATCATGATGTAAGTAGGTGTCCACTATTGTATCACGTGATCTGTAAAAATGTTTCTTGTTATTGTAATATTTTCATCTCTACTACTCCTGATACTAAGGATTATAGATTGATTGACCAGATACATGATGTCATTGATATTGGTGTGTGCCAGACCAACCTTGCAAGCAATTCCAAGGATGATGGTTGTCACTATGAAGGGAACATAGATCAAGGGTAACGTGGAAGAGGCTTCCAAGGAGGATTTCATGGCTATAGAAACAACGGAGGAAGAAGTGAGTTACCATGTGGAACTTGTTACAATTGCGGGTCTACGAAGCAGTATAAATGTGGATGCCCAAATCTTTTGCTATGCTCTTGGTGTGGAAAAAAGAACAAGTATGAGGAGTTCCTAGAGCTATTTGAACATATGATCCAATAGAAATGAAAGGATAAAGGCACCAAGATGGTAAGCATAAAGAAGGCCAACTCATAATGGATGCCAAGGGTGGTGCGCAAGTCAGAACTAGAACCCGTACTAGTGATGATGCAAGTGGAGGATGCACATGCCAGGGAAATACCAAGGTGGAAACCACTGGTGATTATAGAAGAGGTGGTTTACATGAAGTATCTGAATGCTACTCATAAGAAAGAAGTGTATCGAGAAACCATGGATGTGATTCAAACTACAAAGAGATATTTGGTGCCTAAAAGAGAAGTCAAAGGAAATTAGAGAAAAAGAAGAGTGTTAAGGCTCCACAGAAGGATTTTGGATGGGGTTAGGGAAGTATGTAAAATGCTAAGGCAAGAGAATATTATTCCTTTCTTAGGAGAATGGTTATGGGAAAATGTACCATGCGCCGGAGTAGAGTGAGAAAGGTAGGTTTTACATATTAACCTTCCTCCCCACAACCTTGACTATGATAAGGAGATTACATTGAATGTTTTTGTGGATGGGTGGCTTCTGAGCACTATTCTAATTGACACAGACATGAAAGTTAATTTAATCACTCGAGATGTATGACATCAAATGGGAAGGCCCCCATTATTGCCATCCTTGAATGTGACGTATATGGCTAACTAGAAAAAGTAAATGCCCATTGGTGTCTTGAAGGGCACTATTATCACTATCCAAGGGGCGATGTTCACTTGGGACTTCGAAGTCTTGACACTAGCCAAGGCAGAAAAATTTCCAACATTACTTGGGAACCTTTGGTGTTATAAGAACAATATTGACCTACGGTTCAATAAGGGGTACATAAGTTTCAAAACAAAAGAAGAACGGGTTATCATCCCTTGGATGGATGGGAAGTCAACGCCCTATATTGAGCCCTTGGGAGAATAATTTCTTGACAGGATCTATGTGCACTCTATCAGGAACCTGATGTGATTCACCCTATGGAAAAATTTATTCAGTTCAAAGATTCTCAATCTATGAGTGATATAACTAGTGTGGCATGTAATAATTGGGTGCACATGACATCTGAGTTAATTAGGTAATAGTTAAAAGGTTTGGTTATAAGGGTTATAAATGCATGCTCAGTCAAATGCTTGGGAGGGAAGAAGTTTCCAAGTTATTCTAGAGGATCCAACCTTGATGATTTCTTTCGATAAATGGAGGCTCAGTGGAAGAATGAGATCAAAAGAAGAGGGATGCTTAGCTATAACTTTCTCAGGACCCCAACGCGTTAGTGGGTGACACATCACGATAGCCTTCTAGAGTGGAGTGAGGTAAGAATCACGTTCTTTGTTAGGTTTTACCAAACCAATGCACCCACTTTCATACAAGACTATCATGGGAAGGAACCCACCTTGTTTCACATCCAAGCATGTGAGAAGGCGTAGATGGAAGGTGCATAAACCTTACCAACTTATTTATGGGTGCATAAGTTTTATTCCACCTTATAAGTATATGCACACATGGTACATTCACTCAGATATGTGTCATCAGACAAGAAATTGATAGGATTTGACAGCTCACCTACTTCAAGTTTTTGAATATCAGAGTACCAAACCATCAATGGATAGGGCATTGCAGGTTGTTAAGCACCTTACGATGGGGGATAGTGATATGGGGGAGGATAGAATACTAGAGTTATTTTGTGAACCAGGTTTTGAAACACACTTTGATGAGAAGGAATCACAAGAGACACAACTTTAGTGTGCATACATAGAGAAAGAAAAAGGGAAATTGGTTTATGTGATAGATGGAAAAGAGGTAGAAAGTTTGGATGTTAACACAACTAAAGGTACATGCAAAGTTAGGGATAGTGTTGATGAGAAATCACATGTATACCATGAATCCATAAAAATAAAGAAGGTTAACATTGATTCGAAGGCTGAACCTAAGGAGGCTATTATTGGGGGCTATTGGTCGGAGAAGGAGGTTTCAAAGATCATTGATCTATTACATGATTTTTAGGATTTATTTCTGCGTGGGTACCATGAGCTTAAAGGAATTCACCACTCCTTGGGGGAAATGAAAATCAAGTTAAAGGAAGGTGCACTACCAATTCGGAAGAGACCTTATCAAATGAATCTGAATCTTCATGTCAAATTCAAGGAGGAAATAGACAAGATGATCACATCAGGCATCATGGAGGGCGTTGAGGAATTAGAATGGATAAGTGCGATGGTCATAAGCATTAAAAAGGACATAAGGATAAGGATTTTTGTTGATTACAGGGATTTGAATGCGGTATGTATAATTGATCCCTTTCTAACCCCTTTTATTGAGGAAATATTAGAGGGAGTAACTAGGCGTGAAATCTATTCCTTCATGGATGGATTCTCAAGATATCATCAAGTTAGAATTATAAAGGAAGACCAAGAAAAGAAAAATTTTTCCACTAAATGGGGAATATTTTCCTACACAGTCATGCCTTTTGGACTAAATAATGTGCCTACTTGTGTTCTCACACATTATTTAACAGGCATTTCAAGACTTCATTCATAAGTTTCTTCAAGTCTACCTTGATGACTGGACAGTGTATGGACTAGTGAAAGATCATTGTGACAATTTGAGGATGATGTTTGAGAGATGTCGACAGTTGAGGATATCCCTCAACATTAAGAAATGTGTGTTTTGCTACTCCATTTGGAACCCTTCTGGGGCATATCATATGTAAGGAAGGCTTGTCGGTGGATCCTGTCAAATTTTCATATTTATTGTGGGATTGGGGGAGCCTACCAGCCAGAGCGCAGTGCATGGATTCCTTGGGCATATGGGGTACTACCAAAAATTTATTAAGGGTTATGCCAAGATCATCTACATCCTTGGAGGAGTTACTGAAACACAAGAGTACTATTTCACTAGGGAGAGGCAACAGACAGAGGGAATTTGATACATTGAAGGATAAGCTCATTACTGCGCCCATATTACACTTTCCTTCTTGGGATAAACCATTCCATGTACATGGTGATGCTTTAGGGATGGTAATTAGAATAGTCTTGGCACAACTTAGGGAAGGAATTATTGACCACCCCTTGTGTATTTTCTTTGCAAGAAGTTGATACCAACAGATTAGAATTATAATACTACTGAGTGCGAAGCACTATCAATGATCTGTGCACTGCACAAATTCAAGAAATATCTGTTGGCAACACCCTTTGTATTCTACATGGACCACATGAAATTGAAGTACTTGGTAAACAAGCCTATTTTACAAGGGCACATATGTTGGTGGGTCCTTTTGTTTCAAGAATTTGAGTTTACATTTATTGTTAAACTTGGAAAGAGTAACTTAGGACCTGATCATTTATCAAGGATTGACTCAGGGGAAGATGTGTAAAGCATTGAGGATACAATGCTAGACGCACAACTATTTAGGTTGCGGTGGGCACCCTCTGACTTAGAATATATTGTTTTATTTCTCAAAATAGGTTTGGTGCACTGGAAGAAATGAATACTTTGAAATGAAATAATTTGGCCATACACGTCACTCCCTACATGTTAATTAGTGGAGACTTATATAAGATAGGCCACGATGAGGTTTTGTGTCGGTGTGTTTTAGGGCATGAATGCGTTACAATCATGGAGGAATCACACGGTGGGATTTCAGGAGGACACTATGTAGGGAATGCAACCACAGGCAAGATCCTTATGGCAGGTTTTCAGTGGGAAATAATTTACAAACATTGTATTGAGTTTTACAATGCCTATAACCATTGCCAGTGCCTTAGAAAACTAGGAAGAAGAGATGATATGTCCCTTAAGATCAATAGCTAGCATATAACCATTTGAGAAATGGGCCATTGACTTTTTAGGACCAATTTCACCTTCTGTGTGAAGGATTGATTCAATGCTAAATCATTACTTGTATTGAATACTTAATAAGGTGGGTGGAGGTAGCACCTACAAAGGACTGCACAACAATAACAACAACTAGGTTCTTATGGGAAAATATTTAATCAGCATAATATAGATGTCTAATACGTTTAACAAGTGATAGGGGGTACACATGTCTTGAATGAGACAGTCAGGATCTTGTTGGAAAAATTCATGGTATCCCACCACAAGACCACCCCATATCACCCACAGGTTAATGGAATTGCTAAGGCATTTCATAAAATTATAAGTTACATGTTAACCAATATTTGTGATGTAGGAAGAAAGGATTAGGATGATAAAGTTTCTGTTGTGTTATGGTCATACCGGACTACTTATAAAAGATTAAACAAGGCCACACCTTTTCATTTTGTGTTTGGAATAGAGGTAGTGTTACCTCTTGAATTCATATTATCATCACTACGTATAGCACATACAGGAGGATTCGCTGATGATCAAGTGCTTGAGTAGAGGATTGATAAGTTAATGCAGTTAGATAAAAAGTGGTCTATTGCTCACTGGAGTTAGAAAATAGAGAAGGCCAGGTAGAAGGCATGACATGATAGACATATCAAGAACAAGAAATTCGAGAGGTTGGGCGGATGGTTATATTGTATGACTCCAAGTTTCTGTGGCATCTTGGGAAGTTCTAAGTCCATTGGATGGGCCCATACATTGTATCTTATATACTTTATTTAGGCACTTTCGAGTTACAAGTGCTGGATGGAACATAGTTACCAGGATATTTGAATGGGTGTAGGCTGAAGCCCTGCTATAAATAAGTCTTTCTTGTGTTTATAAATAAGACAATATTATCAGTAATCCTAGGATTTCCTTTAATGATTTTATTTCTTTTTCCCCTTCGTTTCTTGTTCCCTTTCTTTTTTTCTTTTTGTTTTGCGTTGTGAATTGCTACCCACTTTTTATTTTCAAATGTTTTCTATGTGTAGAGGACCATGCATCTATGTTTGAGTGTATGGTGGAATAATATGAAGTGAAATAGAAGTTTGTAGTGGGAGTTGTGTTTCGATGGCTCCAAATTGAAGGATTAAAAGTGTGTAATTTTGGAAGAGGACACGTAGAAAAGGTGGGCATAATGATTTTTGGTGTTTATAGAAAACCATGTACAAGGATGAGAAGTGCAGGAACAACACAAGGTAGGCAATGTCAAAAATATGAAGAGACAAAAGAAGTTCCGTTGGAGCTACATGTGCGCGCGTGAGGATATTTGGTCAGTAAATATTTTTTCTCACCAGAAGGTTGTAAGGTTTTCTTTCATGTCAAATTGGGCATGGGGGTAAAGCCTGCTGAAGGTTGGATTTAGAAGAAACATTTTCCTTTATTGCAAAAGGTATGACGGTAGGTGGCATTGCATATTTATTTTGCGGAAGAGAAGAAAAATTTACAAGTAGAAGGTCGGGATGCATTATTTTCACCTTGCATTTGTGATATCGAATATCTCTTACAAACTAGGGCATCCTTGAGAATTTGGATGAAAGGATATTGTGAAGATTTGAGTGCATAGCTAGGTTGACAAGCAAACCAGGGTGGAAAAACAAGTATAAAAGCATAAAGAAGAGGGTTGTTGGAGTATTTGAAACCTGTAAGTGATTATTCCATCTTGTGGAAGGAAGGATTTTTTCTAGGGTTAGGGATCCATAGGCTAGGGTACATGGAATTAAAAGGGATTTTTTGTGTAAGAGTAGATCCTTAAAGTTGGGCAGAGCCAGGATCAAAAGGAAGAAAAAACTTTTAAACCTTGACAAGAGAAATGGCACCAAGGAAGGTAACCACCATGTCACTAAAGAATGGCAAGGGAAAAGAGAAACAAGTTGTTTCTACTAGCTTCAATGAGGAATGGAACACATAAATGCAATACCTAGATGGCATATTATTGGGAAAAAAGTGGGTGTCTCACATAAGATAAATGGTTGTAAGTGACTCTAACCATCGAATGAGCACCACACAGAAAGAGATGGTGTTGAAAATGATCAGACCTATAGAAAAACAAACACCAGATGGAATGCCCATCTACGATGATGAAGTGAAGGTGAAGATGGAGAAGGCTAGACTATTGCAACTGTATGAGTTGCCCTATTTTGGTAAACCTGAGTCGGTTTTACTAACGGTTGATGTCACGTGTACATGAATACCATTTCTACTTCACATGGTGAAGGATGAGGATAACTCCACAATTGATATCAAAATTTACTGGTCTTACCTATGAGGGACATTCATTTGATTATGACTTGGAGGACGGAGGCCATAACTAAAATTGTGGAGGCCTATGACTATAAGAAGGGATCATGATACTTTGACATATCAGTGATTTCTGAACCCTATGATGAGGATGGATGTGCACTTATTGACCAAGATGACTTGATAGGAGAGGTTGACACACATTCAATAAGTCATGGTTGAACATTTTCTAGAAGATCTTAGAAGGAACCATCTATAGCCTCTAAGTGTTCATAGAAGAGTAGATCATCAGTGTCGCGTGCGATGGGGAGAAGATCATGTTTGGTAATGTCCTCCTTACCATCGTGTTTTCAGAAATTGGAGTGCCTGATTCGACAAACAAATTTATATGGGAGTACCCAAATGAAGAACCCCTTCCTTGCCAAGAGATTCAACAAGTACACTTGTGACACCATGATGACCGCTTACAAGGCACGCTTGGAGAAATGGTATAAGCGAATGATGTGACATGTGTTCAACACTAAGTGGAGAATACCTAAGTAATTTCTAGGTCTACTGTAAGGAGAAACTGAAGTTTGTAGTATACCAACATTTTTTTATTGGTAGGTTCACTTTGGTAGACAACACCAAGAGCCCATGGTGTAAATTACTTTTCTCCTTCACTGCGTAATACATCCAAGCCGGGGTAAACTCACTTCAAGGAGGAAAAAAGGCTTAGGTTCAATCTCAGTGTGGTGGACCATGATCACCACGAGCTGCGAAGGACCCTGATATACCCAAAGTAATTGCACCCTATGTGGAGATGTACGTCTCTCATGATGTGCATGTAGTGAAGCCAATGACCTTTCCTGTTGTTGGGAGGACTACAACAAGGGTATATCTATACATAAGGACAAAATATGAGAAGTAAACCTATGTGGAAAATGATGTCTCAATCCCAGAAGACCCTACCATAAGGAACAAGTCCAAACCAAGGAAGAGGAAGAGAGAGGAGGTACCAGAGAAGAAGGAACCAAGTGTACAAAAAACATAATTTGTGGCTTCACAGGAGTCAGGCACAAAGCCGAGCACATATGCATAAAGGAAGAAGTCCCCTGTTAAGGGAAAAGAAAAGACACCTGAGGAAGAGGTGCCAAAGCAAGAATACCCCCTACAAAATAAGATTCAAAGAGGAAGGAGTTCACCTGCTACAAGAGGATGAAAAGGAAGAATCCCCTATACTGGAGTCACCTACTAGGAAGAAGCAAAAGGTAGCAGAAGGAGATGGACTCATAAGGAATGGAGATCCTGGAGGCCTACAAGAGACAAGAAGGATGATGATGAGCATGAAGAGCCTGCAGGACCATCTTGTGTATGATGTACATGAATCTGAGGAAGGGAATGAAGAAAATAATGAGGAGGAATGAGGTGCTCAATTCAAGGGGTGAAGTGAGGAAGTAAATACTAAAGATCAAAGGACCCCAAGCCTTACTAGGGAGCAGATAGAGGATGTTGCCATGGAAAGAAAATTAGCAGGACATAATAAATGATTTGGTGGAACAAGAGGTAGAATGAAACTTTGATGAAGTGCTCAAAGAGATAGAGGAGGAGATTGTATATAAAAAATATGGAAGCATGGGTGGAGATCCTAGTTTGGCAGTAAGATTCCCAAAAGTGGCATGCATAGGAGGAAAGATTGTGGTAGCAGTGCAAGTGTAAGGAATGGGTTACATTAATGATCCAAGTAAGGTACTATACACACGCTTCCAAAGCACCATGTATTCTGACCATCTCCTTGCATGGTCTTCATTTGAATAAGGGGGCACATACCCTCATATAAGAAAGATGATATCTTGGGATTTTGAGTCCCATGTTGATGAGCTTGACTTTGAGGTTAGCAAAGGGGTGCAATCATGAAGGTATTAGAGATCAAGGGGGTGAACCCTTTGATAAACGCTCAATAATAATATGATGAGAAAGTATGTAACGCACTCAACAAGGTTTTGGTTGAGATAGAGGCGAGACTCTTCGAAAGAAATGATAGGGTAAGGGTCTCTCGAGGAAGAGTTGGAGAAGAAGAATTAAGAACTCATTGAGAAGTGAAAGGATCTAAAGTAGGAGGAGCTGATCAACACATAATTAAGGCATGAAGTAAGTGAGGAAAAGGTGAAGTTACGCGAGGTCTACAAAGAGATATAGATGATTACAAATTCCTTTATCTTGAAGCATCCAGACCTAACCCTACTTGAGATAAAAATATGAGTTGACCTATGTAATGCTTGGAAGAACTTACTCACATCCTTACCATGGAAAGGCGTTCAGTCATAATGGAATCAATAGAAGAGGAATTGGCACGCCAAAAGAAGGAAGAAACGTTGAAGATCAGGTGAAACACTCACTCGGTATTCTGAGTTCCTTACCACTGTGACAGACCACCACACAAATGGCTGAGGCTGAGTATGATAATTGTGCTAGATAGGGATAGGGTAGCAAGTTTACTAGTTGCTACACATGAGGTCAGATCTGAAATAATTACAAGGAAAGGAACAAAGGAAATAGGATGGAGTGGGATAAAATCCTAGCCAAAGTGGAAAAGAAAATGGAAGCAATCAAAACCTTGCGTGGTTCGGTTAAAAATCAGCTTAAGGAGTTGTACCCCTAGGTCACTCACAAAATGGATGCACTGGAAAAAATTAGCAAGTAACTGGAACGAATTGTAGATACGTTGAATGCTAAGGGTGATGTATTGAGCTTTGAATAGGTGAGTTATCTAGTGGGTGACCTACTCTATCAAGCGCAGGGTGAAGTAGATGCTTGGGAGAAGATTGAGGAAAAAATGGGGAAGGGTTTCCCACTCCTCTTACAACAATAGTATATTTTTCCATTCTGCCATTATTTCATTCTTCATTCAAATTATCCGAGTCCCACCATTCTTTATTCTTTGAGGGAGGAGGATGTTTCCAAGGATAGAGAACAAGATTAGTTTGGGGTGATGTTGGGCCTCAAAATATTCACTAAGTACCAAAGGGTGTGTGCACAAGCAGGACGAGTTATAAGAAGGTCACTCAAGGAAAATCACGTAGGAAAAGGGTTTAAGAAGGGTTTAGGAGAAACCAGGGTGCACACGCAAGGCAGGACATCAGGTTTACAGGAATTAGCCATATTTGGCATTCTGGAGGCACTAAGGAAAAATGTGACCCGACTAGGAGTGTTGAATGGATAAGGTGCCAGCCTGGAACCTTAGAGGTCAAGAAAATAATATTCCACATAGGGAATATTCCCGAAATACATAATTACACCAAGTGGAGGGTTCACAAGGGGATAATCATGCACCATTGGAGGACCACATTGACACTTGGCATGTGATCTGTTCAGGAGAGAAAGCATAGCAGTGGATGCTCATCCTATAAGAAGAGATGTTAAGAAGTGAGGATATATATATGGGGATGGATACAGAAGGTGCGGGATCAAGAGGGAATGCATCAAGAGTATGATGTTGCAGTAATGCCAGGGTTTAGATCACAAGTGCCAAAGGTAATAAGGGATGTAATAGGCCTTTTTATGGCATTAGAGTCTATAATAAGGGATGAACTGGGAGGGCATAACTAGAATATGATACCAGGGAAGATCTGTAATAGATGAGTCCTAGTATTTTGATATGTATGGTTTGTGATGACCTCTTTTAACTATAATGTGGCTACCAAAATCACTGTAAATGAATATATATAATGTTTTGTTTTGTATATCATGCTTAAGGGTATAAAACCTCTTGTTAACTGTTTATCATAGTTCAGATCTACTTCAGCTTGATTAGTACTATGTTTGTGTAATGCACTAATATGTGAATCTGTTAGATGTTGCTTCTTCCTTATCTAAGTAAGTAAATGTATTGTCATTCTACAAATCATCCTCCATCAATGGAAAGACCTTCTAACAATGCTAACAAAAAGGAGGGGCTTGGCACCCATGTGTGCCTCAGGTAATCACCCATCTCCCAATAGGTGATAACATGCCGTGTATGGTGTTACAAAGCATTGAGGGTTCATGAAAAATGACTACACATAGATTTTAGGGACATCAATAAAGTGTATAATAAATATTATTTCCCTCTTCCAAATATTGACATGATTTTCCATTCTACAGTCGGAAATGAAATGTTATCTACCATGGATGGGTTATCTGGCTATAACCAAATTAAAATTATAGAAGAAGATTAACATAAAACCAATTTTACTACTTTTTGGGGAACTTTTTGCTATCAGTTCAAGCCTTTTGTCCTCAAGAACGTAGGCGCCATATATCAACAAGAAATGACTATCATATTTCATGATATGTTTCAAGATATTGTAGAGGACTATGTGGATGATATCCTTGGAAAGTCCAAGGCCAAAGAAGATAACTAGACGATCCTTCATTGTATATTTCAATGACTTAGGGATTATTAGGTCGAATTGAACCTAAATAAGTGTTTTTTTGGTGTCATCTCAGGAAAACCATTAGGATTCATCATCTCCATAAGAGGAACTGAAGTGGACTCAAAAAAAGTCACTACTATTAATGAGATGCATCCTCCCAAATACCTTAAACAAATGCACAGCTTACAGGACAAAATTCAAGCTATTCGTAGATTCATCTCCTAGCTCACAGATAAATGCCATTAATTCACTCATCTTCTTAAAAAGGATGTTGATTTCCAATAAGCCTTTTCCCAACAAAAGCAATACTTGGCTAATCCCCCTGTTTTATTACCACCCACCCTAGGTGGACCCCTAATGTTGTATATCTTTGGCACTCAATTTTCTATTACCATTCTCTTGGCACAATATGATGAGAAAAACAAATAAAGATCCATATATTACCTCATCCGTACCTTGATCTTCTATGATCTCAACTATCTGCAAATCAAAAAATTATGTTTAGCCATTGTTTTTAATTTCTAAAATATTTTTTTGTTACCTCCTAAATAACAAAACCAAGCTCATATCTAAAATTGACCCAATCAAGTACCTATTATCAAATCTTGTGCTCACTGGGAGGATGGCCAACTAGAACATTTTACTAAGTAAGTTCAAAATTGAATATGTCCACCAAAAGTAGTAAAAGGACAAGCAATTGTTGACCAACTAATAGAAGCACCCTTACCAAGTACATAACCACCGAGTACAGATCTGCTAGATGCTTCCATTTTATACATTGAATAATCTTCTACCTAGAAAATATACTTTGATGGGTCGTTCACATTTAATGGCTTTGGGGAATGAGTTATTCTTATTATCCCTACAAGATATCTTATTCCAAAATCTTTTAGAATCAACTTTCCATGTACAAACAACATTACTGAGTATGAATCTCTCATTGTAGATTTAAAAGTTACCATAAAATGGAATATTAAAAAGGTTGTGGTTATTGGCAACTCAAAACTCATCATCAAACAAGTGAATGATGAATAAAAAGTCAAATATGAGAAGCTTGTATCTTATAAATTCATGGTGGAAAACCTGAAAGAGTACTTTGTTTAGACCACCTTTCAATATGTCCCTCAAACATAGAACGATTTAGTAGATGCCATGGCTACTATTTAATCATTACTATGATTATCGTTGGATACCAAATATTTCCATTTATTCATTTATCATCTCATGGTTCATGTTTACAACATTCTAGAATCATGTTTGGTATGTGAATTTGTTGATCCCTTCTCCCCCTAATACGTAGATATCTACACTTACTCACAAGATGATACCTTCCCACCTAAAATTTCCCATTCCCAAAAGAGAACCCTTATCTAGTGCATCGCATGTTACACCCGCCTTGGGGGAACTCTCTATTGTTGAGACTATGATGGGACTTTTTTGCGTTTTCTTAATTCCAAAGAAGTTATCCAAGCCATCAAAGAGGTGTACAAAGGCATATTTGGTGTTTATACTAGTGATATGGTCCTCACAAAGAAACTTTTACACTTTGACTATTAATGGCCTAGTATGGAGACAAATTGTTGTCAATACATGAAGAAATGTGTCCTATGCCAAAATCATGAAAATTTGATCCATGCACCGTCTCAATATTTGTAACTCTTTATTACATCTTGGTCATTTTTTAAATGGGGGCTCAATCTTACAAGGAATCTTACAGCCACTTCATCTGATGGCCATAAATACATCATTACGGTAGACGAGTAATTTACCAAATGGGTGGAGTTTATTCCTCTAACCTATGTTATCGATGTTCAAATCTTAAAATTTATCATGAACCACATCATTTGTCATTATGAAATCCCTTCTTTTATTGTATCAAACAATGGTAAATAATTTAAGAATAAATATGTGAAGTCCCTATGTTAATGCTTTAAAATCTGCCAAAAGTGGTCTACTCCTTATTACTCTCAAGGTAATGGGAAATTTGAGGCCACAAATAAAAATCTTGTTTGGATTATGGAGAAACTGGTTAGTAAGACAAGTCGTAACTGACATCTCCAAATCCATCTAGCCTTATGGGCCTATCAAACTTCTATCTACACACCCACATGTGTAACCCCATATTCCCCTGTATTTGGCACTGAATCTATCATCCCCTTAGAGATCAAACTTCCCTCTTTACAAATATCCTTGAAATATTATCTGGATAATGAAGAGGGCTACATAGTGGAAATACTAGTAGAGCTTCAATTACTTGATGAAAAATGCCTCCATTCCTTGGGTCACCTCAAAGTGTATCAAAATCAAATCTATGCTAGCTACAAAAATCGTATAATATCTCATGAATTTGAGGTTAGAGATCTTGTTCTTAAAAAAAACCAATTCAATATCATCAAAGAGAGGAAAATTTGAGCCTAATTTGTTAAGACCATACATTATGGTCGCAAAAATTGATGCAAGGGCCTACAAAATTTCTTATCCTGATAGTGAAGAGCTCTAGAATCCTATAAACATAATACAACTCAAGTTTTTCTAGACATGAGCTTAGAGGCATTTCAAAAATAAATCACAAAAATAGTAAAGATTAAAAAATTCATTAAAATGTGAAAATTGTACAATTGTGGCACTTTGGCAAGGTCCTTTGGTGAAAACTAGTTTCTAACACCTTAGGAGGATTCTATTGGTCACAATCACCTTGCACTTGGGGTATGATCACTTCTCCCTAGCTTTGTCCCTAGATTGTGTTTGTAATCTTGTTAAACTTATCCCTCTTGACCTTGATCCGGCTTATCCTATTCTTGTATATATGTGTGACATTTCCTCTTGTTTATTATCATCTCTCGGTGGGGGCATCTTGGCACCCGGTTCTTCTTGTACATAGTTTTGGAAAAACTCAAAAATAAAAACACATTGGTAAAATATTCTAAAATCTAAAAAACATTGTTAAAATCTAGAAAACTCAAAAATATTTACAAAATCTCAAAATCCAAAAACAATGAAAAACTCAAAAACACTAAACATTGGAAATTATGCCATAAAACATCCTACTTCAGTGATTTTTAGTTCTAGTACACAACATGCATATCATATTGTGATCTTCCTTTCATCAACAAAGCTTGTTTTCTTGTTATGCATGTCTTCCTGACATACATTGTTGCTCGGGGTAGTTTCATAGTACACGTTTGTTTTTTCATGTGATTTCTATGTCCTCTATATAATCCCTTGTATATATCCTTGCTTGGGGCACCATTTTATCCATTTTCATATGAATCAAACATTTGGGTACTGAAGTTAGATAACAAATACATTAGTACAATTGTCTTAAACATTTCTTGTTTGAATTTATTTTATTGTGCTTTATTATTTGCTTGTTTTTTTACTTTCTCGTATTACATTACTTGTGTATTTTTCTTTGAGTTGGTCCTTTAGCATTGCAAAAAAAATACTATTATATATTTTCATGTCATTCTACCCTTTTTTGTATGCTTAAATAAAATAAAAAGGTACTTTCAAGCTAGGACGATCCATAAGTTACGCTATGATATTTCCATCCATCATCTATCATTTTTCCTATTCCAACTAACTCCCAGTTCTACCTAACATTCCTTCTCACTAACCTTTTATATTCCTTTTAATTGACTAAGACACAATTATCACATTAACATGTTTCATCCCCTCCCTCCCTCCCTTGTATAATCCTCATCTTATAAGGGCTCCAAAAAATCAATCAAATTGAACAATTTCCAGCTGAACCAAGTTCAAATCCAAACCATCGTGATGCTATATCAACCTCTTCTATCACCCCATCGACACTCGATGGGGCATCGTACATCCTACTAATTTTTATTCTACCCATGCAAAATTAAAATTGTCTGTGTTATTTGAAGTGGCATTGCTTGTGCTACATGAGATGAAAGAGGGGGAAGTTTAGACACCTAATTTTAACCACAATTTCAATACTAAAATTTCACTATTTTTCTTCTTTACCATCATTTTTTTATTATTAGTTATTTTTCACTAATTATCTAATACTCCCCTTTGTCTCAGTCAATTAACGACACTTCATTAATTAGCTAACCTCGTCCCTCATCCTGGATGCCAATTAACGTCACTTCGTTAGTTAAAATTCACTTTTAATTAATTAATCAATCATTATTAGTTTATTAATCTTTCAATCTTGTATTTAAGTAAACCCTCTTATTGGTTAAATCCCCCTCTCAAACCCTTCGAATTCTACTAATTTCCCTCTAAATAACCTCTATAATCTTAACGTGGCCTATTAATTAATCATAGTTATTTAATTAAACCTTCCCAAACTCCCATTAGTTGATAATATCTAATTAATCTCTTCTAATCATACTTATCCCTTTCTAATTCTACATTCACTTTATCCCACATTCACTAGGTTACAAAGTTCTCCCAAAATGGAAAGCAATATAAGAATCCTAGAGCACCATGTCACACCTTACACTATGTCCTTGATAGACATTATACTTGAGAAGAGCATTTCATGTTATTGGAAGGATTTTTAAACCTCTCCCCCCTTTCTACTTGCTAAAGAGTAGTAAGAGAATAATCCAAATGGAAATTAAGCCATACTTGATGAGATCTCTTCCTCTTTTCTTTAGAAATCCTTAATCATGTGTGGTCCTCACTAAGGAAGTTTCTATATCCAAAGCACATCAAAAGATCAAAGGGAGGTTTGCACTTAGTATAGAGTCACATTATATGATTTAACTAGCTTCTTTTTCTACTTTATCAGGATGTATTTTCTTAAATTTAACTAAGTTAAGATCTACTTGGTGTTAGGTTCTTTCAATTAGATTAGTATGAAGTTTAATATGCATACAATGTGCACGCAAAAATCTTAATCACCATTGGAAAATATTCAGCACAATAACCCTCAAATCAGGAAAGGTTATCCATATGCTAAGAAATAAAAAGATATTTTACAAGAGACTAAATAATTGTCTACGAATTACAAGGAGAGATTAAATTTTTAAGATAAGAAGTGCCCACTAGAACTAAATCACAAAGAATGTCTGACTTCAATAGTACAGAGAGAAACAAGTTTCCAAAGGTATGTAAATTATTGCACATAAAAGATGTAATTCCTCTTCTAAGCTAAAGGTGGTTGTATCAAATCAAGAAAATGATGCTTGGAAATAAATTATGACACATGTAAAAGAAGGAATTTAAGTTGTTTGGTAAAGAGGATTATGATTGATAAATTGTAATCAATGCATGCATAGATAGATGGAACATCAACGGTATATTGGTAGATATAGACACCAAAGTTAATATATTTATAGTAGATTTTGGGAGCAAGATGGGGTGATCTACGCTTCATCCTTCCCCACATGTTTTTTTTTTGGACAATAAGATGCGTATTTTTCCTATTGGAGTTTTGAAACACACAATCATTAACATATTAGGGGTAAGATTCCTTAAATATTTTGAAGTGATTAACTTGGAAGAGGCAGATAATTTTCCAACAATACTTGGTAGACCATGGTGTTTTGCAAACAACGTTAACCTTCACTTTAAAAAGTGCTACATAACCTTTGAGAATGGTATATAGTGCATGATACTCATGATGGATCCTAAAAAAGGCATATCATATGTTGAAAATGTTGAAGAACATGAATATTTGGAGTACATATACAATATTAGGGTTAAAGGGTTAGAAAAGTTTGAGTCAAATCAAGATGGGATATTGTAGTGAACTTATGCGTAGTTAATTTCATATATAATGAGTGAAAAATACAACAATTGGGCATAGAGATCATATGAGTTAATTGGTAATGAATGTGGTGTAGTAAATTCAAGCCTAAAGTAAAAGATCATTAGAACATCAATATCAATATGAAGGTATGTAGGGAAATTGAGCAAGGAAAACAAAGCTCCCAAGACAAATTACCAAGGTAGTAAAAGTTTCCATCGATATCTTAAACATATGGAGACGTATATGAACTCAAAATAGGCACACATAAATTACATGGTATATATAATTAGGACAAAATGGCTCAATGGTGCGTTATTCACTGACCAAGCTTAAAGACATGGGACAAAGTACATGAAACCATGCACAACATATTTGAACAAGGAAACTATAAATGAAGAATCCTAAGTTATAATAGAGTAAAAAAACTAGAAGACCACCTAATGTAATGTGAAGAGTCTTAGATTTTGATTGCAAGAAGTATCAAACAAGGACAATAGAATCAAACTTTATACCATACAAAGTTTTTTGAATGACACACAACTAAAAACACAAGGGAAAATAAAAGATGGTTTGTTGGATTGATGAAGAAGAAGACACAAACCACTTAGATTTTGAAATGAAATATGGATCTGGGGATGTTATAAATAAGAAGGGTGTTGATAACACATAGTGTAATGAACCATTAAATTATACAAAATTCAGCATTAAAATAAAAGAAACATAAAAAAATTCCACTATGGGATATTATTGGTTTGAGGATGAAACTATTGGCCGTTTAAATATGCACCCGTGTCTCGGATCTAGAAGGGTTGAGTTGTTTGAGACCACAATAGAACCATACCCAAGTGTGGGACCTTGTGTGCTTAGGAAATATCTCCAGAAAAGGCCATTTCCTCTACCTACCTCTAACGTATTGCTACTCCTAATGTTGAAAGTAAATCCTAGACTAAACATGTAAAGTGACTAGAGATAGAAGGATGTGTAGAAAGGGGAAATCCTAAGCTAAGGAAGGAAATAGCACCAAAAGAAAAGGGTTGATCTCTCTCCACAAGTGGAAAATAAAATACAAAGGGCATAGGAGAAGAGGGTGGACAACGCACGCCACAGATCAGCATGCAAGTTCAGCCTTCCAACATGTGCAGTACATGAACATGAACACTACATGTATGGGAGTACACACAACATGCCATTAAATGCAAACATAGAGGCGAGATGCAATGAAAATAAGAAAGGGAAGACATGATTTCCAAAAAACATGATTTTATTGCGCAGGGGACGCACATTCATTTACATTCATGGTACGAGGTGAGAATACATTGCAAAGATCACGCCAAGGTCTGAGACCCATGGGAAGTTGACCATCATTTTGGCATGGTGTCGTTACAATAGAGAGAGATACTTTTTACAAAGCATAACTCTTATATTTATAGAAGGAGAGAAGAGAAGGAGAAAGAGAGGGAGACTCGGATTCAAATCTCCACCCACCAACAACTAGTGATAAATGCCTGCAAATCTACCTACAAGGCTATCAGATGTGCTTCCCCATGTCTGTTTGGCATGTAGAAGAAGAAAGAAAGCAAGATCTGATTGAAATATGGTGGTTGAGGTTGATTGGATGTGTGAATTGATGAGATTAGAGAAATTTCCCTATTTTCCACCTACAAAATCCCGCCTACATTTTAATTTGAATAGTCCAAAGTGTAGCTTGTGTTAGTAGCTCTCTAACAAGTCTAGGCATGCGCCCATCAGACCTCTATAGCAGAATCTATACAAATGTCAGAAGATGTCAGAGCCATCTGAGCACGTAAGACACACGGTGTGCATGGATTGACTAAATAAATTGGTCAACTGTTGATTTGTTTTGTCTTTTCTGCCACATTTCATGCACCATTTGGTTGTCTAGATTCAACACCCTATTGGTGCACTTTGATAGGTTGCATGTAGCACACTAAATTATGATAGATGACATGGCACAATGACTGATGCAGAAGAAGGCATAAGACACGGAAGAAAAAGGCACACACACAAAAGGGAAATATAGGGAAGGCGCGCATAGAGGTGCGCGTGCAGGAGGAATAGGAAAATACTTGCAGGGGACAAGTATGAGGAAGGGATGCAAACATTCAACCAAAGAAGAGAGTGTGAGAAGAAATTAAATTAGTGCACGAGGGAGCTAAGTGTATGCAAACACGTAAGAGGAATGCCAAGGACTTAGCCATTTTGTAAGGCAAGTATGCAAAGGTGCGCACAAGGGGTGTGCAATGGGATAAGAAAGAAAGTGGGTGTGCAGGAGGAAGGCACAAAGGAAAATGGAAAAGGAGATAGCAAAATGTAAAGGGAGAAGTAAGAAGGCGTGTAAGGTCTTTCAAATGCAACTGTACCAAGGTATCAAAAGAACAATCTTGAGTGTGTGCAACTTGAAATGTGAAAAATCTAAGTCAGAATGAAAATATAAGTTATCCAAATAACTAGGAGAGTTATTTGAATAACAGTTTTGGTGACTTTCAGGGGACATCTACCTACTAGATGAAGAGACCACTAGCCTTAGAAGTCTATTGGGTATGGATTCAAGCCCTAAACTTGAAGATATATTATGCAACTTGAAGAATACCTTGGAGTCACTTGAAGCTCTATCTAAACTCTAAATTGAACTATTGCTCTCATATGAAGATATTCTAAATTGGATTGATGAGAGTGAAAGCTATGTGTTGACTATTGGAACTTCCTCTACCAAAATTGAACTGTCATCCCTGGAAGCAACAAAAAGGGGTGTCCGAACGTGACAGGAAAGGAAAGGTTCTAGATGGAGCATGCTGAAATAGAGGAACAATACTATGTATAAATCTGAAAATCATACATGTCCGGAAGGGAACATGCAGAGTGTGCATGAGTACTTGTGTTATTGAAAGAAAACCTAAACTAGCCTACTCTAACTAGAGGAAAAGGGTGTTCAAGTAAAACCTGCTACAGGTAGGGAGAAGTAACTTCCCTTCCTCACAAATTGTAACCATGTAATTGATTTGACACTAAACATTGATCATGGGATCAATTTCATTGTAAAATGTTCCCTAAACTTCCCTAAACTATGTCAGTGTAGTAGAGCCTTCAGAGAGCTTTCTGATGACTGTAAGAATGTGAAAAACAGATACTCTGAGCTCAAGTTATGTTTAGTCAAAGTTCAGTCAACAGGGAAGTCAAATCTGGTCAACAGGTCAATAATGGACCAATAGCACTGCAACACGTGGCAAAAGGATAAAAAGGGCAAAATTAAGGTTGTTCGAGTTGTTTGCAACCTCCGGTCTTCAACACACATAAAAGTGGTCCAGAAAAAGAGGCTCAAATTTTGTTACAGAGGGGAGCCCGGCCACCGTGAGGATGAATTATACTATCGCCGACATGGTGGGTCCTCAAACCACCACGTGGCTTGCCACCACTTTGCTATATTTCATTATTGAAATATCATATTATTGTGTGGTCTAATTTCATATTGCTTTGGTAATTATTCACCATGTATTGCCATAAGGTTCCAAGTCACAATGTTCGGAATTGACTGAGTTTATTATTAACTCTACTTGGTATTATTTCCACATAGCTATCCACGTCTTTGTTCAGGATAGTATTATCTCCTTACAGATTTGGCAAGCCAAACAACTGACTCCACATTACCGATGGGACTAGTGGATCACATACATGCTTGGTGGTAAACTCAACATCAAACATTAACCTCGGTATTATATACGGTGAAACAACATTAGCCAACCAAACCCACAATGCACAACATAAGGTGGCTCAAAATCCAATCCAAGACCAACAACTTTAGCATTATTAAATGCTTTCCTTATTGAGCGTGCCCACAATGTGGGATTAACAACCAAAACCACGAAAAAATTGTAGGAGGTGGGATTTGATCCCCCAACCTTATCATTCCAAGGAAAATCCACTAGCCAACTCGCCCAAGGGGCTCGCTTGGTTATAAAATGGGTCGCTGCAACTTATACAAACAAGTTTTAGGTCTGTGTCAAGCCAATAAGCAGGTAGTTTTGGAAAAATGTAATTTTGAGGCACTTCCACTCAAAACCAAATCTCAAGTTATATATAAAATTTGTTCATAATTTTGAGACGATCACGATGGTGTGATTATTTTTCTGATTTGGAGCTTTTATGATAGATTTATTTTCTGTTAAATCCACATGAAGGTGTAAAACCAAAGGGAGACACCGCTGCAAGTGGATCGAGAAGGTGAAGGACAAATGCTGAGCTCCATTAACATCCTTCAAAGGTCTAAAACATAGTTTTGAAAGTTTTTTATTTATTATTGGTTAATGTAAATGTTATTGTATTTACATTTTTTAACATTATGAATGGATCAGTTCATCATGAACCCAGGGACGAAGGAATTCTGAACCCCGTAAACAATCTGGTGTTGTGTTCTGATTTTTATTTTCAATTTTTGATTATTTGCAATAATTGAAGTTCATAAAAATAATGTGGATGTAATGGTAATCAGTATTTGATAAAATTGGAAAATTGATTAAAATCAAGAAACAGTGAATTTGGGATTTGATCGAATAGTGAATGTTGAATACAAAGGAATTTCAATTTCAATTTGAAAACAATCCTAAATCAAAATTTGATAAATTTTTGGAGTATAAAAGACTTCTAGTTGATTAAAAATTAACAATCCTTGAAAATTTTTAAAATTGGAAAAAATAAAATGCCCGTTTTTAGATCAAACATGGTCGGAAACAAGAGTGAAAAACCACCTTACACATGTTGTTTCACCCTCCTCAAAGTATCAAAAAACAAGATATATACCTCCTGAAGTTGGTCTGTGCTTGGATCCGAGAGGCACTGCTGTTGACCTTTGATGGACAGAAGTTCTACCTCATGCTTTGAAGTGAGCATGACCGGTGGCAAATCTATCTTTTTCTCTAGACTAGCCAAATATATGATCGGGCACGACTTGATCCTTGTGATTTTCCCATTACTTTGAATCTCAATCCCACATATGGGATTTTCTTGTAGACTTTCCTCCTGAAGGGGAGTGCTTTCAGGCTAGGTCGTACAATTTGGGGTGCACATGGTTCTGCCTCTATAAGAAAATAAATCTCCTCCAGGAGTGCGCACTCTGAGACTAACTACTTTTCTTCTAGAACATGCACACGTATGATTTCCTCTTCTCATTCGGATTCGCATGAGTCATGCCATTCTTCAAATTTTCTACAGTCGTCAAACATGATGACATTGGCTAGGAAAGGCGCGTTGGTAGGCAACTGTTCATTTTTGGTACAATTAGACAGAGGGGAATCAGAAGAAGGTGGAAGGATGGGCACAGAAGGGATGGAGGATGCACGTGCTAAAGGAATGAAGGCATGTGTGGAAGGAGGGATTGAAAATAAGTGAAGGTGAGAGGATGGAGGAGGTGAATTCTCAATGGGGGAAACACGTAAGAAGCTGGGAACATGTGCAATTGGCTGAGATGATGTAAGTTGGTGTGGAGGAGTGGGGGGGTTGTAAGATGGTAGTGTAGGATTTCCCCATTGACAAGATTTCCATGCGCTAGATTTTTTATCCTCCATTTCTTTCACCCACTTTGTAATTTGAGGCAACATCTCAGTGATAAAGTGCAACTTCTATTGGGTGCTAAACCAACCTAGTACAGGGCCGACCCATGGATAAGGGACCTTATAGCCAACTTTAGCTGCTTTTATGGAGCACTTGACTCTGAGTTGCATCATGTCCATCTCCATCTTTTGAATCTTCCTCTCAAAATCAGCTTTAGTCATATATTTTCTGCCATCATCTACATAAACTTGTTCTTCATAAATATTATGGTTAGAAAAAGGTGGGTTGTATGTATTTTCAGGACAATGGGGCTTATAAAACTGATTTGGAGGATGATTTTGAAACTGTGGTGATGGAGAAAAATAGTTCTGCTATTGCAAATAATAATTCCATGGAGGGAAAGAAGTCATGATTGCACAACTTCAAAAGAGGAAGGTGGAATGATGGAAGAAGGAAAATGAATGGAAGAAAGGGGAGACCGGTCTGCGAATGAAATAATGGGTGTGTTTAAATTAGTAGAGTCATCAGATGTGTTGAAAAATGCCTCAAAAGGTTGGATCTTAACAAAACACATAAAACTTGCCGAGATGAATATATAAAGCTCTTTAGTCTTTTCCCACCTGGTTTGCTAGAAACTGTTGGTCATTAAAACATGCATCCGCATCTCAGATTTGGAAGGGTTGAGCTATTTGAGACCACAATGGAACCATCCCCAAGTTGTGGGACCTTGCACAATTAGGACGGATATCTATAGAAGGCTAGTTCCTATACGTACCTCTACCGTTATTACTACTCCTACTGCGGAAATAAAATTCTAGACTAAACATGCCAAGGGACCAAGGATAGAAGGATATGTAGAAAGGGGAAATCCTAAGCTAAGAAGGTGATAGTGCTAAAAGGAAAGGATTGATCTCTCTCCACGAGAGGAAAAATAAACAAAGAAGGTGCAGAAGAAGAGGATGGACAACGCATGACACAGATCAACATGCAGGCTCGACCTTCCAGCATGTGAAACACATGAACATGGGAACTGCAAGCATGGGAGTACACACAACATGCCAGAAAATTCAAACAAAAATGCAAGATGCAATGAAAATAAGAAAGGGAAGACATGATTTCCACAAAACATGATTTTATTTCTCAGGGGACACACAATCATTTACATTCACGACAGGACGTCAGAATACATTGCAAAGACCACGCCAAGGTCTGAGACCCATGGGAAGTTGACCACCATTTTGGCATGACACCATTACAATAAAGAGGGATACTTTTTACAAAGAAGAACTCTTCTATTTATAGAAGAAGGAGAGAAGAGAAGGAGAAAGAGAAGGAAACTTGGATTCAAATCTCCAACCACCAAAAACTAGTGATAAATGTCTACAAATCCACATGCAAGGTTGTCAGATGCATTTCCCATGTCTGTATGGCATGTAGAAGAAGGAAGAAAGCAATATCTGATTGAAATATGGTGGTTAAGGTTGATTGGATGTGTGCATTGATGAGATGAAATATTTTTCCCAATTTTCCACCTACCAAATCCTGCCTACATTTGAATTTGAATAGTCCAATGTGTAGCTTGTCTTAGCACCTCTCTGACAAGTCCAGGTGTGTGCCCATCAGAGCTCTATAGTAGAAGATACGACTGTCAGAAGATGTATGATCCATCTAAGCACGTAAGACACGTGGTGCATGTGGATTGATTGAATAAATCAGTCAATTATTGATTTGTTTTATCTTTTCTACCACGTGTCATGTACCGGTTGGTTTTCCATATTCGACACCTTGTTTGCGTGCTTTGATGGGTTTTTTGTAACATCCCCATTTTAAGATACTAGAACAAGGGATTTTTTTTTTTTTTTTTAATAACGTTCTCTGTTATGAATTATATAATTCAAACACACGTTCAAGTTTTAATAATTGTTCTCTACCCAAACAATACAATTTGGAACACACAATTTCCTTTTAAAACTAATGTTCTCTGTTCACATATTTGCAATATGGAACACACATTCAGTGCCATTCAATCTTATAACAGATTTTATATGCTGCTGTAAATGACTCGAAGAACTGCCGATCTCCCATTTTCATGGCTCGGAGTTTCAACGATCTCTCATTTCATGACTCGGCAACTACCGATCCTTCATGTTCATTCATGCATAGTATATTATATATACAAGTTCTCTTAACTGTTTCCGGTTATCGAAGTGATCCATTTAAGAAGCCTATCTAAATATCTGTTACTGATATTCATCTGACATCCTGCATCTTAAATTCAGTGATTAGGACAATGCAACCAGCACTTGCGGTACTTTGGCAAAAGATTTTCACATGCTTTGCATGATCATATTCCTGGATGTGATACACACCAATGGAATACGTCCTTCACCTCACTTCACCTGTTATCTAGAATGGTCTTTCCTAGTTCCTACCAGTCCTTTCAATTTAAGGTCAAATTCTAACTTCCAATTTCCAATTAGCAATATGGACGAATATAGGAAGGCACTCATGGTAACTAAAGATATGCAGACATACGGTGTCGTTCCCCACGACTCCGTGTGTTTAGTTATCTTTAGTCCTCCGAAGTCACTCCGTATATGTGATCATACTCCTATCCCTAGCCAAGAACTTAACATTCAGCCTATGTATTCTTGATGATTTAATTCGGGAGGGCATTGTAATATGTCAGCTATAACATTGTGTCGTCATGTAGACACCGTGCTGTAGCTGGTGTATGTCAATGTCCTACGGAATCCTCCCATCGAGAGTACACATCCTGCTCAAGTGATTTGGATATGATCTTAATATTTAAGATCAACTTTCAGCAACCATGTTGATCCTTTATCCTCGTTCCCGTTACAGTTGTATATAGCTAAGAGAGACTAAATCCGTCTTCTAGCTTGCTATGCATTTTCTCCTTCATACCGAAGGGTTGCATTTTCTCTACTTGGTTCTCTTCTTAATCATTGGATTAAGTAGCCCGTTACCGACGGACGTGATAAGTTTAACCTATTAAACTTAACAAAGTTTTTCACAACTGTAACTAAATTCATAATTCCAACTTATTAGACGTCATTTAAATGAGGTCTAATTCCCAATAAATGTATTCATTTATTCTCCTTAACCTTACATAGTTAAGGTCCATTAGCCCTGGATATATTTATCCCATATCCTTTCTTTCTAAATTTAACATACGATGCCATTAATGGAGTTTGAAAATGAAGTTCGGCTACTCCTAAGTTAATTGATATTCCTTAGCTTCCAAGCTAATCCTAAATACCTATCAGTTGTGGAATCATATTCTTCCTAATCCCTTTAATGTCAATTAAAAATTCATCTTAACCCAAAGTATGAACTAATTGCACATTTCAACTTAAAAGTTGCATTTAGGTAAGAATAGATATTAGTTCCTTTTAAATCCATCCAAGGACAATTAAATAATTCCAAATCAAGAAATAACATTATCTTTCCAAATTAATTGACAATATCAAACTGATATAGTTATTAAAATATCACACTTGTATTTGTATTCATCAATCCATTTCATAATCCATACATTTGCCAGTCCAAATGGCTGGACTTGTTTATATTAAACCACGTTACAACTCATAGATAGAAGAATGTACTTTCTTTTTTTTGCAATTCCTCGTAGAGGAATAATAACTCTCAAATACAATTCATCTTCAGACACTCAAAAGAATCATCAGAAAACAGCCATGTCTTCGTTTTAATCAAGTTCCATCTGCAAAATTACTTGCACGGGTCAGTTCATTGAACTGAGCATATTAAGCACTTGTCATTAAAATGAGGTGCTTCTAATTAACTGTCTCAATAAAAGAACCCTGCTTTTATGAAACGACAGTATGAACATCAATCAAGAATTAAGCATCAAAAGAATGAACAACATAACAACTAAACCATCTAAATACCATCCCAATCAGCCAAAGAATTGCTGTCCTATTTCCCACATAACCATACAAGAAGCAATTTCCTTCAAAGTTCCAGATTACAACATTTGTAAAGTTTAGGGATACAAGTAGCATACTGCTGTTATAACATAACTGTTATTCTTTCCATTCCTTTCATTAGTAATAAATGCAAAAGGTAGCAACTAACTGAAATGTAAACCAATTACTTTCCTTTCAGTTCATGCATTCATTGATTCCAAGCAATCAAATACAGACGAGAAAGCAAACAACAATAAATATAGCTGCTCATACCCAAGCAATACAAAATTTGTTCCTAAACGATTACAGTTTTCCAACTGTATGAGAGAAGAAAATATCATTTTTCCAAGTTATCCATCCACATTCCTATTTCTTTCCTCACGACTGTCCTAAAAATTGAATCCAAACGAGACACAAATCAAGATAACAGTTCAGAGTGAAACTTACAAAATCCATTCGGAATTCACTATCCAGCAGCAAGAATAATTTCATTCATAATCAGCTTTAAATGAAAACAAGGAAAAACTTATCGTCCTTATCAATACTTCATTTAATTCAGGCTCATACGAATGCCATAAATAGGTTAGTAAAACATCGTATTATCATAGAACAAGCAGTATAAAGATGCATACTATGTACTTTCTGTACTAGAAGACTCCATACTTCTTTCACTATATTTTTAACCAAATAACAGTTATACAATCACGTAATCAATTATTCGCATGACCTTCTATATCCATGAACACATACAGTTCATAAATATTCATTTGCACCTTGTTGTTATTTACAGCAAGACCAATTCATAATGCACAGTAAAGCTCTAATGCTATTTCCATAATTCAAATAGCAAGAAGAGAAGAATTCATTCCTTTAACTATTTTAATAAGAAAACAACCATTTTCTTCAAACTCAACAAGAATTATTCAGGTCGATTTCATTTCTTTTCAAATGACTGTGCAAAATCAGAATCATACGAAACATTTCAATATTCCGTTCGTACAGAAAAACACAGCACTCAGGAAACCATCTAAATGCCACTGTCATCTCTATCAAGCTGAACTTATAAAGTTCATTAAACCCAATTACTGTTTCTATCAAATCAAAAACAACAGAAGAAGAAGAATTCGTTTCCCTATAATTTGATTAAGAAACAATCATTTTGTTCAAAATGAAATAAAAACACCCAAATCGTGTTTATCTTAGCATGACAGCTCAACTTATAAAGATAATAGAACAATCGTTCAACATTGAAAAGCAACTCACATAACCTGTACAGTTTCCATTCAATATACCATAAGCAATGAATGCCCAGTTCGAGTTCTACCTCGATCAATCATTAAATCCAAACAACATTTCCCTTTTTTCCTAATGAGGTACAGAACTCAAAATGTAATATTCATATATCAATACCTCTATCAAGGCAAACCCACATAAGGGTATTAGATACATAAGCTTGGTACATTCAAGACAGACTCAAACAACAAACCAAATTTCCGTGTTTTTCCATTTACTTGCACAGAATTCCCAAGCCAAGTCGTATTCACAAAAATAGTTTGAGTTAGAAGATCAACCGCATCCATAGAACACTATGAAATCAACTTTCCATCACAGCAAGGAAAGAATGTAATCATTTATAAGTTCAGAAGAAAAACAATTTATTTTTCCAAATCCAACGAATACCCAAGTTGTATTCGTCCATTTATACAAAGGAAGAAGCACAACAATAATTATATTACTATCATTTCCTTCTCACCGAGCTCGTAATGCTCAAATAAAACTCAAATGCCAGTTCCTTTAAAATCCAAAAATGCTATTACCTTCTAAACCCAAAACAGCAGAAGGAAAAGGGTCTTATTTCCTTTTTTAAAGATTTCAGTAAAGAAACAACTTCAACAACTCGCACAGCTAATACTTTCCATCATTCCAGTTCGTATCAGCAAAAGAACGATTGTTTCAATAATGAAAACAAACTCATACAACATGTACAGTTTCATAACATACATGACAAATTCCCCATTACTGTCAAACAATCCAGCACAACATGGAGGTGTTTCCACTCAATTAAAAATGCAAGGGTAGTTCGAATCACAATAACAAGAAAACGATTCTACCCATATCATTTCAAACAATGACAGCAAAATCGAATAAACCCAAAACCCAAGAGCAGGGTTGTTTTAATGAGACACTTAAGTAAAGCAAGTGTTTTTAAAGAGAAGGGCTTAACATGCCTACAAATTCTTCCTCGAAACTCGAAGAAAACCACGTTTACAGAAGGTGTTTCCTTCCACGGCGACAGTAACAAGCTTCCAAACAATCCCTTCCTCTTTAGGCTCAGCAAACAGCCTTCAATTTCCAAAGAACAGAGGCAGAAACCAAACACAACTGGTTCGACTGACCCAATCAAAAACCAAATGCAGAGCAACTTCTCAAAAACCCGAGCAAACACAAATGACCAACAAAAATTCCTCCAAACTCTTTCCAAGGTGGACTGGTCACGAAGACCAAAAAGAATTAAATGCATTAAAGGCTCTGCCTTTTTCTATTTCCTCATGCCACCGCCGACTTGGGTTGGCAAACCACCAAATTCAAATTTTGCATGCAAACCAAGTTTAGTTCCATGACCAACTAGATACCTCCACCTTTTTCCTGTTCCCGCCAAACTTGGCGCTATCCACGCAAGGACTCACATTAATTGCCATTTAATTCCCTTTCATCCTTATCCTTTCCCATGGGTCTGTGCATCCCCTTCTAGGTTAGGATTAGTTTAGGATTCATAATAGTGTTCAAACCTAGGTCACCGCCTAGTCTTTAGGTTAAAAGAACTTAGGTCTATGTTTATCATTTTAGAATTTGAAAATCCACTTAGGATAGTAGTTTAGGTTGTAAGGTAGAACTTAGGATTAGATTAGGATCTAATTCCCTCTAATACCTAACACTAATCAACCTCCAATCCAGTCTTTCCGACTGTCATCAAATTTCAACATTGTGCAGGACATTTCATCCTTCGTTAAACATACCTGAGCCACCTGTATCCAGGAATTTCTTACCTTACGAGGTCTCACGTTACGACAATGTATGGTTCGTGAATCGAACCTTTTCCATTGGCATCTACGTGCCAACGGTTCATACCTGTAATCAGGTGCTACACATTTATATCAACCTTCGATTCGGTTCAAGAGTAAATCGACAAAGCGATTACAAGAAGGCCACAGCATATAAAATTCAGCAAGCATACGAAAAAAAATTCGTCACATCAGCAACATACAAGCAATAATAACTAATGTCCCATATAAAAAAATTACAGTATGCAAGAACCCAGATTAGCAACACATTCCCTTAAGATCAAAAATATATCTTAACATGTTTGCCTTCATTTCAGCAGTTACAACAGTATGAAAAATAATCACCAAGATAACTTACAAAAATCAGGGTGTTACATTTTTTGTAGCACACTCAATTTTGACAGATGACATAGCATAGTGACTGACGCAGAAGAAGGTGTAAGGCATAGAAGCAAAAGGTAGGCACGTGAAAGGGAAACAGAGGGAAGGTGTGCGTGGAGGTGCAAGCGCATGAGGAATAGGAAAATGCTTGCAGGGGACAAGTATGAGGAAGGGGCACAAGCGTAAAACTAAGGAGGAGTGCGCGGGTAGAAAGAAAAGTGGTACGCGATGGAGCTAATTGTATACAAGTGCGCAAGAGGAATCTCCAATAGAGTGATAGGTGTCTAAAAGGTGAAGGTGAAGACTTTAATAATAACCATGTGTGTGTTGTGTGTGTGTGTGTACGTGCGTGCGTGCGTGTGCGTGCATGTGTGTGTGTGTGCGCGTGTGCTTGCGCGTACGTGCGTGCGTGTGTGTGTGCGTGTGTGTGAGGAGCACGCATGTAGAAAGAAAAGTGGTACGTGATGGAGCTAATTGTCTACAAACACACAAGAGGAATCTCCAATAGAGTGATAGGTGTCTAAAAGGTGAAGGTGAAGACTTTAATAATAACCGTGTATGTTGTGTGTGCGTGTGTGCGCGTGTGTGCGTGTGTGTGCGCATGCGCGCACGCGCGCGCGCGCACGCGCGCGCGCATGTGTGTGTGTGTGCGTGCGTGCATGGGTGTGTGCGTGCGTGTGTGCGTGTGTGCGTGCGTGGGTGTGTGTGTGTGCGTGCGTGTGTGCATGCGTGTGTGCGTGTGTGCATGCGTGCATGTGTACGTGCGTGTGTGCGTGCGTGCGTGCGTGGGTGTGTGTGCACGTGTGCGTGTGCGTGTGCTTGTGTGCGTGGGCGTGCATGCGTGGGCGTGCGCGGGCGGGCGTGCACGTGTGCGTGTGTGCGTGCGTGTGCGTGTGCGTATGTGTGTGCGTCTGCGTCTGCGTGTGCGCATGCGCGTGCGTGCGTGCGTGCATGTGTGTGTGTGTGTGTATATGCGTGCGTGCGTGTGCGTGTGCATGCGCGCGCGTGTGCGTGCACGCGCGTGTGCGTGCGTGCGTGTGTGGGCGCACGTGTGCAGGCGCGCGCGCACGTGTGTGTGTGTGTGTGCGTGCGCGCGCGTGTGCGTGTGCGCGTGCGCGCGCGTGCGTGCGTGTGTGTGCGTGTGCATGTGCACGTGTGTGCGCGTGCGTGTGCGCGGGCGCGCGTGTGTGCGTGTGCGTGCGTGCGCGCGCGCGCGTGTGTGTGTGTGCGTGCGCGTGTGCGTGTGTGTGCGTGTCCCTTGAATCCTTCTATGGAACATGTCTAGGTCAATATAGAATTTCCATTTTTGAAAAACAACAATTGAGGGCCCCTAGTCACTTCTAAAAAAGGGAAATCCCTACAACAACTGACACTATCCAGGTTTATTGATAGTATTATGGGAGAGAAGAATGAAGATATGAAGTATGGATAACGTCTATCTAGGATTTGAAGTTGTTCTATATAAACTAAAATGACCTTGGATTATTTTAACTATGCGATAAAGGTGGTTAAGGAAGAAAATGAGTAGACTAGTAGAGGGAAAGTGTGCTTAAGAGTAAGACATATGTGAACTATCTGTGTGTGTCCAATTATGTTAAAATTGATGTTGCAAAAGTTACAAAGAACAAATTTACATGTCTACACTATCTCAAGTTGCATATATACCCTATGACACTCTCTAACAAGTTCCAATAGGGACAACACAATTCACATACCATTAGGTGTATTCATTCCTTAGTTCTTTCAATTTAAAATTTCATTTTTTCAAAGTTTCAATTTTTCAAATTACTTATCTTTACCAACAATATTGATTTACTTGCATTTTCATGCGTTTTAAGGTGTACAAGTGGGATGATAGGACATTCCAACTACAACATATTATACGCACACTTCATAGGTATGCTTTCCTTTTAATGTGATGCATACATCACATTAAAATGGGGGAAATATACCCTAGTTTTGGTCTAAGGCACTTGCAAATATTAGTTTTGATATCTTTGTGGAAATTTGGACTAGTATCACATATTTGACTATTTTACACACATTTCCCTCTTTTGATTACCCTTATGTCCATGGATTTAGCCACATATTTATGATCTACACACTTTATATCACTGATAAACTATCCATGAAACTCATTTCACCTATACACACTTCTCCATTTTTTGCTTACGAGTTTATGGCACCTAGGTCAAGTTCGTAGCCACTTAAATAGGTTCAACCAAAAACCTGACCAACCCATACGCTTTCACTCACAAACCTATCAGTGTGTTTCTGAACCTGACCTATGCTACCTAATGGTTAATTTTTTAGACTGGGTACCTCTCTCAATTCAACTTAGGTGTGACTTCAAGTTGATTTGAGCAAGAAATTAATAAAATGTATCATATATATAAAAATTCCCTAAAGTCTATACACATCAAGCACTCACCTTGACTTCATGAATCAAAATGCTTATACATATCCCAAGTCTTATAAGAACAACCTTAAAGGAGTCCATTAGCTAAATCTTAAGTACAAAGGTCAACGTTGCATGTTGCCAAGTGTATTGTGCCAAGAAAAGAATTATTCTAAGTTGTATATTGTATTTGCATCTTATACAAGATCAAGATTGAAGGCCTAACACACATTGGGAGAACTACATTGACCTTTATTCCACTACACTTACTTTTATTTGTCATGTAATGCGACAATATTGTACAAATTGGTGTGAAAAGGTCACTGCAAGCCCTAGTCTAGGAAAATTTGTGTCTTCTTGTTTACATTTTCTAGGGTATGGATCCAATGAGAGATAATGGTTGTACCTTCACATAATTTTAGAGCCAAAGTTTAGAAGTGCATACATATGCGAACCTACACCAAATATTACATATTGATCAAAACATCAGATGAAAGGTTTATATCCCTTAAACAGATTCAATTACGAACCTAACCAATAGACACTTTCAAATTTGAATATGCCCTGCAAACACTTTTGGCCATGAAATTGATGAGACCGCTACAAACCCAGCCAAGACAAAATTCCAAGAAGTTAAATTTATATAACATGTTAACCATTGTCTCCTAAGCCCATTTCCAACTTCTAAGTTGACCATGCATTCATCTTATTGGCAGAATCGGGTCATATTTTTCCTTGATCGACGTCCTCTTACCTTATACTATTTTTTGATTTATCACACTCTCTTCATTTCTTCTCTTTAACATAATTCATGTGTGATTAGGATTACTATGTATTAGTGCTTGAATTATCATTAATCCTTGATTATTTTATGTCATTAGGTGTAAAATACTTATTATGAATACTAACTAAAATATCTTAGATATATATACAAAAGGCGAAGAGAAATCATTTCCAATTGTTTATTTTTAAAATTTGTCACATACCATGCTTATTAACAATTCCATGATTTTCTTCCCAATTTTCCTAATAATTGGCGATACTCGTATAATCTAACTGCCACATTGCATTGGGCTCAAAAAATATTTCTAGAAAAGATGGAATCCAAACACCACACATTAATATGATTTTTCAATTGTGTTCCTCAAGTATAATTTTAGGTTGAAACAATGTTATGATAGTCAAATGATGTCAAAATTTAAGGGGATTTAATGTTGACTATTTTATGGACAACACACTTTTACAATAGCTCATCTCTTTTTACAAGGAGATACATGAACATTAAAGTTGGAAGAGTCTTGTCCAAATCTATATATGAAAAAAATGATTCTTCAAATAATAAAATATCAGTTTAATTATCTTAAATAAAAGATTTGTCACACCTTACATTAATTAAATAAAAGAATAGAAAATAAATATTAAATGTAATAATTTAAAATTGGGCATTTTTGTTTATAAATATTACCCTTATCATGGATCTATGAATGTAAGCATAATTATATTAAGTAATTAAAATCATTTATCATCATCTCCGTTGGTAAAGAAGATGAGGTACTTTGGAAAAAACGAGTGGAGTACTTAAAGTGGAAGGAATATGAAATGCGCTTTTATAGTTGTATTCCAAGTAAACCCCGAGTTGGTCAAAAGTATTGGGAATACTTTGACTGGCAGAGAGACACCTACAAAATTTAACTAGTATTTATGCCTAGTTGCGAATAGCTAGAATTAGATAACCAAACATTAATGCTTTACACGGATTTTCGCTGTGGAAAAAACTAGAGTAGCCTAGTACCTAGTAATTATTAAAATAAAAAGAAAGGGAAACGATGCCTAGAGCCTAGAGCCAGAATCCGAGGGTGGAAACTGGAAGTGGAGCAGTGAGGAGTTACTTATGTCTGAACGGGTATATTTATACAGCAACTTGTCATTTCTACACAGCAAACGATAACTTGGAGTGACCGTTGTCATCATTCCCTATTTATTTCATCCCGATCATTCGCCCTACTTATTTTATTCTTGATTTTGTTTTTGTTTTTGTTTTTGTTTTTGCTTTTGCTTCCACTGCACTGCTGTAGGTAGCCTGTTGAATGTGCTATATACCCTCGCACCAGTCATATGCCGAAAAAAATAAAAAAAAATTAGAGATTGAAAACCTTATGAGCCTTAATGTCTATCCGCTACATTTTGCCCCTAGAAATGGGGCGAGGTTGGGCGACGGTAGCGCTGGTGGTTTGGCTGTGCATGGTTAATGGGGGAAGCGGTTTTAATATCACGACATGCCTGGAGAGGCATCCCGATTTGACAGTACGATTTGAGCAATTGTATCTGACGGCGACCAACATAACAGGAGACTTCAATCATCACCAAAGCTCGTTCATGATCTTGGCGCTGTCGAACGGGCATTTTGAAGCCCTTCATGTTACCAAGCTTCGGACAACACCTGCCTACGAAGGAGGTTTCAAATCAGCAAAGAAGTTAGCATAAACTAAATGGATGTAACCTGGATTGGTGCATCACAAATCCTACTTGATGACGGCGGGAGGAACGCTGGTCACCACATTGTACCAGACCACCGGCCGAGCTAGTGGAATAATTAATCCGTTGTTTTAAGAATAACAACAAGTTGATTTCCGTCAGATTCGGCCATTATTTAGGATAACAAGGCAAATGCAGTTGCCCCGATTAGGCTTTAACTAAATTCGATCATAACTTCCCTCTTTAGAGAAATTTCATTGACATCATCAGCGTGTTGAATGATCAGCTGCATCATTCTCCCCTGGAAGAAGCTTTGAATAAAAATAACTCAAAGGAAGAAGAAGAAATAATCGGTTTCAATGTCACCGACGTTCTGCTCAAGGCCCGCAACTTCAACTTCTTCGTCTCGCTCATGGAGGCCTCCGGCGTACGTACATCGGAATTGCCAAAAGGATCGGAGGAATAACTTTCGCCGGGATTCACCAGGGTAGATTGGAAACAACATCCGGATGATGCATATCTCGGCTCTGCATTCATCGGACACTTTACAGGGGTATTAGGAGTCGGAGATATGAATATGGTGATTCTCAAATACCATGTGCTGCTGTCATATTACCCGCTAGAATCATCTGCAAGACCATTTGTTGTCAATCCCGTTCTATCAACGCTGCGACAACTCAGGCCATTGGCGCCTCAGCTACACATTGGGCAGACATGACTCGACTCCAAGTTTGAAGTTAGCCGTTCAAGCCTGGGGAAGATGTTCATGCCCTCCTTGCACAATGGTATTAACTGGAAAAATATCGATCATGAATCCCCTGAGGGACTTTGTAGCTACGTTCAACAAGAGAAACCATAAAATCCCAAAGAGTTTTTAGGCCTACAAATAACAAGTTAAGATTCTTCACCAATGCTCCTGCATACCGGAGGTCAGTTCCATGCTGAGAATGATTCAACATGCTACTTTAGATGAAGCACAAGCAGCTTGTGATAGATCCTGGAAGATCCCATTTGTTGATGTCCCAGAAAAATTAATAGAGGGCTAAGAAAAGACCAAAGCTCAAGTTCTAGAGCTTTCAGAATCCTTGGATGTCCAAACCCCCAATACCTGTTGCTCATTCCCTATTTCTGCATCGTACTTTCGCTCAAAAAACAACTTGCTCAAAATCGCCATTGTACAAAGACATTCCGAGGAAAAAAAGCTACCAAACAAACAAAGATATTTGCCACATCTCCTGCAGTAACGCCGTCGACGTCGTCTTCTCCTCCTCCTCCGAGCATCTCCACAGGTAATGCGACGACCGTATCTCTGTGGAACTCCAATCAGAGGATCGAAGTCGCCGAAGCCATCGCCAGTAACTTCAGAGAGTTGAGGAAGATCAGAAGGCACTGTTCCGGTGGATTCTGAAGAAATTGGATCAACTGTAGAGGTTGATTTACGTGTGAGTATTGCCGTGACCTTGCTCCTGGAAAGCATAAGATATGTACATATTTGCATAGGAACTTGAGTATTGAACATGCAGGTTTCTATGTTTACTATTTTCACTCGATCAAAAAATTTTCGATTGTATTGTAATAAGAATGCGGAAATATACACCCCATCCCACTGAGTTGGGGCCACTTGAGAGATTATTATCTTCAAGAATGGTGACTCGTACTCCGTTGCGAAAGGCTATAATAATTACGTGATTTAATTTAATTTGCAATTATACTTTAAAATGCTAAGGGGTAGCGACAGCAGTAACTGATGTATAAACGAACTAGAATACATAAATGTACACAAGAAAATAGAAGGTATATATGTAGATATGAAACCCTACAAGCAAATTAGATGGAAGAAAGACTGACTTCAAGTTGATTTATGTGTAATCTAGGATTGATCTAGACAAATTTGAAGTGATTGCATTAGACTAGGAAGAATGTCGTATTACTACACCCTGTAATTATCTATTGGTCAGGAAGGGATTGAAGCTAGACACGGGAAGCCTAGGATAGGGAAAGGGCACTGGTAGACCGTTTCTAATGCATCGGTTGATTGCACAAGAGCTTAAAAATAATGGTATTTGATGTATGATGTATGCGAGGGTGTCACAATTGTCTTCTTATTGATCACCATGTTGTTCACGCTTTTATGATGTGGCTCGATGATACCATGTAACCTAAAAAATAGAAAGTTCACCTGCACAAGCCCACAAAGCACATCAAATGGATTGAGGGGATACATTATAGAATTCTTGACAGTCCTTGTTTTGGATGTTGCATATTGAGGGTAATATATAAAAAGAATAATATGATTAAAATATAAATTACCTCTCGATCTTCCGAAAGGTGAGCATGTTGTTCCTTGACCAATTCAATATGAGTTTGTTCTTAGCATTGTTTTCTCCCAAAGCCCTTCTTATGTCAATTGGTGATTGAAGAATCACTCCTAAGTTTTTGTACATATATAACAATCTAATCACCACCATGTTGTGTACAAATAAAATGTTCCTTCAAAATGTTGAGTGTTCTTCATCTTCTAAAAAGTGAGCATGTTGTTGTTCCTTCACCATGAGTGATTCAACTAATATATTTTTGTTCTTAGCACTATTTTCGCCGAAGCCCTCCATATATCAATTGCTGACAAAAGAATTGCTATAATGTATTCTATACATATCTAACCATCTAAACACCACCATGTCTATGTTGAGTTTTTCTTAGATAAGAATTTTCTCGATTGTCATATATTCTAAACCAAAATTTAGAGAAGTTTATGAACAAAAATGTTTAAGATAACATGAAACCATTTGTGAAAGTAAAAAAAAAAAAACTTTAAATCGAGTTAGATACAAAAAAGATTAAAACCCCTGCAATATTCATGGTAAAACACGTCTATACTGATGTGCTTTATAGAAGAACCACATAAATCAATGAATGGATTAAGACACAAGATCTCAACACAGTGGAAAAGTATCTATTGGGGATAGCACACCGGTTTTACAGACAATATATCATATTTAAGCATGCATGTAAATAAAAGCGGATGTTCTACCAGAAGAATTATACAAAACAAGAGACGTAAATCAACACCGGATTTAACGTGGTTCACCCAGTGTGGGCTACGTCCACCAAGAAACAAGCCAATCTATTACCCAAAGCTTTGACAAGATATACAATGAAGATTTACAATCTTCCACACCTCTCAGATGTTCAGCACTGTCTTCCTTCAAGATTTTGCCTTATTCACCAAAGAATTCTCTCTTACACAATTATCTTGTAATTATGATCAATCCTCTATTATAAACCCTACCTTTATGCTTTAAATAGTCGTTTAAAACTTTAGGGCACTTAGCCATGCAATTACATTCATTAAATCTATTTCAATACTAAAAATAGATTTAATTTCCGAGAGTTAATTAAAACTTTCTCGCACAGGTAACCGATGCAGGTTTTGCCCAACCGTCACTGATTACAACTTGCCTTGACCGATGCCGATCAAACCCTAACCGATGCCGGTCTGCTCTGACCGATGCCGGTTACTGTATTTTCCAGCAAGTTTCAATTGCATGCTAAAACATGAGTAATTTAGTTCCATACTCAACAATCTCCCACTTGGAGATTAATTACTACACTATAACTGTACAATACCATTCTTGGTTCCTTCTTAGCTTTGTTTCTTCCTTCTCGAGCCTCAAACTCGAAGACCAACATAAGTGAAGTGTAACTCCAACTTCTCCTTTGCTAACGACTTCGTTAGCATATCTGCAGGGTTCTTACTTGTGTGAATCTTTTCCAGATTTAACTGTCCATCCTTCAATACCTGCCGTATGAAGTGATACCTCAACTGAATGTGTTTCGTTCTCAAATGAAATGCTAAGTTCTTTGCCAAATGAATTGCACTCTGACTATCACTGAACATTTTACAATTACTTTGCTCATTTCCCAACTCTTCCATGAACCTACTCATCCACATCATCTCCTTGCTAGCCTCAGTAGCTGCAACATACTCTGCCTCTGTAGTAGACAAAGCCATAACCTTCTGCAATCTCAAAATTCAGCTAACTGTCGTTCCACCTACTGTGAAAATATATCCAGTAGTGCTCCTCCTATCATCCAGATCTCCAGCCATATTCGAATCAACATAGCCACATAATGAAATATCCCAACCTCCATAGCATAACTACATGCTAGATGTCCCTTTCAAATACCTGAGTATCCATTGGACTGCTTTCCAATGCTCTTTACCTAGATTAGCCATATATCTACTCACAACTCCCACTGCCTGTGCAATGTCTGGTCTTATACAAACCATTGCATGCATGAGACTTCCAACTGTTAAAGCATATGGCACTCATGTCATGTATTTGACCTCCTCTTGTGATGAATGACACTGATCTTTACTCAATTTGAAGTGTCCAACCATAGGTGTGCTAACAGGTTTTGCATTCTGCATGTTGAACCTTTCTAACACCTTGTAGATATAATCCTCCTAAGAAATACAATTTCTTGTTTTTTTTGTCTCTGTGTATTTGCATGCCAACAATTTTTTTTGCAGCTCCCAAATCCTTCATTGCAAATGTGTGAGCTAGCTTTCTCTTAAGCTCACAAATGTCATACATACTAGATCCTGCAATAAACATATCATCCACATACAGTAACAAAATAATATAACTCTCATTTTCAAGCTTTTTGAAATAAACACAATGGTCAGATTCACATCTCAAGTAATCATGTTCATGTATAAAACTATCAAACCTCATGTACCATTGCCTTGGAGTTTGCTTGAGCTCATATAGACTCTTTTTCAACCTGCACACTAATTTCTCCTTACCTTGACTTCATACCCAAGCGGCTGCTGCATATAAATCTCTTCATCCAAATCAACATGAAAGAAAGCCGTCTTCACATCTAGTTGCTTTAAATGCAAATCTTCTACTGCAACTAAATTCAATACAGTACGAATATAAGTCATCTTAACAACAGGAGAAAATGTTTCACCAAAGTCAATACATTTCTTTTGTGCAAATCCCTTTACTACAAGCATTGCCTTGTACCTTTTCTGTCCACCCTCTTCTTCCTTAATTCTGTAAACCCACTTGTTCTGCAATGTTCTCTTTCCTGCTGGCAATTTAACCAAATCCCAAGTTTGGTTCTGTCCCAAATAGTTCATCTCCTCATCCATGCCATGCTCCCACTGAACGTGAGTTGTATCCTGCATTGCTTCTTCAAAGCTTTCTGGTTTACCACTATCAGTCAATAATAGATAAAATAGAGAAGGTGAAAATATTTCTGAAAGTTTACTTACCCTTTGTGACCTTCTCACAGGAGTTTGGGGTGCCAAAGGCTCAATCTGGACCACCTGGACATTAGTATCAACTTCTGACATTGACCAATGTCGGTCATCTCTAATCGACGTCGGTTTGGCTAATCGACACCGGTTTTGATCCTCTGTAACCATCGGTGGTTCTTTTGACCGATGTCAGTCAGGGTCTAACCGACCACGATTACTGTGTATTTCTGTAGGTGTTTCTTTAAAACCTGAGAGTTCATTTTCATCAATAAACTTCTCAATTTTCTCATCCTTGGGTAACAAAATTTGATCCCTATACATTCTCTTTTCATTCCATTCAACATCACGACTCCTAACAATTTTAGAATTCTCTAAATTCCAAAAACGAAAACCGAAATCACTAGATCCATAACCAATGAAAGTGCACCTCTTAGATTTTGCATCCAACTTTTTTCTATTTTCTCTATCAACATGCACAAAAGTTTCTGAACCAAAAACTTTAAGAAAAGAAAGATCTACCTCTTTTTCGGTCCATGCTTCCTCTAGTATTCCTCCATCTAGTAAACTTGAAGGGCCACGGTTAATCAAATAAACCGATGTATCAACTGCATCTGCCCTAAACTGCAAGGGCAATCCAGAATGTATCCTCATACTTCTAGCATGTTCCATGATTGTCCTATTCATTCTCTCTGCAACACCATTCTCCCGTGGTGTTCTTAGAACCGTTCTTTCTCTACGTATCTCATTCACTGAACAATAATAATTGAAAGCCTTGCTACAATATTCACCACCATTGTCATATCTAAGGCACTTTAACTTAGAATTTGATTCATTCTTCACAAGGGCTTTTCATCTTTTAAAAGTTTCAAAAATATTAGATTTATGTTTAATACAATAAACCCATATCTTTCTTGTAGCATCATCAATGAAAGTAACATAATACTGGTATCCACCATGAGAAGCTATCTGAGCTGGTCCCCACACATCTGAGTGTACAAACTCTAATTTCTGCTCCTTAGTTGCCCCAATTTTGAGAAATCTCACTCTCTTTTGCTTTCCAAAGTTACAATGCTCACATAAATCAAGATATAAATCTTTCAAATCTGATAACTTACCCTTAGCCTTTAAGATCTACATTCTTTTTTGACTCATATGACCCAACCGATTATGCCATATGCATGCATCTGAATCTGAAGTATATAATGCAGAAAATGAATCAGTAATATAGGTAGATAAATATAACGTTCCTACCTTCTTACCTCTTGCCACAACCAAAGCACCCTTGGTGAATTTCCAAGAGTTTCCTGTAAAAGTAACCATGCAACCAGATTCACCTAATTGCCCTGCAGAAATAAGATTCCTCCCAAGGCTTGGCTCATGACTCACATCTTTCAATACCCATGTATTTCCATTATGTAATTTTAGATGAACTTCCTCTTTACGAGTAATACTGCAAGGTTCATCATCACCCAAATAGACATGCCCAAAATTTCCCTAGACATAATTTTTGAAATAACCCTTATTAGGGGTTGCATGGAAAGAAGCTCCTGAATCTAAAACCCATGATTCAATTCTACTATCTAAAGAAAGAATTAAGAACATCTTGCATTACTTCTGATGCAGCAAGATTCACCTCTTTACCTTTGTCTGATTGTTGGTTCTCTTTATTCTTTGACCAACAATCTTTCTTTACATGTCCTTTTTTCCCACATTTCTAACAAGTAATTCCCTTACTTTTGAATTTAGATCTGTTATCCCTTGACTTTGATTTCTCATTACTCTTACTCTTGGATCTCTCATTCTGTCTGCCCCTGCTTTATGAATTCAAAGCATTTCTAGATGATGTTTCCTTTGTACTTTTCCTGCGAATTTTTTCATTCAAGATTATACTAACCACATCATCAAACTTCAAAATATTATTAGCAGATGTTGTATTACTAACAACCATTACCAAGTTGTCCCAACTACCAGGCAAAAAACATAAGAATAAAAGTGCTTTTAATTCATCATCAAATGGTATTGAAACCAATTTTAACTAATTTACAATATATCAGAAATCATTCAAATGACTAGAGGCAGATTCACCTTCATGCATCTTAGAACTAAAAAGTTTCTTCATCAAATAAAATTTATTTGAAGCACTAGGTTTTTCATATAAATTAGCAAGAGATTTCATTAAGTCTACCGTAGAAGCCATTTCTGTAATATTGGAAGCCATGGATGCTGTCAGGCTCAATCTTATAGATCATAAAGCCTTTCTGTCAAGAATCTTCCATTATTCATCAGTCATCTTCGTAGGTCTAGACTTCTCATCCAACGGTAAGTACAAATGTCTCTGATACACATAATCCTCAATCTGCATCTTCCATAATTGATAATTTTGGCCGTCAAACTTCTCTACCTTGTATTTATTATCTTATGTCATTGTTGTAGCTCCCACTCAATCAGAAAACCCTCTGTGAGTAAATCTGTCAACACACAAAACCCTCAAACAAAGCTCTGATACCAGTTGTTGGGGTTAACACACTAGTTGTACAGACAATATATCAGATCTAAGCATACATGCAAATAAAATCGGATATTCTACCAGAAGAATTATACAAAACAAGAGACATAAATCAACACCAGATTTAACGTGGTTCACCCAGTGTGGGCTACGTCCACCAAGAAACAAGCCAATATATTACCCAAAGTTTTGACAAGATATACAATGAAGATTTACAATCTTCCACACCTCTCAGATGTTCAGTATTGTCTTCCTTCAAGATTTTACCTTCTTCACCAAACAATTCTCTCTTACACAATTATCTTGTAATTATGATCAATCCTCTATTCTAAACCCTAGCTTTATGCTTTAAATAGTCGTTTAAGAATTTAGGGCACTTAGCCATGCAATTACATTCATTAAATCTATTCTAATACTAAAAATAGATTTAATTCTTGAGAGTTAATTAAAACTTTCTCGCACAGGTAACCGACGCCGATTCTGCCCAACTGTCGCCAGTTCCAACTTCCCTGACCGATGCCGGTCAAACCCTAACCGATGCCGGTCTGCCCTGACCGATGTCAGTTACTGTATTTTCCAGCAAGTTCCAATTGCATGCTAAAACATGAGTAATTTAGCTCCATACTCAACAGTACCAATATTGAAAATTACTACTTGAATTTTGCTTAGATAAGAATTTTGTATTGATTTCCATATCCTATCAATTGAAATTTGAGAAGTGAACAAATAAAAACAACAAAACTACACATGAAACCATTTTTGAAAGTTAAAAACTACTTTAAGTCAAGAAGGAAACATAAAGATAAATTCCCTTACAATATTCATCGTAGAATACATGTATAATGATGTACTTTATAGATAAAGCTTGCTTCGGGTTGTTGGGTATTTGTTGATCCCTCTGGATTACCGAAGAAAAATAATAATGAACTTTATAGAAGCACACAAGATAACAATGAATGGAATAAGACACATAATCTCAATATGATGTAAAAGTACCAATAATGAGAATTTCTACTGATATTTATATGTCATGATAGCCTATATCCCTAAATGCTCTTTAAATTTTACAAGGAAGATGATATCTTCCTAAAATGTAAGCCATTTAACACATCAAGAAAACCAACTTTCTCAAGGAGGTAAAGGTGCCTATAAAGCATGAAAATAGGTGTTATACTCACTTTAGAGTATATTTGAACAAAAGATTCCTTCAACTATAAGTGTTGTCAAGAACCTTTATAAAATATACAACTGCCATAATGATGGTTGTAACAAGGTTTTCTTTAAAACTATTGCAAAAGATACTATTGTGATAAGTGATTAACTGTGATGCTAAGGTATACAAGCTATAACCAAAGGTTTGCAATAAAACAAGAGTTATAATGTCAGAGTATAAGTGGTGACAAAGAATTAGGGTTTCATTATCTAGTTTTTGAAAATGGTATGTTGTCATGCCACATTGTAGCCAAGTATATCTCAAAGAGTATTATAAGAAAATAGGTGTGAGAGATGTTAATCATGTTCATCAAGTCAAATACTAGCAATACTTCGGTGCATATTATTGGAGATGGCAAGCGAAGTAAGAGATACATGCAATTTTACAGTAGAACAAGACATATGGTGTAAGATACACAATGACAATAGGGATTATAAATTTAGCACAATTTAAAGAAAAAATATATTTTTTCAAGAGGTAGACATGGTTTTTTAATGAAATCATATTGAACCCTATATATCAATATGTGGATATACTAATAGATCAAGCTCTATTTTATAGGCTATAGAGATCCATCAACAAATTGTTGAAAATAGTTTTTTGTCAAATGTTTTAGTTATGACAACTTTGATTGAGATGTATGTTGAATTCTAGCATACAAAAGGAATTTGTATTGCTTAAAATGGTGTCCTTAAGGAACAAAATTATTGCAAGACATATAATGTAAAGCTATAGGATGTCCTTAAAATTTGATGTAGGCTATCATACTAGTTAGGCATGATAGATGGGGATCTTATTACCTAGATGTAGGCTATCATCAATTATATATTGCAGTTCTATTTTCTTAAGTTATGCACACCAATACGTAAATGTGATAAGCAGTAACAAGGTTTCACATTTTCCCTATTTATAGGAAGGAAACTACTTCAAATTAAAACCTTAGCTTCTAATATCCTATAAAAATTGACATATTGATAGTGTTAACATAAAACATTAGCAATAATTCATTAAGCTCGTTAGTAAGACTAATGGGTCGAAAATTTCCTCTATTGTATTTTTGTTGGATGCCTCCTTATCAATATAACTGAATAGAAATTTGACTTTTTTATATGTTGCACACCAAAATAATCCATAATGATGAAAAATAATGAAAACTTAAGAACACTATATTTTAATATCTTTTATCACATGTATCCTCACACATCCTTGAAGGTTTCAATTTGATTATTATTGTATTTTGTATTCTTTCATTTCATTTAGTCAATTATAACAACCAAGTTATCAACATTAAATTTCAGTAAACATAGCTGAGAAGTGTTATGTTATGACAACTTAGTGCAACTAGTATAACTTCTAATATTTTTGAGATTAGATTTAGACAAATTGCACAAGGAATCCCAAAAACTCTAAGAGAAGCCTGCTTACAATCCATGGCCAATAAATTACATTCCATGTTTGAAAGCCTTTATTTGTACAAAGTTTAGTGAAAGAAGGTATTACATGTGCATCAAGTTCTTCATTTTTCATATTTGAATATATTAATATATAAACAATGCAAAATATGTGTCAATAAGTCGAGTGATTAACAAAAAATGAAAAAGAAAAAGAAAAGGAATAGTCCAAAATCAGAAATTAAAAATTTGAGAGATTGGTTTTTTATTCTTTTCCTAAATACAAAGAAATTTTCAAGTATTATTTGTGGATATGATCCATCAACTCACAACTTTGGATATCCATGAAGTATAACACACAAGTAGAATTGTATAATATTATACCCAACTATTAACAATAAACACATATACTTGAAGTGTTCTGCCATGTCATTTCTCTTCACAAAACACACCTTAGGCTCCACATGGATAAGAATGTTGATGTCAAGATCTTGCAAACTTTCATGTTGGATTTTTTTTTCTTTATGAATAAGATCTTATAGTATATTAACAAGTAAAATGATACAAGATAATTCACAAAAAAAAACGGGCGATATGGAAGCATGCCCCAAAACCATGGGCCAAACTAGGCAAAAGATTGTTTGGATTTATTCTACATCTACAACCCTATTGCTAAATCAGAATATTTTAGTGTCACATGTATTCTTTTTACCAAAATTGAAAAAAATGGCCCATATATCATAGTATACAAATTCGTATCTCACTTTTTTTACTAACATTCACACAAACTCTTTGAAGTTCTATTGTTTGCAGGAAAGAACCAAGAGTTATAATAAGAAAGATTGGTAGGTTCAAATTTTTCATCCAAACAAATAAAGGAGTAAAAAAAAAAAATTCATTTCACTAACCTTGTCATTTCAATCATGTGAAGAACGTAATCTCCAAGATTAAAAGTCAAGATTTCAGTAATATCTAATTGATAACCTTGTTGTTCTTATAGGAAAGGTATCCTACTTGATCTTATTGGCTAACACATCCGCTTCAACTAATTGTCAAGTTAGGTAATTGGATCATGGAAAAAATTATATTTGTGTAAACCAAACTTACATTCCTTAACTAAAAATGAGACATAATTACATATTTAATTAAAGAGAAATGACGTTACAACTCATATCGAGGATGCATGTTCAATTTGTCTTAAGACATCTCTTGAGATTCTATGAGAAGACAAATAACTACTCTTAGAATTAATAATATATTATATACAATTATGTTACATCTCCCTTAATCCTTAGGGGTCATAATGTGGTAAAATATGCCTACGAACTTATCAAATTTATTTCTAAGCACCTTTGTTAGGATATCCATTGGTTATTCTACAGTTAGACAATATGACAATTTGACATTTTCATCTTTGATGTAATGTCGAATAAAATGATATTTGGTGATTATGTGCTTGGTTTGGTCATGAAATACTATTGTATTCTTGGCCATTGCAGTCATTGAAGTGTTATCAACCATGATTGGTGTCGAAGAATCATGTTTTACTTGTAAATATGCAAGAATCCTTCTGAGCCATAGTATTTCCCTAGTTGTTTTTGCACTTGCAATGTATTTTACTTCTATTGAATACATTTCTTGCATTGATTATATCTTTGACCTCCAAGAGATAATTTTTGTTCCTAAAAGGAACGATAACCAGATCGTACCAAGCCAAGAACACAGATGCTAATCAAACACCATGATCAATAAGATGAAAGCAATTCGCCAGAATAACTTTACACAAAACCTTTGCAAATAAATGAGCAACAATATCATATATTATTATAGAACTCAATGAAATACAATGAGAATGGGCCTTACTTATATAGGAAAGGAATAACAATCTAAGAACCAGTCAAGGTCGTAGATCAAACCATAAATCATGGAAAGAACTAGTCATCAAAGAACTAGTCAAGTCCATAGATTTATGAGAGAACTAGACATCAAGGATCTAGTCAATACTAGAGATCAAGGAAAGAACTATACCTAACAACTAGATAATATCTCCTAATATCTAATTAAATAAAAAGAAATATCCACACACATAAGTGGGTGAGGATAAATACAATAAAGGTAAATAATGTACCTAGGTGAACATGAGCTAAGGTAAATACCTACTCTAACACCCCCCCTCAAGTGAAGCTAGGGGCAAAAATAGAAGTGGCATGTCCACAGTATGAGTCCCGGAAACTAGGCCTAATGATGTACTCATGTACAATATATCCATGAAGAAATCTCAAACTAAAATAAGGAAAAAGAAAGAAGAAGAAGAAGGAAGATGTTCTCACGAACACCCCCCATGAACAACTTCTAAAACCCCAAGCATTCCACGCAACTCAAGGTAGCGAGGTGATGCAAAAGGCTTCGTAAAGATGTCTGCAACATGATGCTGAGTCGGAAGGTACTCCAAGCAAATAACTCCATCCTGAATGTGCTGCCGAATGAAGTGGATGTGTATCTCGATATGCTTGGTCCGTTGGTGCTCAACTGGGTGACGAGAAATGTGAATTGCACTTTGGTTGTCACACCAAAGTACAGTAGGTGAATCCTATGGGAATCCAAACTCTGTGAATAACTGGCGAAGCCAAAGAATCTGTTGACTCACTGTAACTACTGCCCTGTACTCTGCCTCTGAAGATGAACGTGCAATAACCTGTTGCTTTTTGCACGCCCAAGCAACTGGAGAAGAACCAAGAAAAAAAAGATAGCTAGAAGTGGAATGCCTGTCATCAATAGAATCTGCCCAATCTGAATCTGTATACCCAACCAACTGAGTAGAGCCCCTAGTGTAGTGTAGTGTAGGCCAAAGTGGGAAGTGCCATGCAAATAACACAAAATCCTTTTAGCAGCCTGCCAGTGACTACTATGAGGAGAATGTGCAAACTGAGATACAAGCCCTACTGCAAATGAAATATCAGGGTGAGTATGGGTCAAGTACATGAGACTCCCAACCAACTGCCTATACAATGTAGGATCAAAAAGTGGTGTGGTACATGTGGATGTAAGAGTAACTCTAGATTGAAAAGGAGATGGACTTGGCTTGCAATCAGCCATATCAAAGCGCCTAAGAAGATCAAGGGTGTACTTTTTCTGACTCAAATGAATCCCTGAATCTGTCTGAGAAATCTGCAAACCAAGGAAATAATGCAATAGCCCAAGATCTGTCATGTCAAACTGTGTAGAAAGAGCCCTCTAAAAACTCTGAATGTGGGAAGAAGAGCTGTCAATTAGTAACAGATCATCAACATACAAGACAAGTATCACAATATCCTCACTGACATGTTGGAGATACACTGTATGATCGGAGTGGCAATGAAAAAAACCAGTAGATAGAAGAAAACAATCCATCTTCTCATACCAAGCCCGAGGGGCTTGTTTGAGACCGTAGAGAGACCTTCGGAGCTGAAAAACAAGAGAAGAATCTTGAACAAATCCAGTCGGCTGCTTCATATATATTTCCTCTTTTAGATCTCCATGTAAGAAGGCACTCTTCACGTCCATATGGTATATGGGCCACCCCTGTGATGTAGCAATAATAAGTACAAGGCGTACAGAATCCATCTTGGCAACAGGTGAAAAATTCTTAGAGTAATTAATACCTTCGACTTGTGAAAAACCCTTTGCAACAAGACGAGCCTTATACTTATCAATGGACCCATCAGCTGTGTATTTGGTTCGGTATACCCACTTACACCTAACCATCTTTCTTCCTTTAGGAAGAGATACCAAATCCCAAGTATGATTCTTCATCAAAGAAGAATACTCAGCTGTCATCGCATCATCCCACTCCTGTATCCCATGAGCCTTTGAAAAAGACTGTGGATCCTCAGAAACTACCTGACATAAAAGTCCAAAACCTGTAGAATGTGCGTGATGATGCCTAGTGGGTGGAAGATCCTCTATGAAAGGTGTTACCTCAGAAACTGTAGTACAAGCCCACTTAGGCATAGTAACAACATCAGTGGGAATAGGATCCTCAACAGCATCTATAACCTCCTCATCGATCTCCTCAAAGAAAATATCCTCAAGATGAGATGATGAAGAAGAAGGAATGGAAGAAGATGAAGAATCATGAGGAGTGAAACGCTCATCAAACGGAACATGTGTTTGAAAAAGAACATCATGTGTATCAGGATCTAAAAGATGATAAGCTCTCATGTCCTCACAATACCCTACAAAGATCAAGGGTTTACTCTTCTTATCCAAAGCTTTCCTTTTCTTCTTTGGCACAAAGGTCCAAGCATAGCTCCCAAAGAATCGAAAAAATGAGACATCTAGCTTCGTGTTGGACCAAGCTTCCTCTAGAGTCAAATGCTCAAGTGCTCTGTGTGGTGTACAATTCTGAATATAGTTAGCACAATTAACTGCTTCTACCCAATAGATAGGAGGTATATCTCTAGAATGCATCATACAGTTAGCCATTTCCTTCAAATTTCTATTCTTCCTTTCTGTTAATCCATTCTATTGTGGAGTATGAGGAATAAAATGCTGGTGAATAATGCCTTGAGTTTCCAAATATTTAGAAAACTCATTGCTGAAGTACTCCCCCCCATTATCAGTGCGAAGGTTATTTATGCTACTAGAAGATTGTTTCTCGACCAAAGCCTTGAAGACTTGGAAGAGTGAAAAAACATCACTTTTGTACTTGAGAAAATAAACCCAAGTATGCCTCGAGAAATTATCAATAAATGTAAGTGCATACTTAGCTCCATTGAAAGATGGGGTAGGAAAAACCATCAAGTCACTATGCACAAGCTCAAGTGGTGAAAAAGCTCTCTTAGACAAATTCTTAGGAAAAATATCTTGGTGTTGTTTCCCTAATGCACAACCATGCGAAACTCCCTCAAGACAAGAAACTCGAGGAAGACCATCTACCATACCATGAGTGCTCAACTCCTTCAAATATCTGTAATTGAGATGTCTAAATTTTTCATGCCAAAGCTTACTCTTTGAATCTAAATGAGAAACCAATCCTATCCCTATAGAAGAAGTGTCATCAAAACCTTCAAAGTGATATAGTCTTGAACTATGATCAAAAATACCCTGAGCAACAAGTGAAAAAGGCTCCAACAAAGTTCTTACTTCTGCCCTATGTGGTGTAAAAGTCACTGTTTTCCCTTGACCAAAATGACAAATTTGATATACAGAAAGCAAATTTGTAGTGATGTTAGGAACATATAGTGCATCTTGGATATTGCCACAATCAAGTTGTATATCACCTTTTCCATGAACAGAAAGAAAGGAAGATTCTCCAACCTCAATTTTAGAAGTAGAACTCAAACCTAGAGAAACAAAAGACTCCTTGGAAGAAGTCATGTGATGAGAAGCACCAAAATCTATAACCCAATTGTCTGCAAGTGGTGACTGAGATTTTCCAACAACATTAAGTTCTTTTCCATGCTGATTAGAAGGAGGTGGAGTGGAGATAGAAGTTTTGTGTTTCTTGACTGCATCCTCTAAGGCTTGCATTCGCTTATAACACCTATTTTCTTCATGATTACTACCCCCACAAAAAGAGCATGAACGGCTAGACTTATTCTTGGATTTAGAAGATTCCTTGGGTTTTGAGTTGTTTTCTTTGGGTTTAGAAGCATTTTGAGATGGAGAAGGTGTGGATTTGGTTTTACTATTTAGTTTTCCCTTGCCCTTAGGATTAGATGCAACTAATGCCTTTTGAGAGGTAGAAGACTCAAGGTGAGATAATTTAGATTCTTCCCTAGTAATTCTTTCACAAAATGTTTCTAAGTTAGGCATTTTGAGGGTGTCACATAAGGCGTCCATGCTAGAGAAAAAGGTAGAAGCAAAAATTTGGAATGGTCCTCTCAACTTGGATAGAATCAAGTAAACACACTCTTCATCTTTCTTATCTCTTCCACTCCCCTTCAACTGTGTCAACAAATGCTTGAACTTGGTAAGATAGTCTATAATTGTTGTAAAATCTTCAGGATTAAGAGAGGTGATCTCAATTTCAAGTTGCATAGCTCTCATATGATCCAGCTTACCAAATAAATCCTCCAATTTCTCCCATATTTTGAAAGGAGAGTCACACTTTTCCAAATGAAATAAAAGACTGTCACTTACATAAGTTCCTATCAAACCCATACACTCATCAAATTTGCACTGGTACTGAAATTTCTAATATTCTCTAGTGAGCACTAGTTGTTCTTTAGAAGTTAAAGCCCATAATCCTTTCTGCTTAATTATTGTTTCCACTCTTGGTTTCCATGTGTGGTAATTATGTGTTGTTAATGGCTCAACATAAGTTAATGTATAAGTAGATGCCATCTTAAAAAAATCACCAAAAGAAATGGAAGAACCAAGTAATGCAACAAGACCCCCAAGCAATGTAACAAGAGCCCCCCTAGATTTTGACACTTTATAATGAGTGTGTGTTACAATATGACAAGAGCCAAGAACACATATGCTAATCAAACACCATGATCAATAAGATGAAAGTAATTCACCAGAATAACTTTACACAAAATATTTGCAAACAAATGAGCATCAATATCATATATTATTATAGAACTCAATGAAGTACAATGAGAATGTGCCTTGCTTATATAGGCAAGGAATAAAAATCTAAGAACCAGTCAAGGTCATAGATCAAGCCATAAATCATGGAAAGAAATAGTCATCAAAGAACTAGTCAAGTCCATAGATTTATGAGAGAACTAGACATCGAGGATCTAGTCAATACCATAGATCTAGGAAAGAACTAGTCAATACCATAGATCAAGGAAAGAACTATACCTAACAACTAGATAATATATCCTAATATCTAAATAAATAAATAAAAATATCCACACACATAAGTGGGTGAGGATAAATACAATAAAGGTAAATAATGTACCTAGGTGAACATGAGCTAAGGTAAATACCTACTCTAATAGTTCCTATCCTCATTAAGGATGTATTTGATTTCTCATCATCAAAATCACCTCCACAATAAGAATATGAATATTCAACTAGTTTAAAATCATCTGCCTTGGAGTATTTGAGCCCAACATTATTTGTTCTATTTAAATATTGATGCACTCTTTTCACTACTACCTAATGATTTTCCCTAGGATGTTGGATAAATATAGAAAGAATGCCAACTCTAGCCTACTTTTGGTTATACAAATAAAAATTCTAACGAGTTGTTTGTACTTGGTTGCATTTATAAGATCTATAGTATCATATGATATTAGCTTCAAATTATGTTATATGAGTGTGCCAAGTGCTTTATAATTTTTCATTCTGATTTTTCACATAATTTCCCTAATGTAGTTTGTTTATGTGATGAAGATGTACTTTGATTTTTGAATCATTTAATACCCAAATAGTAATGAAGGTATCCCAAATCTCTCATTTCAAAGCCTTTCATCAATTATGCTTTGATTTTTACAACATATCTTTCATTGTTTCCTATGAGGAGTAGATCATTTGCATGTAAAATCAGAAAAATAACTATTTTGTCAAGTATTTTGACAAATAGAGTTACAAATATTCAAACTCAAAATGTTAAAATTTCATGTTTAGGATGTACTCAATGTTTACCCTAAAAAATAAAATGCAATATAAACAATATATAGGATGTAAAGGTTTGTTAAAGGAGATTATTATGATCTAATTAATTCACAATTAACCATACATAATTAGAATAATTCATTAATACGTATAACAATAATAAATGATAGAATAATAACTAAAATACACAAGAGGAGATGAAGAATTAGATTTACATAATGCAACAAATGAGATTTGGATGTGCAGACATGTGAAATAAATTGATCAAAGAAAGGAGATGATTTTTTCTTGATATTAGAGCTTGAAAATAACATGGTGCAAGACTGTACAACTAATGTATGGTCTTTCCCTACACATGTATGGTCATGAATAGATCTCTATGGTCTTGGAGCCTTCTGCATTCATCTTATATAAGTTTTTGTATGCTTTGCTCGCTTGCAAATGTGCTTCGATTAATGTCTCTCTTGTTAGCATAACTTGTAATGAATTACAATAAAATATAAACCCTATATACTTACAATACCCTTCATCGGAGTATTAGATTAAAAAAATCATTGTGTGGTGAGGATGGACTACCCTTTGTGGTCAACCCCTGCCAAACCAATCTAGGTGTTGTACTACATACCCTTGAGATAGATTAAGCCTCATGTAGTTCTCCTATATGCATGTGTAAGTATGAGTGTGATCTAAGCCAACCCCTTATGAGTTCCATCGTGTATATTGACACAAATATAGTTGGATAGATATAGAATAGATAATGTACCCAATGCGGTAGTAGTATAATGTTAGTGTGCGTTAGCTACTAGATTGAACCCTTTGTCCCTTCAAAACATTTGACAATGCTTGGAGTGATTTTAACCTTACAAAGACATGTCTCTAAGACATTTTCATCTTGGGAATGGAGGAAAATAGACTCTTTGATTTTCATGAGCTCTTCATACATGTAGTAGTGACTACTCTAAATGATGTGCAACTAATTTAGGAATATTTACAAGAGACTTGAGTTATTTTGGATTGATATTTGCAAGAGGAGCTTATGAAAGTTCCAGGTGAGTTATAAAGTGATATTAACCTGCATATATAACATTCTGTAGGTGAAATATAATGATAAGGTAAACCTTACGAAGATGAAATGACAAAAAAAAATATTTAAAATGACAACAATCAAAATATGAAAGGGGCACGACCGTATAGGTCGTCCAAGGTTGTACAACTTAACTTGACCAAATTTTACAATGTTGGACAAGGAGCTTGTGATGTAAAACCAAAGATTCTTCAATGATGAAAAAAGATGATTTAATACTTTTATTAATTAATAATTCATGTTTTTGTGACAAAGAAAAGTATAGAGATGAGCAGGTTAAGAAAGAGATAAGGAGATGTACTGATTGGAATAAAAATGTGAGCATTTTTATTCGCAAGGGAACATATCCAAACTTGTCATTTCCTAAGGATAAGCTAACAAATTTGAGTGTCTACACTTAGTGAACCTTTCATAACATGATATGGGGGATTGTTTCAACCCATACAATGATTTCTCCAATTCACACACTTTGTGTTCTTGGTTGTCTATAAATAACCATTTTGGATAAGTCATGTAAACTATTTATTTGAGACCACAATTAAAAAAATAAGGTTTTACATCCATTTAATGAACTTTCCATCTATTATGTGTTCCTAAATCCAATAAAGCCTAAATAGAATTCCATATCACTATACGTGAAAAGGTCTCCTTATAGTCTATCCCTTATTCCTAAAAAATCTCTTTATGATGCATTGTGCTTTTGTTTTTCAAGTGAACCATATACTTTGTACTTGTTGTCTAAGACCCACTTGCTACTAATCGGTTAATAATTTATCAAAGGATCAACCAACTTCCAAGTCCCATTTTTGACCAAACATCAAATTAACTTTTTATCACTTTTCTCCATGCATCCAATTTTATTCTTGTTTGAAGAGTATTGGTTCAAAGTAAAAAGCAATATTGAATTCTTATTATAGATGGTTAAACTCTAGTTTATACCTAAGTGTTCCCTCTGAGGTCTAATTTTCCATTTTTCTTAAATACCTTCAAGAATTTTAATATATTTTATGATTTGTTTTATATGTGTTTTTGGTGGATGTTTTCCAAATTTCATCATGTCTAATATCTTAGTGTAATTTTTTTATCCATTTAGGTATATTTTTGTGTCCCTTAAAAAATAATCGGTGCCTTTATTTCTTATTCTAAAGCTCATTCACTTTCTAAAAACTAATTAAAAAACGTGAACTCATCATTTGATGAATTTTTAATTTATACCATAAGGGGTCATTTTCAATTACAAGAGACAATATATATTTAAGTTATTCTTAATTACATGCCGTAGTCAATGTTTGGTATTTTTTTTATCTATATCCTTGTAAACATAAACTTTGGAAAATTTATGGTGAGATAAGTTAATGCATTGACACATGGATAACAAAACAAAATTCATCCAATGTGTCCATGGTCATCTAAGTAAAATTTTATATGGCAAAGGAAATTTGAAGATCATAACTATCACTATAATGGTCTGATGAGACATGGTGATGGGAAACAAAATACAACCCAATGGGGGAATTTACCTTTGGTTTTACCCATAAAATTTGCAACGAGTTGATTTTAAGTTATTAGTTGAATAACCTAAGGGTTTAATGAATTCCAAGGAAGTGACACATGTTTCATAACCCTCATCTATGAGATCCCTTTTAACTTGCATGTTTCTAATCTTGATGGAAATGAAAAGAGGAGGGTTGTTGACATGAAACACTATTTCATATGATATAATATAGATAATGGTAAAACAAATAGGTAAGGATTAATTAGTGGTTATGTCAACCATGAAATTTTGGAATTGTCCATACATCTAATCCATACGTATGTCATATCACCTATAGAGAATAAATTTGTTAGAGTTCACCAATTTACTATTTGGATAACTTTACAGCTTGATAAGCGTAGTCAATCAATGGAAAACATAGTGTGGGATATGCAAGGAAAAATTTGAGGGATCCAATTGAATAAGTATTCAAGGTAGATGCGTATTAATGGAAAGAATGGTTCACTACTTAAATTTGGGTAGGATAGTTTGAATTTCAACTTGCAAACCTCATACATAAAAATTCCCCTCCAAGAATCGTAAATGAGTGATAATAATGGGTTATTGATTAGACACTGGTTATGAGTTAGTATTTGTTATAGGTGACCAATTCTAATGTATGATATTAATAAACTCATGTTAGTCTGTATTGAGATATGCACAAATTAATACAATATATGTTCTAAGCTATTTCTATATTGTTTACGTAATGATATTTGTTATGATGATGCTTCTATTATATGATATATTATTATTAAATTCATGTTAATCTCTCATAAAATGAATGGTTAAGAAATTGCAAGTAATAAATAATGTGGATATTAATGTGTAATGAATAATATGTATAATGGTTTCCCTACATGCATGGTATCATGTGCACCACCCCTACATCTCTAATAGAACCTTATACATGACCTTCTAGGGACCTGCTTCCTCAAGAACTTTGGATGAGTGCTTGGCTTAACCTCCAAGTGATATGATGATGCATGCTATTTTATTCATTCGAGACTACTCTTGAGTGGGTTCTTAGGATTAAAAAATTGGTTTATTGTTGAGATTTGTAAAATTGAGGTGATAAGCATTGTAAGAGATGTCTAAATGGATTTCCTTAGAAAATGGGGAGAAATTGTTTGAGGAATAAGAATTGAAGTTTACTAGGAACCATCCTTGTTGAGGTGCACAAGACATAAAGAAGTTGGTGAATGAGGTGTTGTATGATGATCTATATTAAATATTCTTTTGCGAACTACCTACACACCTATATGTGTGGATAATGATGTATGCTTTAGGGAAAATTAAAATATTGGGATGAAAGTACACATGGAACCTAGATTAGATTGAGAAGTTGAAGCAAACTGATGAAACATGGACTCACATAATAGAAGTTTGGTGGGAAGACATATTATAAAGTTATCTATTGGAGTTTTTTATGTCCACCCACTCCTTCCTTAAAGAAGTAGAGTATCAATTTTTACACGAACCAAGAGGAAAGTATATTAGAACTATCCTTTGGAGAGTAAAACTATTATTTATTGATTAGGGGATAAAGATTATGTTGACAAGGAGATCAACCCAGAAATGCATGATGAGAATATGGTGAATGGAAGGGGTGTGCATGAGAATATATTGAAGAAGAGATTAATGAAAGGGAAATCCTAAGAAGGAGCTATGATGAAGTGTGTGAATTTTTTATAGATATTGCATGTGTTGCATGGAAAGGATAAGTAATAGAGGAGAGTTCCTCAAGGACTTGGAGGAAGAATAAAGTTAGGAAATTTATTATGGAACTATAATACCTAAGGGAGAAATGTGTACCCCCTAATGAAGTATTGTAGTCCTTGAAAGTTGTACAAAGATAATTGTTCTAGCAGTGATCCCTAAAATCACTCATCAGAACATGCTCCAAATGTAGTCTATGTTATTTCACATATTTAATTCATACTAAAATCCTAAATTAGGATACAAAAAATAATGTAAAAAACTTAATATTGTGCAATAGTTACATAACTGAGAACAAGATAAGGGAAACCATGAACACTAGAGTGAGGGAGAGAGACTTCACATAAATAGAATCAAATTACTCTATGAGCCAAAACTATTGATTATATATTGGTATTTAGAACTTAATATAAGCAAACCAACCTTCTGCATAATTATTTTACATGGTTTAATAAAAACTAAGGTGACTATTGACATTCCATCCCCTTCATATTCTCTTTTACATCTAGAGGATCTCTTTGTATTCCCTTCATAAGATAGAGGAGCATAAAATATCTACTTTCTTCTTATATAGCCTTTGCACACATATTATATACTGCACAATATGCACAATTATACAAAATACATCAATTCAGCTTCCAATCCTTAATACCTTTCCAAGACTATCAAAGACTAAATAGTTGTCTCGTCTAGAGAAAAAAGATGATTGCAAAGTACTTAAGTGGTTTACATTCATTCTGCAACCTTCTTATGCTAATTTATGTGTCATGCACTTAGAATATCTATTAATAGTTAGGATAAAGAATTTATTTTACCAATTTTCATCCCTTACACACTACTTAACCACCCTCACATGTTTTTAATTAAGTATACTTTTTAATAGACCTCCCTTTTGGGTTTTTAATTTGTAGAAAATATCTCAAATATCACTCTTTAAAATTTTCAACCTATGTGAGCATGCTTTCAAATATATATCAAAATGATGTAATTTCCTTAAAAAATAGTTATTCATATTATTTCTCATGCTATGGACTTTACTTATGTTCTTCAGATTGTGCAGGTGGTGCTTGTCAAACTTGCATAGGAAAAGAAACTGTTGACAATGGCGATTACATTGTTTATGTTGCCTAAATTTTTTAGAGCATGAGGTGATGGATTATATAATTTAGGGTGTTCTTCATATTATCCACTATTGGTAGAAATAGTTCTACAACTACCTTGTAGACATTCTAATATATGGTGGTGTCATCCACTCTACCAAAGTATCACCGAGATGTGCTAATGTTTGCATAACTTCAAATAATGCATAATACTCTATAGAATCCACAAAAAATCTCTAAAGAATTATGGAATGTTGTATTTCTTACATTAATTCCTCGATGTGATATCTCAGTCTCTGCTCTTTCACCTTTGCAAAATTATTTCATGATGTATTCCTCTCCCATTTTCACAATATATAACTGACATTATCTCAAATCTACGTGGATGTTTGCAATGTTTTCTCTACTTCTTGATCATCTATCACAATTATCATTTGCACTTGTAAATTCTGAGAAAGAAAGGCATCTTTTTTATTTTTATTCATTGTTGGATATAATTTCATATTCCAATCCAAAAATTCAAATTTAATTATTCATCTTTGCATGTGGGTGTCTATAGGAGTTTGATATATTCTCAGAGAATAGTATTATGCACTTGGAATCTATATTAGTTTGGTGTAGTTGAATTTTAACTCTCTCCACAATGTCTTACTCTTGCCAATTTTCCATCAATCTACTAACTAGAGTAGTCATCTATACTTGTTTGCTTATAACTTGATTACATATGGCTTCAGTGACAAGTATAAAAAAAATATCCTCTATCTGTTTCCTAATATTACAAAATGTTTTCTCTAATGTGGCCTTTTGTTATTCCAATTACATTTTTACCATGCTAATGTTTCCTTGCAAAGTGTGTACTCCTTTGATTTTTGTTTGTAATGATACTTGTTCAATGTCCACATCAACTATGCTAATAATGGATTGTGTCATAATCACTTGCACACTTGTATGAGTAAGTTGGGGAACAATTGTATGTACATGAGAGAAGGGGAGAATAAGCTTGCACTTCCTATCCTACATAGTTGTTTAGGTTCCCCACAAAACATCTATGACTCCCCTCCTTCACCTTGTTTAGTTAAGAGTGGCTTGGAACTAGAGTATCCTAAATAAATTATGTTGTCATTTACCTTTTATCATATTTGCATAATATTTGTTTATATTAGAGGTGTTCCCATTTTTTCCACAATACTATGATGTCTTAATTCCACTCATTTTTTTTAATTTTTCTCTTTTGTAGAATTTGTATTCACAATTTCCTACTCTTTCATAATGCGAGCATGTTCCTCTACCTATGCTTCAAATTATTTGAGATTTTGTTCCTCTACAGAATTATTTTCTTCCTCTTCTCTTACTTCTCACTCCTTATTTTCTTTCTTCTCTCTTTCTTCCTTTTTCTTATTTTCTTCCTCCTTTTTCCTATTCATTTCTTATTTCTTCATTTTCTCTTGTAGACACTAAAATTTGGTAACTTGTTCTTATGCAATTCCAAGTTTGAACATGTTACCTTTCTAAGACAAATGCTCACATTTAGAATCCAATATCTTCATCTTTGTAGAACTTTTACAACTTTATTATCTTTACACTTTGCTATATAATCAATTATAAGAATATTATTTGATCAGAGTAACATTAAACATATGATATTTAAGAAAAAAATTTAAATTTTGATTATCATCTCTTTGGTTTTCACAAATGTATGGAAAATTCAGGATGTAAGGTAAAATATTGGGAAAATTATATGGTACCATCCCTTCACATTCATCGACTCTAATTTCAATTTCAAATTCTTTAGTGGGTCATTTCCTCTTCCTAGGGTCATCCTTATTAGAATATTTCACCTACAGAAGGATATTAAAGAAAATTAATATAAATTTATAAATCATCTGGTACTCTTACAATTCCTATTGTAGATATCATTCCAAAAGCACTCAAAGGGTTCATAAATCTACTTAAATTAGCTACACATCATCTAGAGTAGTCCCTACTACAATTTTAAAGCATTAAACTAGGTCAAAGATTATAGCTTCATCCATTTCCAAGCACGTAAGGGTCATAAAGCTATGTTTTAACAAGAGAAAAGTCACTCCAAGAGTTTGACAATGGTTTCAATCAATAAAGGGTAAGGTCACATAGTTGCAGTACACAACATCTCACCACTATTGTGTTAGGTTCATTCTATACTACATGATTAGCCCACTATATTGGAAATAAGATACATGATAGAAATCATAGGGGTTGATTATCTATTCACACTTCTAAAAAATTATAGGAAAACTACATGAGGATTGATCCCACAATGAGGGCATGTAGTGTAGCACTTGGATTGGTTCAAAAAATTTGATTATTACTTCCAAGGGTAGTCTAACCTCACCACACACATATTTTATCCTTTTGGTTTGATAATGATCTAATAAAGGATTTTACATGTTTTGATGGTTTCTACTTTATTGTATGTGATTATAGGTTATCTTAAATCTATGCAAGAAAGATCAACATACAAAAATGATCATTAATAGACAAATGAAGCACATAGAATGTTGCAAGTTCAATATTTCAAATTGTAGCTTTAGAATGTTAAAGGGTCTAAGACCATACATATCCAAGTATGGACCATACATATTAGGTCTAAACCATACAAATCAAGCGTGGACCATACAAAAGTTTTACAGTCTTGTTTGTATTAGGTTTTTGTTATCCTAATTCCCCCCCCCCCCCCCCTTTGAAATTTTGGATTAGTCATCAAGTCCCCGGTTGAAAATATTACTCCATAAAGTGGCCAAATAATTGGTCTAGATATGGCCATAGAATTGGTATGGAGTAGGCTATATAATTGATCTGGAGCAAGCAATAATATTTTTATGTAGTTGGCCATAGAATTGGTCTAGAGCTAGCCATAGAATTGATTTGGAGTTGGAAAGAGGGGAACACCAGTTTGGACTTGGGAAGATTTTGATGGAACTTAGTGTTCCATGGATTCTCTTAACCCACAGAAAAAGGAGTAAGGATCAGGACTTAGGTGGAAAAAATGGAGTTATACCTTCGCGGTAGGGAAAATGAGTGTTATGTGGACATGGAGAAATTTAGTGTTCCATGGAGTTTTTCAATTCCAAGAAAAAATATGAATTCTGATAAAAAAAAGATTTGATACATGGAGGGTAAGTTTGAAGCACCAAAAAGAAAATGAAAACTAATGTTTAGAGAGTTTGAGGTTTAGAATCTGTAAAACACTATCCTAGTGTTCTGTGGGTTCCCCTAAGTGGGCTTCAAAATCTAAAAACAAAGGAAACATGGTCATATGTCAGAATGATGCACAATGAAAGAATATATTTCTGTGACACATGGAGAAAGGTAAGAGTTTCACGAGTGCATGAGAGTTAGTGTCTTGCGGGTTTCTCAATCTGCAGATAATTTCAACATTCAAAAGCCATACAACAAATAAAATTCCCATGAAACAAAGTAGAATTCAAAAAGGCTATGAAACATTTAAAAATACACATTACATGGAAAAGCTGTAGGAAACCATGAAATCATCTAAAGTCTACATATTGCACATAAGAGCCATGCCTAACTTGAAATCTAAACCCATCCAATTCACCAACCATAATTTAATAAGTATTGGAATTGTTCCTTGACTTGTAAATATAATGGTGTATGATAGGATCTATGTTAGTCACCTATACCTATCTGCAAAAATCTATGGCGATTTCTCCTTACAAGTTGAATCTCCCTCTTGTTGGTGCCTCTCTCTCCTTATATGTTCTTCTCCCATTTTCTATCAGTTTAGAACTCTGCATTGTAAAATGAGATTTATCTTTATTTTAATGGCACCATTCCAAAATGGTGGCCGACTTCCCATGAGTTATAAACCTGAGATTTGGTCTCTGCAATGAGTTTTGTGCCTTTTATTAATGAATGTAATCAAATATGCATCGTTTAAGGAATAAATCTTATGTTCGTCAATCTTTTCTACTCCATATTCATGTTTATTATATTTTACCTCTCGGTTTCTTTCACTAGTATGTTGTGTGTTTCACATTTACATTATTTTCCATTTTGTGTGTGTTGTAAATGCATGGGAAGGGCTAGTTCATGTAGTTTTGGGTTTGTGGAACATTTTTCTACCCTTCATTCCTAAATTTTATTTCCTTTTTTCCACTCATGGAGAGTGATCACACTCCTCTCTTAGGGTGCTATCAATACCCCTTTTAGCTTAGGATTTTGTATCATGCATATCTCTCTCACTGGTCACTTAAATGTGTTAGTGTAGGTTAACTTAGATGTAGTGCTAGAGTTAGGTTAGATAGGTTGAGGAACCACCCTTCTATAGAGGTATGTCTCAAGATGCAAGTCCCATACTTGGATACAATCCCATGTTGACAAAATGTATTGATCTTCCATGGAAGAATATAAGGTGCTACTTTTGAAATACAATAGTTTTGGCATACCTGGTGGGACTACAATGAATAATTTTATGTCATTTAACTAAGATTTTGGTGTGTATCTTCATGATATCCATCCTTTAGATGTTCTATAAAAAACATCTAGTGAGTCCATTGATCCAATTTTTTTTATCTCATCCACAAACCTTTTCCTTACTTCCATTTTCCTCTTTCATGAAGTTGTGTAATCATGACTTCATTTCCTCATTAAAAACCTTAGTTTCAGGAGCCATATTATCCCCCACCTCCTTTTTTACAAAATTCACCTACAGATCAGTTTTATGAGCCCTATCATGATGAATATACATATGACCCAAATCCCACTAATATATATATGGTTATCCTAATAACCACAATATTTTTCAAGAACAATGATATACATGTGATGGAGGAAATTTCATAGCTAAAGATGATTTCCTAAGGAAGATTCAAGAGATGGAGGAAAGCATGGTGCATATCAGGGCTATATGCAAAGTGAAGGTGTTTAAAATTTGTTTTAGGGTGACCTATCCATGGGCCAGTCCTATTCTAAACTGGTTTATCCCTCAGCAAAAGATAACTTTTATAACTGAGTTTTCTCCTCAGATATTAGAGTGGGTTTAGTTACTATAGGATCACAAATCTAGCTGTAGGAAACCATGTCAATGGGGAAATCCTACACTAGCATCTTATAGCCCTCCTATTTCTTCTTCCCAACCTACACCATCTTAGTCTAGTTTCCATGTTCCTATATTTTTTCCAGCTCCTTTTGAGGATCACCCTTTTCCATCTCATTCCCTTCCTTCTCATATTCATTTTTTCCCTCTTTCCTCCCAAAACATCATCTCCTCCATGTGTTTCTCGAATTTCTCCTGCTAATCAGCTGCATCCACAATAAAATATCATTCCTCCTTCATTTTTCAAGCCTCATACTATTGAAAGTGAGAAATCTATAGAGGAGGGTCAATATGAAGCTAATGGCATCCCTAAGCAACCAAAGGTAGAGATTCAAATTGAGAAAAATGTTTTGACTAAGTGCAATGATCCTCATTTACCTACATGTTTAGATATTTCTACACTTTTAGAAATAGAAGGTTGTAATGATATTCCATGAACATCTATGGAGGCTACAACCAATCAGTTAGAGCTTAATGTTGAGGATGAGGATAATCTTGAGTTATCAGAATTATTGCTTGTTGAGGAGGAAGATGAGGATCGAAAGGAGGTAGAGTTGTTTGCACAAGAAAAAACATAACATATATCAAATCAGATTGTAAAAATTCTCCATCATGAGGAAAGTTCACATGACGACCCCATTTGTGGGGATGAGATTGAAGGAAACGGGAAAATCACAAATATTGGTCCATTTTCTCTTAATGTTGTGTGACATATTAGAATTTGGCTGGTTTGGAGCCAAAAATAGAGTTGTCACTGGTCATGCTCACTTCAGAGCATGAGGAAGAACCTCAATACATCAAAGGTAAACTTTAACACCTCCAGAAAGAAAATTTAGAACAACTTGAGGAGGTATTCATTCTCTTTCTAGTTGATACTTTGAGGTACAAATAATTATGAGCTATGTTTGCATTCCCACCACGTGATTTAGTTGTAAAACTGATCATATGGATGCATTTTGTAAGAAAAGGAAGCTACTTTTCCCAGCATGTATCAGGTTTTGTTTAGCTTCCTTTTCCTTTGGTTAGAGTAGGATTAGTTTAGTGATTTAAGAAAAATATATTTTTATTAAACCCTACTTCAGAGTAACTTATTAAAATAAATGTTGATATACAAGAATGACATAAGAAACTAATATTCAATGTATAAAACCCTAAGCAAGAGAATGGCATAAATAAACTTAGCTAATTAAACTTGGCCTATGACTAATATAAACTAGGAAAAGTGATGTAAAAATTAGGAAGATCATTGTTACTGCACACATTAAATTATGAAGAGAAAAGATGAAGCCAAACACGGGTTCCTGGGATAGGGCATGGGTGACTAGGTGCTGGATACCTCTCCTAGGCACTAGTGACTGCAACGAGATTCAATATTTGGTTTATGATGTGTCGCAAGGTTGTCGCAATTACTTCATGTTGATCACATGTTATTCATAATTTGATCGTTGGTGACACTTTTAACCTGAAAAATAGAAGCGCACCTGCACAATCACATGAACCACATCAAATATAAAAATAAAGATTCAATATGGGGAGTCGGAATGACCCTAGTGGTCAGCTTAAGAGTGAAATTATAACCAAGCACTAAACTACATCTCAAAATCCATGTATTTCTGGTGTGTGTGTAAGAGTTGTGCCCTAGGATGCCCTAATGCAAGTTACACTTAATAGCAAGCTAGATCTAGAATGTAGAAATGTATAACACATGTGGATGGAATAAAATTAACTTCCCCTTCCTATGTAGTGTATGTATAAAATAAAATCCCTTTTACCTTGAATGGATGCTAGATGGATTCCTTTAGTGCTCCTTAGTTCCTTTGGATGCAAGCTTAGGTGATGATACTATATGCTTAGTGCTTGGTCCCTTATTTTGAACACATAACTATGTATTTATATGATTCCCTTGTTTGAATTTTGTAATTGACAACTGGAAGGTCGACCCATAAGTGAAAAAGATTCCCAAAATATAAAAGAGAACTAAAAGGAGTGAGTAAGATAAAGGGTGCTCAGAGGGGACATGAGTGCCTAAGCACCACTGTCCTAGCTGGGCATTGGTGTTTGAGGAAATAAAATATGAACAAGTAAAATACTCACTGAGATATAGGGTGTGTAAGACCAAAGAGAAAGAAAGAGACAAAGAAAAGAGGCCAAAGATAGTTGTCAACCACTAGTTTTCTTCTTTAGGAATCATATAAATGCTAGTATGCTTTTAGGACCTAGAAATGTACCCAAGTGTGTGATTTTGTGTCTACACTTTCCCCCACTTTAAATTATTGAGTGAATAATTGATAATATAAAGTAGATAAGAGATGCATACCTCATGATACTATAGAGCATGTGGCGAAATGCGTGCTAAGTGGAAAAGTGAAGTGTGGAATGATGTAAAGTAAAGCATGGAGATTAGGAAAGGAAAGTGACCCTAGGAGTGAAGCGTATGTGTTGTATTGTACTTGTTTCTATGATTGTATTTCATTGTTTTAGGATGATTCTTGTTATGTATTAAAGACATACATACAAAAGAAGAGTGAAAGAATAGTTAAAAGTTGGATATATGAAAATTTTGAATAAAACATGTATTAGTATGTGAAAGTATGCAAAAATGTAAAAAAAATAAAGTGTGCACATGATATGAAAAAGTGTAAAGGATATAAATGTGTCCTGTAATGCTAAGAAGAATGAGTTTTTTGGAAAATCTCATGCCAAGAGTGAGTTTTTTGGGCAATCTCATGCAAAGTGCAAGTTTTTTGGGTGATCTCATGCCAAGTGCAAGTTTTTTAGGTGATCTCACACCAAAGAGCAAGTGTTGGGGAGAGAGGTCTAGTGTTACTCTCCATCCATGACTCTGCCCAATGAGCACCAATGTAGATGGTGTGTCCTAATTTAGTTCCCAATGTCCCAATTATTATGAATCAGTTCCAAGTTATACCAATTAAAGGAGATTGAATGCATTCTATAACTGGAGGAATGTGCCTGTAACTATGAAACTGATTCGAAGGCTTTTGTGAATTGTGATGATCTGATAAGATGACTATGTGTGCTCCCAAGATATAGGATCCTAAGGGAGGACACAAGTACCTAAGAGCTTATGTCTGATGCTGGGAATTGGTGTCTATGCTGTGATTATAACCCAATTCTATTTTTGAGTCAGTGTTGTAACTGTTACCTGTGATATTTCTGTACTTTACTGTATCTCTAAGCTTTTATAGGGGTGTTTTGTCACCCAATGTATGCTCCCCCTTGTTTTGGGCACATGTAAAGATTTTACGAGTGTGTGGCCCAAAAGAGAGGACCCAATGGTGATCTAAAGTTGATACCTTCAAGGGGTAGGGAATGTGCATGGTAGAAACCAAGGCACATACAAAAAAATTGGTTAGTAACATGTGTTAGTAGAAAAAGTAGCAAACAAGGCATGTAATAGAAGATAATGTAATCAAGAAAGTTTTCCAAAAAAGTTGACTGCAAAAAGAGGGTTTCATACATGGGACATTACTCATAATGTCACAAGATAATCAGGGACGAAGTGGCCAAAATCATACAAACAGTGATCAAACAAGACATAGGGCATAACCCATAAATAATGGCATACAATAACAAACAATGACAAGAAAAATGTATCAAACAACCATGGTGGAAAATAGTGCAATGAAAATGCTACATATGAAGCACCCATTAACATGTTAGAAAGATAAGAAGTATGTCAAAGCATGTATGTATCAATGGAAATTAGTGTGCTATAATGTAGAAGTAGTAAATAATGAAACAATAAGACATGTAATGTGTGAAAGTAGGAAATGTAGATGCCCCCCAGGAGCCTCGGTGGGACTGGTAAAAGGTACAGTGCCAAACATGATTGCAGCATGTGAAAATCTATAATAAATTTGTATTCACAACTAGAGACCAAGTGAACGTGCATGTGTATATGATAATGATAATGACATACATAGTATCCGAATAACATAGTAAATAGTGTGCAACATATAAGTAGGAAAAATGAGAAAAAGTAAATGCAACCAAGATGTGTAAATGTGATGTATGAATGTGATGGAATTGTGTGCTATGAAATGTGTTAATGATGGTAGGAACAATGTGCCTCCCAGTGGATGTGTATGAAATGATATTCATTTATAAAATACCCCTTAATAATCAAGAATGAACCATAAAACAAGAGTGTGTCATCGGGAAATGGTTTGAAATTGTGTGCTAGAAATATGGATAATGACACATAGAGTGTGAAATGTGAATGTGGTGAGTTTCATTTCAGATTTATACCCTCAACATTCGAGTATGAACCATAGAACTAGAGTGCATCATAGGGTAATGATGATACAATATGTGTATCAAATTGTGTAAGACTAGTGAGAAAGATTAGGTGTGAAGCACCGAGCGTAGTAGCATAAAGTATAGAAAACTAGTGATATTAGAAGGGGGAATAGAAATATTGATGCTCCTAAGTGTGTGATTGTATAGGGATTAAGTGAATTCATCTAAGATATCATCAATGTTAGGATCGTAGTCTACTAGATTTGGGTTAGAAACTTGGTAAGCAATAGTGTGGGGTTGATCATATAAATATCCATAGTGACACAAATTATACATGCCCATAGCATATTATTCATCAATGAAAGGTGATTTTGGACAATCATGCATGTATTGGTCGGTAAGATTTTGAGTATAGCCAAAGAATGAATCATTGCAAATGGAAATGTAGCCAAAAGGCATGAGATATGTGATATCAGTATGATTAGGATCTAAAGTTCCACCAATGCAGTCAAGCCAAGACTACCCAAGCATGAGTGAAGAGGAACAAGGAGTACATGCAAGAAACATTGATAAGTGGAAGAAACAAAGGCCATAAGTAGTAGTAACAAAGACACGCCCATAATAAATGTGAGGAGAGTGAGGTGGTGGGAGGAGATAATCAAGTGTGAATCCTAGGTGGGCTAATCCATTATGCATGTAAACCATTTCAAATAAAGTAGGATCGAATGAAATGTGAGGCCAATAAGAATCATGTATGAAAAGAGTGAACGTGAAAAAAGGAATCATCAGTGCAAAGTTTACTTGGGTAGATGAGGCTGGTGGTATGACGTCTAATGTATGGACAAACCCCTGAAAAAGTATCATGGAATTAATGGAAGAAGGGAGTTTATTGAATTGATATTCACCAGGTCCAATAGAAAAAAAAAGTATTGTAAAAGTAGGATTCACCAATTTTAAATGGATTAAAGTAAAGATTATGCAATGTGTCAACGTTAAGCTGTATAACATTGAATTAGTCATCAAAATCATCGGTGATAACGTTATCTTTTTGAATGAAATGATCAAGGATGTTGGTAAGGGTGGTGGGAGATGTAACATTAAGAGGATCCATGACAAATGGAGAGGTAGTAGGCATAGGGGTAGACACAAAAGGTGATAGAATATCAGTAAAATGAGTAGGAATGGATGGAATAGATGTAGAGGTATAATAAGAATGCGAAGCACTAGACTCACCAACATCATATGTACGAATATTCTTGTATGGAATAAGTTGTGATGGAGGAATAGGAAAAATGGTAATGGGGTCTATGCAGAAAAACTTGAATGGCTCAAGGTCAACAATAATGGTATGTTCATAGCCATCATGTAGGAATTTAACACATCGTTGAAATGTATAAGGGACAACATGCATTGTATGAATCCATGGTCTACCAGTAAGATATTATATTGAAATGAGTCATTAATAAAAAATAATACAGTAGGAAAATATTTAGGCCCAACTTGTATAGGTAAGGTGATAGTGCCCATGCATGTGTGAGTAGTGGAATCATAGTTGTGAATGACTTGAGAGGATTTTTTAATTAAATCATCAGTAATGCCAATTTTCCTAAGGAGGGATAGAGAACATAGATTTATAGCAAAGCCATTGTCAATGAGTACACACTTGATACCTACAACACCAATAGTAGTAGTGATAAGAAAAGGCATGAATGGATCATCAACAATAGAAGGAGGGATATCCTCATCACTAAAATATGTAACACATGGTATATTTTTGAGAGATTGAATGAGGTGATAAAATGAAACATGTGACTTATAAATTTCAATATGAATGGAACGAAGGGTGAAATCTAATGTATGATGAAAATCAAGTGCACTATGCAAAAGATTGTAAAGATATATTTTTGCAGATGTATTATTAAGTTTCCCAATAATGTCATAACCATTAGAAGTGGTGGTAGAAATTGCAGGAGTGATAGGAGATGGAATAGAGATAGGTGGAGATGTAGGAGGATGAGTGCAGCGAGTAGTGACTACATCGATGGCTAGATCAGGTGTTGGAGTAATAAAGTGAGGAGGATGTTGAGTGTGAAATTGCATAAAATCAGTAGAAATAACAACCTTGTTAGAAATTTTGGTTGGAGTAAAATAAGGATATCAAGATTGATCCATGAATTCAAATCGAGATAAATTATGATGCATTCTAAAAAGGTAGGGATTGAGTGATGGGTTCACCAAATGATTTAACAAAAATAGATTTTTATTAAACCTTATTGCAGAGTAACTTATTGAAATAAATGTTGAAATACAAGAATGACATAAGAAACTAAAATTTAATGTATAAAACCCTAAGTAAGAGGATGAGATGAAGAAACTTAGCTGATTTATGCTCGGTCTGGGACTGATCTGAACTAGGAAAAGTGATACAAAGACTAGGAAGATTTTTCATTACTACACAGTAAATTTTGATGAGCAAGGATGAAGCTCGACACAAGTGCCTAGAATAGGGAAAGGGCACCTGGGTGTTAGAGACATCTCTTGGACACCGATGACTGCATAAAGACTGAAGATTTGGTTTCTGATGTGTTGCAAGGTTATCACTGCGGGTCAAAGCATATACTTGTATCCCAATTTTTTAAAATTTTTGTACTTTCAAAAAAATATTTCTGACAACCAAAACATGACCAAATACATATAAAATGACCAAACATGTATTTTTGAGAGTTTAAATATACCAAGGTGTAGGGAATCCAAAATTTACCTAATTTTTAAAAGTTTTAACAATATTTTTAAAGATTTATTTACTAGTCATATTTTAATTTTTTTATTTCCACGAAGTGGGACAAACTTATATGCTTTGACTTCATAATTACTTCCTGGTGATTGCCTATTGTTTGCACTTTGATAACTAGTGACACCTATAACCTCACAAAAAATCTCACCTGTACAAGCCCACAAACCACATCAAATATAAAAACATATACAATACGGGGAGTTGGACTAACCCCAACAGTCACCTCGAGAGTGAACTTACAACCAAGCGATGCACTACATCTCAGACTCCATTTAGCTCTAGTGTGTGTGTAATAATTATGCCCTAGGATTCCCTAGTGCAAGTTGCACTCGATAGAGGGATAGATCTAGAATGTAGAAATGTATAACATGTGTGGATGGAATAGAATGAGCTTCCCCTTCCTATGTAATGTATGTAGAAAATATAGTCCATTGTCCCTTGAATAAATGCTAGATGGATGCCTTTAGTGCTCTTTAGTGCCTTTGTATGCAAGCTTAGATGATTATAGTATATATATGATTAGTGCTTGGTCCCTTATTTTGAACACATAAATATGTATTTATATGATTCCCTTATTTGAATTTTGTAATTGACAACTGAAAGGCTGACCCATAAGTGAAAAGGATTCCCAAAAGATAAAAGAGACCCAAAATGAGTGATTAAGATAGAAAAGGGTCAGTGACGCCTAGAGGGGATATGAGTACCTGGGTATGACTGTCTTGGTTGGGCACTAGTGCCTACGGTCATAAAAGATGAATAAGTAAAATACCGTTTGGGTTGTAAGTTGTGTAAGACTAAAGATAAAGTAAGAGACAAAGAAAAGAGGCCAAAGATAGTTGTTAACAACTAGTTTTATTTCTTAGGAATCATATAAATGCTAGTATGCTTGTAGGACCTAGAAATGTACCCAAGTGTGTGTTTTTGTGTTTACATTTAGGTTTTTTTATTACAAAAGAAGTGCATTATGCACACTCTGCATGCTTTAACTTGCACCATGTAAGATTTTTCATACTTTGTACATAGTTTTTGTGGGTCCTTGTTGATGTTGCACAATTAAGTTTCAAATCAGGTTCCATGGTAGTAATCAAATAGTTGGAGAAATTTTTAGTGTATATCCTTTAGATCCAAAATATCAAATTTCTTTAGTGCTAAGTTCATGCTCATTCAAGAGACATGTTTTTTAAAGGATGAGATCAATTTTCTTCAAGGTTATGCTTGACTCCATGCCCAATGGATGCTTTAAGGCTACATGTATTCATTATCTAGTAGAAACATGTCCTCAGGAGGTCACCAAATTGTTATCCAAACTTGACCCCCCTTTACAATTTTGGATGACTCATCAAGTCCCTGGTTAAAAATATTACTCTACGAAATGGCCAAAGAATTGGTTTGGAGATAGCCATAGAATTGATCTAGAGTAGGCCATAGGATTGGTTCATAGTTTGCCATAGAATTGGTTGAGAGTTGGCTATAGAGTTGGTTTGAAGGTTGAAAGAGGAGAGCACCAATTTGGAATTGGGTGGATTTTGGTGGAATTTAGTGTTCTGGAGGTTCTCCTAAATTGCGGAACATAGGAGTAAGGATTGAGACATAGGTGGAAAAAATGGACTTTGACCTTCATGGCATGGAAAGTGAGTATTACATGGACTAGGAGAAATTTGGTTTTCTACAAATTTTGTCAATTCTACGAAACAAAACATGAAGCTCTCCCAAATGAAGATGCGATGTATGGAAGAGAAATTTGAAGTGTTGTAAAGAATTTTTTTTTTTTTTTGGAGTGAATAAGGTTTAGAAGTTGTGAAATGCTATATTAGTGTTTCATGGGATACCCCAAAGTAGTGTTTTGCAGACTTCAAAAGACACAAAACAAAGGAAACATGGTCATAATTCAGAATTTTGTACAACAAAAGAATATAGCTTCGTTGCATGTGGATAAAGGTAAGAGTTTTGCGGGTGCATGAGAGTTAGTGTCTTGTGGGTTTCTCAATCCGCAGAGAATTTAAACATTCAAAATATTCACAACAAAGAAAATTCTCTTGAAAAAAACTAACATTCAAAAAGGTTATGGAATGTAGAGAGAAGCTATGAAATGTTCAAAAAGCCGCATTACATGGAAATTCCATGGGAAATCATGAAATCATCTTAAGTATGTAGATTACACACAAGAGCCATGCCTAACTCGAAATCGACACCCAACCACTTCACCGACCAGAATTTAATGACGCATGGGCACCATTCCTTGAATTGCAAATCAAATGGCATACTATAGGAGCCATTTTAGGCACCCATACCTATATGTATACATCTATGGTGATTGGTCCTTGGTGGTTGAATTTCCCTCATGGTGGAACCTCTCTCTTCTTCTCCCAATTTTTATATGTTTGTAACCTTTTATTATAAAACAAGATCCCTCTTTTGTTATAACGACACCATGCCAAAATGGTGGTTAAATTACCATGAGTTCTAGACCTTGGATTTGGTCTATGCAACGAATTGTGCACATTATATCAATGAATGTAATTGAATATGCATTTTTTAAGAAATTAATCTTGCATTGGTGTCTCTTTTCTTCCCCATACTTATGTTTATTTTGTTTTTCCTCTCTGTCTATTTCACTAGTATGTTTTGTGTGTCACATTTGTAGGTTTTTCCTTTTTTAGTGCATTGTAAATGCATGGAAAGGGTTAGTTCATACAGTTTTGGGTCTGTGACAAGTCTGTCTACCCTTATTTCATGCATTTTATTCCCTTTCTTCCCCTTTTGGAGAGTGATCACACCCCTCTCTTTTGTTGCTATCATCACCCTTTTTATCTTAGGTTTTTGTTTCCTGCATATCTCTCCTTGGTCCCTTAGATGTGTTAGTGTAGGTTAGCTTAGAGGTAGTGTTAAAATTATGTCAGATAGGTAGAGGAACCAACCTTCTCTAGAGTTTTGTCTCAATATGTAAGTCCCAAACTTAAAGACATTTCCATGTTTACGAAAATTATTGATCTTCCACGATCAAATCTAGGGTGCTACTTTTGAGATCCAAAAATTTTCATTTCCGAAAATTTAACTAAAGTATTTGTAGTTACAAATTGATATTTTCCCCTATCCTATAAATCTAGATCATCCTTGATTTGTCCTTTATAAATCAATGTTTTCTAAAATAACCCCTGGACTATTTTGAAAACTTACATAATCAAAAATTAGACTTAGAGAGTTTTCTTGAAAAGTTGTGGAATGCTTAAACTTAGTGTTTTGCGGAGTCAATGAACTTAGTGTTCTATGGGTTCCCTTGACTCGTGAAAAAAATTCATGAAATAAGTGTTCCATGGGTTCTCCTAACCTGTGGAAAAAAGGAAGCATCAATTTAGACTTAGGAAAATTTTGGTGGAACTTAATGTTCTGCGGGGTCTCCTTACCCACCAAAAAAAGGAATAAGGCCTGATAATTAAGTAGAAAACATGAATTTAGTGCTTCACGGCCAAAAATTGTAGTGTTACGAGAACTTGGAGTAAATGGAGTTTCAAAGAATTGGGTTTTCCACAAATATCAGGTTAAATTATTCTTAGGAGAGGCCGTGATGCATAAGGAACAGTCTGTATGGGGCCAACAAGGAAAACTAAGTAAGTTTAAGGTGGCCAAGGTAAGAAGCCGTGAAACACTATCCTAGTGATTTTTGGGTTCCCCAATTATAGTGTTCCATAGGTTCTCCTAACATTTGGAACAATGGGAACATCATTTTAGACTTGGGAAGATTTTGGTGGCTCAAGTTAGTGTTTTGCAGGTTCTCCTTACGTGCAGAACACTCCTTACGTGCAGAACAAAGGAGTAATGCTCGGGACTTAGGAGGAAAACATGAAGTTAGTGCTTCATGACCAAGAATTATAGTGGTTTATGGACTTGGAGTAAATGGAGTTTCAAGGATTTGGTTTTTGCATGGAACTCAGGTTAAAGTTTGCTTAGGAGAGGATGCGATGCATAGGGAATGAGCCACATGGGACCAAAAAGGAAAAAAAAAGGTAAATTTAAGGTGGCCAAGGCTGGAAGCCATGAAACACTATCCTAGATTTTCATGAGTTCCCCAATTATAATGTTTTGTAGGTTCTCCTAACCCACATAACAAAGAAAAAGGGAATTTAGTCTTCCGCATAACCAAGGGAACATATAAAGTCCATGGAGAAAGAAAAGTCTTACAAATCCACATAATAAAGAGATTAGCCATAGAATTAGTAAATCACATAGACAACCGCATAGGCCTTAAAAACCAAAACCAAAGCTGTGAAATAGAGGATTTTTCTTGGGAGATTTGGTTTGGTATTTTGATAAAAAATTTTGTTGCAGAGTTCTATTTTTCCTCAATTTTGATTCATTATGAGTGTTTTGTAGAGGCCTTTCAAAAGAAGGAAACTTTATAAGGAACGATAAAGTATTTCAAAATATTGAAGTTCAAGATTTTGGGGACATTTCACATCACTTTCAAAAGTCACAAGATTCCATTTTTTGTTGTAAGATGCTTGTTTAATCCTCCCTCACCTTAATATATTTTCAATACTTCTAAAAGAGCACATTCTTCCATTGCACAACCGAAATGATGAGTAATGGTGATCTGTGTAACATATTATGACATTGGGAAATTTCACCTTCCATTCATCTTCTAGATTTCATGGGAATTCTTTTATCTACAAGTTGATGCTCATCCATAAAAGATATATAGAGTTTTCTTGTAAGAAAAGGAAGCTTAAAAGACATGAACCATCATGAGGCATGTATGTTACCTACTGAAGGTAGTTTAGAAGGTTTTAGCAAGGTTAAACAGGTTGAGCATATTCTCTAACATATTTTGATCTCCTCTCCTCTCTTCCCTTATATAAAATGTAAGATGTTTCTTCATAAAATCATTCTCTCTTGTTTTGTTGATGTTATTATGTGAAAATATTAACAGAGCTAGAAGAGTTGTAGACCCTAACATGATTTCCTTTGTAATGCACCTTACCTTCCATTGATTGTAACTATCTATGCATAATTACAACAATAATATGATGTTAATTATGGCTTGAATCCTCCCCTTATGTCACATTATTCTATCCTTTCCTTTTTTTTTTTTTCATTTGTGATGTGTATAAATTATGTTTTGCAAATTTTCATTTCATTAGTGTCAACTATACAGGGTTTTGGGTTGATTTAGTTGTAGAGTTGTAAAGTGGAAAAAATATACCTCTCTAACCTTGAATTGGATATGATTTTTTCTTTGAGACTTCAAGAGAGAGTGATCACCTTCTTCTGGTACATCGTCATTCCCCTTTCTTTCAACTTAGTTTACTTTCATGAATTTCCTCCTCCCTTTCCATCTACAATTTGGTTCTTAGCATTAGTTTAGGAGTATAAATAGTGTTAGTCATAGGAATAAGAGGAAGGTGACCTTCTTCAGAGGTTGATCTTGCCCATAAAAGTTCCACATTATGGAGATCATCCCATGTTCAAAAATTATGAATTTTCCATGATCCAGAAGAGGGTGTAATTCTAAGCGACAAGAGTTTTTTTCACTCATGTTGGGACTAATATTGAAGCACTTACAACTTAATATCATCAATTATTATGTGTTCTTGGTGATATAAAACCTTTGGAAGATTTTTCCAAACACATTTGGTGATTCCACTAGTCCAACAAACTAGGTTCTCTCATTGAATACCATTTCCATATCACTTTCTTCCATTTTCCATGTATAAGGTTGTGTAAGCATAAATTATTTTCCTTATGGGAATCCTCATTTTAAAAAATAATTATATCCCCCTCTACCCCCATGTTTCCAAAACCCCCATCCATTTTAGTTTTATGAGCCAATTCACAATGAATATGCATATGACCCAACTCTCACTGATCCTTATGGTTATCCATTTAACCATAATGTTACTCAAGAATAGGAGTGTGCTGATTATGGAAGAAATTCAATTATTAAAGATGATTTCCAAATCAAGATTCAGAGGATGGAGGTTTATGTATCTAAATCAGTCCCACCTTGTAATTCAAGCAACATCAACGAGCTAAGCATGATGCTTAGAGAAAGACAAACCATGATTTAAGTCATTTTGTAGCCGGGGATGGATCTGGTAGTCTCTTTGTCACTTTGACTTGGGAAATGTTGGAGAGCACCTCACTAAGGGTATGACCTACCCTGTTGCTTTAGGTTCTTCTTGCAATTAGGGTGAGAGAACACATTTTGTAACCTGTATTTATGAAAGAAATGGATGGAATAAAAATATTTAGAATCTCTTTATTAGGTAAGTGGAAAGGCAACCTCAAGAAGACATGGTCAATGTAAAAATCATCTAACTCTCATGAGTTGTAACACTAGAAAATACAAATGTATTCTAAAGTAGGCTCAAGTTACTAAAGACAATAATAGTTCCAGTTTGCTTTTGCATATTTTATCATTTGCATATTTTTGATAAAATATGGACAAAAATAACATATTTCCTTAACATTTGTGCATAAATAGTGCAGATATGTGTAATTAAAGTGGATCAAATGGTTATTGATTGTGCTTTTGATGTATTGATGGGAGATTAAGCAGGATAAAGTTGATTATACAAAATACCTAAATGAACCTTAATAAATGCTGAAGACAATTGTTCTTGATGCAAAATAAAAATCACACAATTCAAAGCACTCCCTCAACCATAAGGTTTGTATTCATGGAATCCCAAGAATACAAGATTTCAAACAAACTTTGAGAATCTAAACAAAAAGTATCATGATGAATTCTCAATAAAATATTGATAATTTCTAATCAAATACGCTCCACATACCCTCAAGAGCTGACAAAGATATTAAATCAAATAGATACAAACTGATTTTCAAACCATTTACTATAGTATGAAGGAAATATCCATCAGTAATGCAGTTGCATTTGCCAAATTATCACTATTTAAGCTAATGATTTGTGTAATTTAGAGAAATTAACAGTATAAGATTGCAATAGAAATTTACATAATTGATTCAAAGTAACACATATTGAAACAAAATAACATTTCTCATGATAATACATATAAATTTATTAAAAAAACTCCAACACTTCAATAAGGGGACACAATACCTATGACCTCAATGCATGCTAATGATTGTATAGTGCATTCATCTTGGCAAGATAGTTTGGGAACGGATGAAAAAAAACTCCTCAGATCGGTTCAACTTAAGATAGTACAAATTGGTTTTCTCCTTTAGCTCTCTAAAAAACTTAGAAAAATTTAACCCCCCTTATGTGAGAGAATTGTCATCACATTTATACAATCTCAATCACGACTCATTTTATTCCCCCCCAAAAGCATGAATCTTCAAGGGAATATTCTCCTTTACAACACATAGTCTAATCCATTATTATTCTCTTGAAAATATTCTATTTTATGTTGCCAGGTGGAAAAATCATGAGTAATTCATGGTTTTCATTCTCCCAAAATGACTGGGATGCCATGTCATCTCTTTGATATTTGTTTAATCATTTCCCCATTTTGGCGGGTAAAGAATTTTTTTTGATGATTTTCGAGTGCCTGCATAGGGCTTGATTTGATGTATAATGCCTTTTACCTTTTGAGAATAATTTTCGAATAACACATACTCATGTTCATGTATTTTTGAGCTGAATGTTTTCATGTGGATTGTGCTACATCAATCAAAACATCTTATGTTGCATAATAAAATCCTCCTCAAAAATTATTTCCTTCATGTGGGCCAAGCAAGAAATCTTTCTTTATTTAATGACAATGATTTCATTCAACTCATCTTGTCTGTACAAATTTTCACTATAAAGTCAACTCTATTTCTTCATTGACATGCATCCTTTTTTCATTCTTGAAATTGAGGAGTTATTGCAAAAATATTTGTTTTTGCAATGGCGAGGGTGGCTATAGCAACTAGTTTGAAAGAGATATCATCAGAAGATTTGAATCAAATCTTTGCTTTAACTAGCCCAGATAAAGCATTTGTCAGGAATTTGTTTGAAATTACAGACCCAGAAGATAAAAAAGGTCCATTAACATATCAAGAGGTTCAACTTTCCCTCCTTTTCAGATTGATTAAGATCAATCATGTTTTCTCAACTTTACAAACAATGTACTATCATTTCTTCTGGTGGGAGCATCAGAAACACCAAAAGAATTGAAGAAATGTTGGATTGAGAGGAGGCTTGCTATGATGGGGATGGATGAATACAAGTGTGCCTTTCTATGTAATGAAGGATTTGTATTGAAAGAGATTCTATAGGAATATTATGTATTCTATGACGAGACTTCAGTTTATATTGTGCTTTCCATTGCTCGCAAAGTAGATGAATTGGAGAAATGACTCCTATTTTTGGAAAAATGTCTAGTAGGACCTATGCCACCTAAAAAAACTATAGTACCAACAACATCATTTAGAAAATAATAAGGGAGAAACAAGCTCTCAACCCCTAGTTATCAATTTGGATGAGGAAGAAACAAGGCCTTCATCTCTTCAACATCCTAAGGCATCATTCTCTACCATAGGGGAAAGTGCTGAAAAGTTTTCTTCCCAACCTTCCACTCCTTCAGAGAAACATATTCCTTTGATGGAGAAAAATTTATCAGGACCCTTTCTTGTTCCTCTTCCAAGAGAACATCCACCTTCCATAATGAAATACAAGGGTGAGTACAGCTCTAAATACCTTGTTCCACTAGGTCTAAGGACCACAATACATGCTCTCCCAGCTATTTCGAATGCTCCTACTCAGTCTATTACTGTTCGGTCTACTCCTTACAAAGAAAAATGGAGGAAGGAATTTCCCAAATGTGGTGTGAATCTTCTGGATTATGAATCTTCTTATCAGAATAATAACAAATTGATGAGTATCCTAAATAGCCCTAGGATGGATATAAAGAATATCATGTATATGGGAATGTTTCGTACTCTGGAAGGAGAGGTTTTATTTACACAAATGGCTACTGGGTCTAGTGAGGATTTTATGGTAGTAGATGATTAGATTTATCTTTTCTTTTTGATGTAATTCTCAAAATGTATTTAACTTTTTCATGGGTTGGGGCCCCTATAGAACACCATTTTCCTTTTTTCATCAATAAAAAAAGTTGTCAAATAGTTGCATTATCTTACATGCTTCATAATAGATTGTAAATTCTATCAAAGTAACATAATCAAAGCAACATAAAAGTCTGGTGTATTGTGTTAAATCACATTCATACTTGAAAGCAATAATTCAACATAATGTTCAACTTTCATGAAACAAGAGTAATAATTATAATAAAATGAAAAATTTGTTTAAAGAAGATAATCCTAAGATTTCTCATCGATCTTCATAGTTGTATCTTCATTTTCATCATCTTCCTCCTTCTTTCGATGCCTTTCCACATATGCATCATACCTCTAAAATATTTACATTATCTCTTCCTCATCAGGTTCTAAGTGATATTTATATATCAGGTGATACTTATTTAATATATCACATCATGTGGACATTCTTGTTCTATACTATCTCAATCTCTTGTTTATCTCAATAATATTATTCTCCAATAAGATAAGTCTTTAATGACCTCATGAGAACAAGGTTCCTCTTTGATATTCATGTCCAAGGATTTTTTTTTTAAAGTATCAATCTCCCAATTCCCATAAACCATTTTGTGCTTGTCAAATACCATTATTTCTAGTATGTTGTCTATGTTATTAATAGTATTTTCAATCCATTATTTCTCAATTTCCAACTTTTCTTTAACTTGGTTTACGGTTTCCACCTTGATTCTAGCCAAGTCTTCCATCACATATTGAATTCCCTTCTCTTCAGGTGGTACTATTCCCTCTTTTTCAGGTAGATCCTCCTCTAATTGATTTATTGTTTCAAGTTTGGGAAATAATCCCTCCCAAGAAAATACTTCATTTTCACAAAGCTCAATAACTTCATTAATTTCATTAAGGATTTTAGTAAGTTCAATATACCTATTTGTTGCCTTTTAAATAACTTTCCTACCCTTTTGAGACAATTCCTCTATCCACTTATCTACTGCTTCAACTTTCTTACTGCCATTTTCAATTCTATCCATCATCTCAGGGGTGATAGTGGTGACAATTTCTTTTGTAGGCCACTCTAGTTTATGTAAACATGAGGTCAATGTTTTTAACTATTCTTTTAGCTTCTTTTTGGATATTTTATACTCATCAAAATTATGTAACAAACCTTCAACTACCTCTGTAACTCCCTATTTCAATGATTACCTAGTAGTTATTCCCAATTGGATATGTTGAATATCATAATCACCTTCTGTAATATCATAATTTTTCTTATGTTGATGAGGAGTTGCAACCTCCAAACTTCTAAACCCATGCTGGTCTATTCTTGTTTCGGTAAGGACCTAGCTTTCTTCAAAGATTCTTTGGGATTTGGAATTGAAATGATGGTAATACTTAGAGCTTCCTTTTGGGTAGCCTCCTTCATTCATTGTAAGAGAATCCCTCCTAACCATCTATCCAAAGGGGCATTTCACTTATTTTCTTTGTGTGGGATCTCAAAATACAATACCATTTCATGCGATGTTTCCCCAACCTTCACCATTTTTTTCTCACCTTCCAAGGCTAGAACCTTTTATTTCTCTTTATCCTATCCTTAAATATATGGCTGGGTGACATCTTCTGAATTCTTTCCACTCACTACTTCTTCATTTGACCCTTATTTTCCATAGAGACCACAATTTCATTTGAAACCTCCTTTGGATCCTTAATAGGAGTTTCCATTGGACATGTACATATACATCCTCATGCTCAATCTCAAAATATTCCATAATATTAAAAAATGATTGAGATGATGATCACCATAGATAGAATTATTTCCTTGAAACTTAGGTAAACTATTTCTCACATCATTTGGGACTGCATTGGGATAACCCACCATACATTGGAAATCTATACGCCTGTATACATTTCGAATAAAAGGAGGTCTAGGTGGATGGTTATCCATGTTATTTTGAGGAGGTGTTTTAATAGGTGGGTTAAAATAGTGGGGAACTGGAGGTCTTTGAGGTAATGGTGTATAATCTTCCAAGTATTGGTCCTTCAATGATTCAATCTGATAAAACACCATATTATGTCTAAGAAACAGAGGAGGGAGATGAGGAATATCCCTATTAGTTAAAAATGAATGACCCTCTCTAGTTGGAGTGTAAAATTTTTTGCAAGGAATGCTTGATATAGAACTATATGAAGAACTAGAATAGTCCTCTATCAAAGGTTGGCCACTCTCAACAATAGGCATCATTTTCTCTTTTGACCTTTGATCACCTAAAAATCTCCAAAGTTATTTCTTTGTTGGATTTGTTCTTCCTAATTCTGGAAACAAATTTATACCAGGATCTTTCTTGAAGAAGGACCTTCTTCCTTCTATATTTATAGATCTTAATGACACATTACAATACTTGAAGCTTGAGGCATTGGTATTTACAAGAATTTTTGAATAATGTAGAGTCCCCACTAATGTCTTGTACCTTAGACGTGTAAATCACTGTAAACAACTTTCCAAATGAGATTTAGTAATTAATTTCAATTTTTTTTGGAAAATCTTAGCATCCTTATCAACATTTACCCCTAGCCAAGTTAGATTTGATGAAAATATTTCTTAAACTAGGAAAATAATGAGCAAATAACTTTTGATTAAGACCATTCTTTGTAAATCCCTACAAAGGATGATGTCTAGATCATGTATTTTCATATAAACATATTCAATACATTACCAGAGACCGATGTATCCTTGAATTTGTAAAAATAGTCCCCAACAATGGCACCATGAAGGTGTTGGTATCCAAATCAGTCCCACCTTGTAAGTCAAGCAACATCAACGAGCTAAGAAGGATGCTTAGAGAAAGAAAGACCAAGATTTAAGTCATTTTGTAGCTGGGGATAGATCTGGCAGTATCTTTATCACTTTGACTTGGGAAATGTTGGATATCACCTCACTAAGGGTATGCTTACCCTTCTACTTTTGGTTCAGCCTGCAACTAGGGTGAGAGCACCCATTTTGTAACCTATATTTATGAAAGAAATGGATGGAATAACAATATTTATACTCTCTTTCTTAGGTAATTAGAAAGGTAACCTCAAGAAGACATGGTCAATGCAGACATCATCTAACTCTCATTATTTCTCACACTAGAAAATGTAAATGTATTATAAAGAATGTTTAGGTTACTAAAGACACTGATAGTTCCATCTCGCTTCTGCATATTTTTGATAAAGGATGGACATAAATAACAAATTTACTTAGCATTTTTGTAAAAATAGTGCATGCATGGGTAATTCAGGTGGATCAGATGGTTATTAATTGTGGTTTTGATGTATTAATGGGAGATTAAAAAGGTTAAAGTTGATTATACAAAATACCTAAGTGAACCTTAACAAATGTTGTAGAAAATTGTTCTTGTTGCAAAATACAAATAAAAAAATCCAAAGCACTCCCTCAACTAGAAGGTTTATATTCATGGGAGCCAAAGAATACAAGATTTCACACAAACTTTGAGAATCTAAACATAAAATATCATGATAAATTATCAATAAAATACTAATAATTTATTCTCAAATACGCTCCATATACCTATAAAAAATGACAAAGATCTTAAAACAAATACATAAAAATTTATTTTAAAATTATTTACTATATTATGAAGGAAAGATCCTTTAGTAATGCAGTTGTAATTGCCAAATCATCATTATTTAAGCTAAGATTTTGTATAATTTAGAGAAATTAACAATATAAGATTGTAATAGAAATGAAGATAATTGATTCAAAGTAATGCATCTTGAAAAAAAATAACATTGCTCATGAGAATACATAAAAATTTATTCAAGAAACTCCAACACTTCGACAAGGGGACACAACACCTATGACCTAAATGTCTACCAATAACTGTACAGTGCAATCATTTTGGAAAGAAGGTTTGAGAACAAATGAAAAAAAAACTCTAAGTATCTCAAATCGGTTTGGCTTAAGATAGTACAAATTGGTTTTCTCCTTTAACTCTCTAAAAACCTTAGAAAAATTTAACCCCCCTTATGTGAGAGTATTCTTATCGCATTTATATAATATTGATCAATCATTCATTTTATTTCCCCCCCAAAAGCATGAATCTTTAAGGGAATATTCTCCTTTACAACACATAGTCTAATCCATTATTATTCTCTTGAAAATATTCTATTTTATGTTGCCAGGTGGAAATATCACGAGTAATTCACATTTTTCATTCTCCTAGAATGACTAGAATGCCATGTCATCTGTTTGATATTTTTTTAATAATTTACCCTTTTTAGCGGGTAAAAACATATTTTTGATGATTTTCAAGTGCCTCCATAGGGCTTGATTTGATATATAACCCCTTTTACCTTTTGATAATCAGTTTTGAACAACACATACTCATGTTCATGTATTTTTGAGATGAATATTCTCACATGGATTATGATGCATCAATCAAAACATCATCTATTGCATAATAAAAACCTCCTCAAAAATTATTTCCTTTGTGTGGGATGAGCATGAAATATTCCTTTATTTAATGGTAGTGATTTCATTCAACTCAGCTTGTTTGCACCATTTTCACTATAAATTCAACTCTATTTTAAAATCAGTATGCATCCTTTTTTCATTCTTGAATGTGAGGAGTAATTGTGAAAATATTTGTTGGTGCAATGGCGAGGGTGGATGTAGGAACTAGTTTGAAATAGATATCATCAGAAGATTTGAATCAAATCTTCAATTTAATTGGCCCAGATGAAGCATTCCTCAGGGATTTATTTCAAATTGCAGACCCAGGGGATAACAAAGGGTCCTTGACATATCAAGAGGTTAATATTTCTCTCCTTTTGAGATTGATTAAGAGCAATCTTGTTTTCTCATCTTTTCAAATAATGTACTATCATTTATTCCAGTGGGAGCATAAAAAAACACCTAAACAATTGAAGAAATTTTGGATTTAAAGGAGGCCTACTGTGATGGGGATGGATGAATAAAATTGTCCCTTTATATGAAATGAAGGATTTGTCTTGAAATAGATTCCCTAGGAATCTTATGTATTTGATGACGAGAATTCAGTTAATACTATGCGTTCCATTTCTCGCAAAGATGAATTAGAGAAACAACTCCTATTTTTGGAAAAAGGTCTAGCATGACCCATGCCACCTCAACAACATCTAGTAATAACAACATCAATAAATAATAAGGTAGAAACAATCTCTCAACCCCAATTATCAATTTGAATGAGGAAGAAGCAAGGTATTTATCTCTTCAAAATCCTAAGGAATCATTCTCTACCATCAAGGAAAGTGTTGGTAAGTTTACTTCCCAACCTTCCACTCCTTCAAAGTAATATATTCCTTTGATGGAGCAAAATTTATCAGGACCCTTTCCTACTCCTCTTCCAAGAGAGCATACACCTTCCTTAAGGAAATACAAGAATGATTCCAGCTCTAAATCCCCTGTTCCATTATGTCTAAGGACCACAATACTTTCTCTCCCAGTTGTTTCAAAAGCTCCTGCTCAGTCTATTCTTTTTCAATTTGCTGCTTACAAAAAAAAGGGAGGAAGGCATTTCCCAAAGGTAGTGTGAATCTTCTGGATCAGGTATCTTCTATTCAGAAGAAGGAAAAATTGATGAGTATCCTAAATGGCCCTAGGATGGAGATTGAATAACTCATGGATATGGGAACGTATCGTACTATGGAAGGAGAGGTTGTATTTGAAAAAATGGCTACATGGTCTAATGAGTTTGTTCCTAGGAAAAATAGGATTTTAAACAAAATTCCTCCTTCTAGTGAGGATTTTTTGGTAGTAGATGATTATGTTTATCTTATCTTTTTGATGTACTTCTCGAAATATATGTAATTTTTTCATGGGTTGGGGCCCTTATAGAACCCAAATTTCCTTTTCCATCAATACAAAATATGTCAAATAGTTGCATTTGTTTACATGATTCATAATAGATTAGAAATTATATCAAAGCAACATAATCAAAACAACATAAAATTCTAGTGTATTATGTCAAATCACATTCATACTTGAAAGTTATAATTCAACATAATGTTTAGATTTCATGAAACAAGAGTAAAAATTATAATAAAATTAATTTATTTTTTAAAAAGACATGCCTAAGCTTGTTCATCGGTATTCACAGTTGTATCTTCATCTTCACCATCTTCCTCCTTTTGCTACCTTTCCACATATGCATCATACCTCTGAAATATTTGCATCATCTCTTCCTCATCAGGTCTTAAGTGATGTTTCTATATCAGGTGATACTTATTTAATATATGAAAACATGTGGACATTCTTGGTCTATACTCTCTTAATCTCTTGTTTAGCTCAGTAATCTTATTCTCCACTAGTATAAGTATTTTAATGACCTCATGAGAACAAGGTTCCTCTTTGATATTATTGTCCAAGGATTGATTTAAAGTATCAATTTCCCGATTCCCATAAACAATTTTGTGCTTACCAAACACCATTTTTTCTAGTATGATGTCTATGTTATCAATAGTATTTTCAACCCATTATTTCTCAATTTCCAACTTTTATTTAACTTGGTTTACGGTTTCCACCCTAATTCCAGCCAAGTCTTCCATTAAATATTGAGTTCCCTTCTCTTCAGGTGGCACTATTCCCTCTTTTTCCAAAAGATCCTCCTCTAATTGATTTATTGATTCAATTTTGGGAAAGAATCTCTTCCAAGAAAATACTTAATTTTCACAAAGCTCAAGAAATTCATTAATTTCATTGAGGATTTTAGTAAGTTCATTATACCTATCTGTTGCCTTATCAATAAATTTCCTCTCCTTTTGAGACAAGTCCTCTATCAACTTATCTACTGCTTCAAATTTCTTATTGGCCTTTTCAATTCTATCCATCATCTCAGGGGTGATAGTTGTGATAATTTCTTATGTAGGCCTTACCAGTTTATGTAAGCATGATGTCAATGTTTTTACCTGTTCTTTCAGTTGCTTTTTAGATATTTTATACCCATTAAAATTATGTAACAAACCTTCAACTGCCTCTGTAACTCCCTATTTCAATGATTCCCTGGTATTTATTCCCAATTGGATATGTTGAATATCATAATCACCTTTGGTAATATCATACTTTGTGTTACGCCGATGATGAGTTGTAACCTCCAAAGTTCTAAACCCATGTTAGCCTATTCTTGTTTTGGTAAGGACCCTAGATTTCTTCAAATATTCTTTGGGCTTTGGAATTGAAATGCTGGTAATACTTAGATCTTCCTTTTGGGTGGCCTCCTTCATTCCTTGTTAAATAATCCCTCCTAACCATCCAGCCATAAGGGCATTTCACTTATTTTCTTTCTATGGGATATTAGAATACAATACCATTTATTTTAATGTTTCCCCAACCTTTACCATTTGTTTCTCACCTTCCAATGCTATAACCTTTGATTTATCTTTATCTTATCCTTGAATTTGTGGATGGGTGGCATTTTCTAACTTCTTACCACTCACTGCTTCTTCCTTTTGATCCTTATTATATGTAGAGACAACAATTTAATTTGAAACCTCCTTTGGATCCTCAATAGGAGTATCCATTGCACATGTATCTATATTTTTTGTTGAGATATTTGTCACATTTGTAGTATCCTTTGGAGTATCTCCATCCAAAATTAAATCGTTAGCTGGATCCTTATCCTTTGAAATACCTTCATATCTTGTTAGGTTTTTTAGTGAATGGATCCAATTGGGGCTGCTTTTCAACTACTTCAGTTTTTATTGGCTGAGCTTCTAGTTGTGATTTTTGACCCTTGCTTGTAATTTCTTCAAGAGGACTCTCAATAGATTTACTTATCTCTTTTAACACCTCTATTACACCTTCCTTCAAGATATATGTCTTTTGAGAGACCTCACCTTCACTTACTATCTTTGAATCCTTTGGTGGTTGAGTTTAAGTATGAACAATACCTATTACAAGTATTTCATCCAAACACACTTGAACTATCTTCTCAACATTCTTGACAGAGGTTATACCTTCAATTTGAATATTTTGGGGTTGAGTCCCCACACTTGCACTTGATTCCTGATGGAGATATTGAACATGCACTTCTTGTTTATGGAAATTTACACCCTCATTTGTATGAGTCTCAATATTTATATCAGCCATTTCCAGTTCAGGTGTTTTCTTGAGCAACTCAATTGTCTCTTCAACTATTTTTGACTTATTTTCAAGTAACCCAATCACTGGTTTGTTTTACAATTGTTCTTCTTTAACTCCAATTGAATGACTTAACATATGAGCAATGCCAATTTTTCCTTGAATAGTTTTAGTAGGGACTTAAAATACAACTACAATGGGTAATATCACACTTGGAGTAGAATGCACATTCTTAAGAGTTTGGGATGGTATCACTTGATGGGCTGATGAAGAAACAACCCTCTGCTGATCTTCAATGGTGAGCCCATTCTTGGAAGATCAGATTACAACAATGAAAAATTAGTTGGAGAAATTATCTACTAATTCAACGCATGAGACACATAGTGGGATTTGGTGTATAGATTGCAAAGTATAGGGGCATACTAAGGATAGTTGCACTTAGAAATTAGTGATTTCCTTATTATTGGATTATGAGATATGTCACTTATACCACAGTTCAATCTAATGCTCATTATTGAAGCACACGATAAGAAATAATGTGTCCAGTTACTGTAAGATTTGTAGGTCCTTGACCCATGATACTGAAGATTGTAGGTTGATAGATAAAATCCATGATGCTATTGATGTTGGCATATGAAAAACTAGTGTTGCAAATAATTCCAAGGAAAAGGGAGAACATCGTGACTATAACCATAGCGAGGGGTGTTATTATGGCACCTGTTGTAGAGGTCAAGGTTATGGAGATGGATTCTGAGATTGATTTCATGGGGGAGGAAGGATTGATTTCCCTCGTAGAACCTGCTACACATTAGGATCTCCTGACCACTACATGCGTGAATGTCCATAGAATATTGTGTGTTAATTTTTGTAGAAATAATCATAGTTATGAAGAGTGCCCCAACTTGTATGAGAACTTAAGAAAGAAACATAAACATGAAAACAAGTGCACAAGTATTATAAGAGTGCAATGCACTATAAAAGATCAATGGATGCTGATGCTAGCACTAGATTTTGAGTTGGTACCTATAAATATTACCACATGCGTTGAGGCAACACATGCCAGAGTGATTCTACAACAAAAGCTTGCTATTACTAAGGAGGAAGTCCTACATGCCAAGTATCTAGACCTAATGCATTAGAAAAAGGTCTATCAAGAAACTATGGAGGTAGTTTGGAATTTATAGGGTGAGATATAGTGTTTGAAGGAATAGTTACAGAAGTTGGAAAAAAAGAAAGAAGTTGATCTCCATCAGACATATGTTGAAAACTTGAAAGAAGTTTGCAAGATGTTGCTCCAAGAGAACATTATTCCTTTGTTGGGGAGATGGTTTAAGGAAAACACTCCTTGACCTGGGACTAAACATGAAAGAAAACTTCTGCATGCTAATCTTCCTCTAGACTTTTTGGACTATGACAAGGAGATTACTCTAAATGTTGTTGTTGATGGTTGGATCTTGAGTAACATCTTGATTGAGACAAATGCGAAGGTGAATGTACTCACTTTGGATGCATGGGTTCAGATGGGTAGACCTTCATTACAGCCATATTCGAATGTGTTATTCATGGAAAACCAAACTAAGGCAACACCCATTAGAGTCTTAAAAGATGCATCCATTAGTATACATGGGGCCAAGTTCACTAGGGACTTTGAGGTCTTAACACTTGTAGAAGCAGATAATGTTCCTACATTACTTGGGTGACCCTGGTGTTATGTAAAAATGTGCATTTCAACAAGGGGTATATAAAATTTGATAACAAGGAAGAGTGTGTCATCATACCTCTGACAGATTGGAAATTTGTGCCTTATGTAGAGCTCTTAAGTGAAGAAAACTTGAACACAATTTATGTGCACACCATTCAAGATCTAGAAGTGTTTAAGCCATCAGAAGGATTTCTCTAATGGGATGATGCACAATCCATGAACGATACTACAAGTCTTGTATATGAAAATTTTGTGCATGACAATTATATAATGGTTAGGAATAAAGTACGAAGTGCATCTACGCACGTTAGTAAGCCATACAATATGAGACATTTAGGTAACAACTAGGTACCAAAGTACATAGGTTAAGATAATCCAGAAGTATTCCTACTTTCTATGGAGGTTCAATGGGAATTTAAGGTGGAAATAAGAAATATGCTAGTATATATCCTGCACGGGATGACAACACATTGGTAGATTTTTCACAGGGATAATCTCTTGGAATAGAGAGAAGTAAGGATTGCTTTATCTTCTCGATTTCTAAGGAGAAATTTTCCTCCTCATATCTGTTCCTTTTATGGTAATGATCTTATTTAGCACCACCTTCAGTAGTGTGAGAGACTCTAGATGGAGGGGTAGGAATATTTACCAGTGTTTTTGTGGGTGCATAAGTTTTATTTCACCTTTCGAGGCTACGTGCACATGGTATGTCTACAAAGAATTGAATAGAGAAGCTTGAAATTGGAAAGAACTTGTTGAAGGTATGACTCAAATATTTGATTACATTTTTTTCTAAACTTTTGGTTATGGACGCACTACAAGTTATGAAGCACTTAACTATGAAGGATAGTGAAAAGGAATAAGATTTAATTCAAGAGTTGTTAGGAGAATCAGACCTGGTGGTGCATTTTGAAGAGGAAAAATTAGATGCTAAACAAATTAAGCATGCCTACCTAGAAAGAGATAAGGGTAAGATGATTTACATGGTTGATGAAAAAGAGGTAGAGAATCTATACATTGAGCACATAGAGGGTATGTGTGATGTCTTGGATAGTGTAGATGAGAAGGCATGCACCTACCATGAGCCTATGAACACCAAGAAAGTGAACATTAGAATGGATGCTGAATCTAAAGAGGCTATTATAGGAGATTAATGATCTGAATTTGAGGTTGCTAAAATCATTGAGCTGTAGCGTGACTTCCAAGATTTTTTCCCTAGAGGCTATCATGAATTGAAAGGTGTATATGAATCATTGGGAGAAATGAAGATAAAATTAAAAGAAGGTGCAGGCTTGGTCTAGAAGAGGCCTTACATGATGAATCCAAACTTGTGCATCAAGGTAAAGGAAGAAATTGAAAAAATGTTAATTTTTGGAATTATTTTTCCAATTGAGGAGTTAGAATGGGTAAGCCCTATGGTGATCAACATCAAGAAATATAGTAGAATAAGGATTTGTGTGGATTATAGGGAGTTAAATGTTGCATGTGTGATTGATCCCTTTCCCACACCCTTTACGAAGGAAATATTAGAAGGCGTTGCAGGGTGTGGAATATACTCCACTGATGGATTCTTTTGATATCATTAGGTGAGGATATCTATTGAGGATTAAGAGAATATGAATTTCACCACCGAGTAGGGCAGTTTTGCATACATAGTTATGCCCTTAGGATTAAAGAATGCACTTGTAGTATTTTCTCGCATAGTGGTACAAGAATTCATGGATTTTATTCACAAGTTCTTGCAAGTGTATTTGGATGATTGAATAGTCTATGAGCTCATGAAATATCACTTTGATAATTTTAGGCTGATGTTTAAGAGATGTAGGTAATTGAGTATCTCCCTGAACATTAAGAAGTGTATATTTGTCACCCCCTTTGGTATTTTTTGGGGCACATAATTTATAAAGAGGGCTTGCTAGTGGATCCTGCTAAGGAAGCTATGATTTTGGGATTGGAGGAACCTACTAGAAAAAGTGAGGCATGTTGATTCTTGAGGCACATAAGTTTAAATTTTTTTTTATTAAGGGTTATGATAAAATTTTCGTACCCTTAGAAGAATTGTTCAAGGGAAAAGGAAAGTTCTATTGGGGTGAGGTATAGCAAGGTGCGTTCAACACACTAAAGGAAAGTATTAATACAATTCATATTTTGCACTTTTATTCATGGTTTAAACCTTTTCATGTTCATGTAGATTACTCTAGCATGGCCATTGGTTCTGTATTAGCTCAGCCTGGAGAAGAGATTTTTGATCATCCTATTTTTTTTGCTAGCAGAAAATTAACTCCAATAGAAAAAAAATTATACAACAAAGCGCGAGGCCTTGTCTATGATCTATGCACTCCATAAGTTTTGATAGTATTTGTTGGCTACACCTTTCATCTTTTATATAGACCACATGGCATTGAAGTAATTGGTGAACAAGATAATTTTGCAAGGGCACATATGTTGTTGGGTACTGTTGTTTCAGGAACTCAATTTTACAGTGGTAGTTAAGCTCGGTAAGAGAATTTTTGGTCTAGACCATTTATCAAGGATTCAATAAAGAGAGGATGTGTAGAGCATTTAGGACACAACTGTAGATACATAACTTTTTAGGTTGAACCATGCGCCCTAAGACTTGGAATGTATTGCTGTATTTTTATGCACATGTGTGGTGCATGAAGGAATGAAGGCTTTAAAAAAGAAAAAAACTTGCTATCTTCATCGTGCCCTGCATTTTGATCAGTGGAGACTTGTACAAATTAGGCTGTGATGAAGTTTTACATCAGTGTGTGCTTGCTTGAGCATGAGTGTGAGGAAGCTATAACATAAGCTCATGGTGGTATTTGCAGGTGGACACTATACAAGATATGCCACCATGCACAAGATTCTACTTGTTGGAATATGGTGGGAAACATTGTACAAGGATTGTAAAGCATATTGTAAGGTATGTGACCATTTTCAGTGCCTTGGAAATCGTGGGAAATAAGATGAAATGCCTTTGAGGAAAATTACTAGTGCAAAACCTTTTCAGAAGTGTGAAATTGACTTTGTGAGCCCTATTTCCCCAGTAATATGTAGCATAGAATCACAATATATTATAACTTGTACAAATTATCTTATAAGGTGGGCATAAGCAATGCCTACAAAGGATTACACAACAACTAAAAAAACAAGGTTTATGTGGGAAAATATTGTTAGCAAGTATGGTTGCCCTTTAAGTTTGAAAAGTGATAGGGGTAATTATTTCCTTAATGAGACTATTAGAATATTATTGGATGAATTTATGGTTTCACACCATAGGAAAACCTGTTATCCAAAATGAGCCCCTACTTATTTTGGCTAACTTGCCTTCATTCTTTCCTTCCTAGTGCTTCAAATTCAATTTTCACACTTTTATAGCACTCAAAATATTCTAGAAATAGTTTCATCAGATAGATAATTATTTTCCCTTTCTAGAAAGGTAAGGAAGTCCTCCTAAATCCTTGTATTTCACAAGTTATGGCTCGGTGGAGTTTGGAGGGGAAATTTTCCGAAGGCAGGCCCACGGGAAAAAATTTGGCACTTAGCCTTTTGGGGTCAAAGGGTAAAATGGAAAATTTTGGCCCGAAATCCCGTAAGGAGATGAAAATATGCCATGTGTCAAGTCGGAGTGGTGGTGACAAAATAAATTTAAAGTTTTTGGCTTTTTGTCAAAAAAGTGCAAAGGCAAAAACAGAGGCGCATCCCTGCTAAACAGAAAAAAGGGTGCCACGTGTCCACGTGTCAATGGGAGTCAAGGTAGTGGAAGGATATGGAGATTTGTGCCAAAATTTGAAAAGTCAAAAAGGTAGAAGTTGAACCACATCCCACGCAGATCAGAAGATGCCACGTGTCCTGGAGCGGCGGAGGCGCGAAGGATTTTGGGAAAATTTTCCCAATTTCGAAAAAGGGTAGAATGTGATTTTGAAGTCATGGATCAACCAAAAGAAGCCACGTGGTAGTGGAGTGGTGGGGCACAGAGAATTTTTGGGAAATTTTCTCAATTTGAAAAAAGGGGAAAAATTTAAGGTTTTGGCCCACTGACCCGATTTTTGCCCCAGTTTTTCCCTAAATCTTTAGAGGGTCATATCTTTCAAACTAGAGCTCAGTTTTTCATGATTTTGGTGTCATTGGAAAGCTACCTCTACATGATGGACCCTTCAATTTTGAATTTTTATGGAGATTTATGGGAGAAAATAGAGAAAACATCTCTCGCATGCAAAAATGTAGAAACAAATCCAACCACCAAAATTAATGAAGTATGGGCCTCTGTTTTTCTCTACAAAGCAATGTACAATGAAGTATGGGATTTTTCATGGAATCCCATCACTTTGCAAGCTAATTAAATGGATCTGTCAGTGGTTGGAGTTTGGAATTGATTTTGCCCGCAAACTTTACCTTTCTTTCATTCTGTTTGATGGTTAAAAAGCTAGATTTGTCTCATTTGTAAAGGTTGTTCATTCTTTCTTCTCTTCCCTCCCTTCTTTTCTTCCCCAGGGTCAAAAATGGAGTTTGAACCTCCTCCCCTACTTTGTAATGGCATTTTTTGCCTCTTACCCGTGAAATGATGATTCTATACAATTTCTGGAGCAATAAAAACATGTTTTGTAGTGCATTTGTCCATCCTTGCTCATTTTTGGTTGTTTTCTTCTTGCCTCTCTTCATTGTAGGTATTTGTTCATGTTTGAATGTTAATTATAAGTTTTTGAGCTATGTTCATGGAGTTTTGGGACATTTTTTGTGTGAAATCCATCCTTCGTTTTGTGATGCATTTGTCCATCCTTTCCATTGCCTACCTTTCCTTGTTTCCATGGTAGTTTTGATAGATGTTCAACATTTTCCTTCTTTGGTGTATCACCATTTTTGTGTAGGATCTATTTTTCCAAGTTTTCTTTCTCTCCTTGTCTCCTTGGAAGTTAGATTAGGATTAGATTTAGTTTTCCTACACTAGAATAGCTTGTGGCATGTAGTTTAGGAAGAGGAACCAACATTCTTTGGAGAGATTTCCCCATTTGCAAAGGTTCCACACTTTGGGAAAGCACAATGTTGTGTAATCACACTAAATGACCCAATTCTAAGTAGCAGATTTGAAGGTCATTTAGGGGGTGCTGTAGAATTGCACTAATAGTTTTGGCATGCCTGGTGGGACCTTAGAGGTCTTCCACTTCATCTTTTGCAAGTTGGTGTGTTCCTATGAAGATTTCAGCCTTTGGAGGCATTCTCAAGCACATCTGGCGACTCCATCTGATCAATAACTCATTCTCTGAGTTGCAGACCTGTTTTCCATCCATTTTCATTCATTCTTCTTTCCATCTCTTCCATCTTCTTCCATTCCATGAAGTTGTGCAATCATGACTTCATTTCCATCATGGAATTCACATTACAACAACAACAATGTTTCCCACCTCCAACATGTTTTTCAACTCCTTCAAATCAGAATTTTGATCAAATTCAAAATCACTATGCATATCCATATGAGCAATGCCTAAATCAGTTTGGATATGAAGCATGTCAAACACAAGGATATGTAGATTATGAGGGCAGTCAAGAAGAAGATGCTGATTTCTTAGAGAAAATCCAAAAGATGGAGATTATCATGGTGCAATCAAGAGCAGCAACATAAATGAAGGCATTTCAAATTGGTTTTAGGGCACCTTGTCCATGGGTTGGCCCTTTTCCATGACACTTCATCCCTCAGGAGAAGCTGGACTTCATGATTGAAATGATGCCCCAACTTGCACAATGGACAATAGAGATAAAAACCTATAAATTTGGTGCTGAGCAACCTTGTCAATGGATAAGTTATATACCATCACTTGGTTTTTCTCTTTCCATTCCTCAAGCAGCACCATCTCATTTTGAATGCCAAATTCCAAATCCAGCCCTTGCTGTCCCAAATGTTGATTCCATTTCCCCATCTCCTAGTCTCCTATCCCACCTCAATTTCTCTACTCTTTTCCATTCTAAATAGTCATCCCCTCCATAAGAGCTAAAAGAAATACCTTCCACTCCAAGGAAACAAGAAGTTCCACCTCCATGCCCACCATAAATAATTCTAAAAACAATTGAGTTACAACCCACCCCTCCTCTTGCATTCCTAAATCCATGTTGGGAAAATAAAAAATCAGAATGCTAGTCAAGGAAAAAAATAACAAGAAGAGGAGCCCAACAAAAAAGAAATGACAGACAATCTGAAGAATTGGGCTCTCAAATTTGGGATAACAAAGATCCCCTTGATGGTTAAGCATTGAGAGGAGATTAAATTTGAAGAACAAGTGGTGGCCAAGGCTAATTTTATTGTAGCAGAAGAAGAAAAAGAAGAAGAAGAAGATCAACAATCAGTTTTCTCATAATGTAGTGTCCATGTTGGCATTCTACTTGATCAAGTTGTTGATCCAATTGAAGCTGCACAATCAGCCATGGAAGAGGAAAGCTCTGAAAAATATCTTACAGTCCCAACTTGTCCTATAGAGCAATAGATATAAGAGTTTGATTTAACAAACTTCATGCTAGAGGAATAGTTTAATCAAGAGAAAGATTGTCTTCAAGCAGCAGAGGAAGGAGAAGCTACTCCAAATCCAAAAGAAGAGAAGCACATTCTAACTGTGGGGGAGAAAAGTGAAGATCCAAAAGCTTTGAGCACAAAGCAAGCTATAGAAGAACCTTCAGTTCTTCTTTCTACTTCATCTCCCTATAATTCTAGTGATGAAGAAGGGTTTGATCTTTCAAACTCAATGATTGAAGATGAGAGAAACCATGACAATCAAGTTATAGATCAAGAGAACACCATGGAGGAAGTTGAACATTTGCAGTAGGACAATAATGAGGTAGTTTATCTGCCAAATTTGGAGGACTGTTTTGATGGAGAGGAACCGGTTGAAATCATAACAGTTTCTCCTTCATCATCCACCTTCCAAGCACATGAGCTTGCTGTCATGGAGGAGAACTTTCAATTGCAGCAGCCTGCATTTTATAACATCTATTTGGAATCAAGGTTGGAAGATATTAATCTTCCATGTTCTTCATTGGAGGAAGAAGAGAAAAGGCATGAGTATTCCATCATCTCTTCCACACCATCCATCTAAGAAGGTCTACAAAAGGACTCCCTTTTTGGAGTTGAATTTTAGATAAATAGGAATATCAAATGGATCAAACCATGCCCAATAATGTATTTGGATTCATTGGAGCCAAAGGATAAGTCACAACTAGTCATTCTTGCTTCTAAGCATGAGGATGAGCTACAAAGTACCAAGGATCAGTTGCAATACCTCTACAATCCAAATGCAGAGCAACTAAAAGAGGTATTGGATTTGTTTTCAGTTGATACCTTGCTAATTTGGGTAGAAGAATAACTTATGGTTGATTTTCCACTCATCCTATCATCCATAATCAGCTCCAAATCAATTGCATGGCTGCCAATTTTGAAGAAAGGAAGCTATTTTGCACAACCACTTGCAGGGTTTGTTTAGCTTACCTTTTCTCTTGATTAGAGTAGAGTAGGTAGGTTTTTTGTTTACAGAAGAGTGATTGTGCACACTCTACATATTCCACTTGGGATATGTATGATTTTCAGTCTATACATAGTTTTTGTGGTGCTGGTTTTTGCTCTTGCACAGTCTATTTTAGTGGCATTTTGGTGAGGTCAACTCCAAGTTTTAGTGGGTTTCCAAGTGACTCAGAGGTAAGAATTTCAGAGTTCATATCAGAATCAATTTATCTATCTTTACTCCATGCCCAATGGATGCTTCAAAGGCTATTGATCTTTCATTTAGCAGGTAGATGACCCCTGAGAGTCACCAAAAGTGTTATCCAAAATGAGCCCCTACTTATTTTGGCTAACTTGCCTTCATTCTTTCCTTCCTGGTGCTTCAACTTTAATTTTCACACATTTAGAGAAATTAAAAGATTCTAGAACTGGTTTCATTATATATATTATTATTTCCCCTTTCCAGAAAGGTAAGGAAGTCTTCCTAACTCCTTGTATTTCGCAAGTTATGGCTCAGCAGAGTTTGGAGGGGAAATTTTCCCAAAGCAGGCCCGCGGGAAAAAAATTGGCACTTAGGCTTTTGGGGTAAAAGGATAAAAGGGAAAATTTTAGCCTGAAAGCTTGCAAGGAGATGAAAATATTCCATGTGTCAGGTCAGAGAAGTGGGGGCAGAAGTAATTTAATTTTTTTGGCTTTTTGTCAAAAAAATGCAAAGGCAAAAATAGAGGCGCATCCCTGCCAAGCAGTAAAAAGGGTACCACGTGTCCACATGTCAGTAGGAATCAGGGTGGTGGAAGGATTTGGAGAATTTTTCCAAAGTCACAAAATGTGTAAAGGTGGAATTTGAACCACATCCCTGCATAGATCAGAAGATGCCACGTGTCCCAGAGTGGCGGAGGCGCGAAGGATTTTGGGAAAATTTTCCCAATTTCGAAAAAGGGCAGAATGTGATTTTGAAGCCACGGATCAACCAGAAGAAGCCACATGGCAGCGGAGTGGTGGGACGTAAAGAATTTTTGGTAAATTTTTCCAATTTGAAAAAAGGGGAAAAATTTAAGGTTTTGGCCCACCAACTTGGTTTTTGCCCCAGTTTTGCCCTAAATCTTCAGAGGGCCATATCTTTTGAACTAGAGCTCAGTTTTTTGTGATTTTGGTGTCATTGGAAATCTATTGAGATCCTCTACATTATGGACCCTTTAATTTTGAATTTTGATGGATATTTGTCAGAGAAAATTGAGAAAATGTCTTTGGCATGCAAAAAATGTAGAAACGACTCCAACCACCAAAATTAATGAAGTATGGGCCTCTGTTTTTCTCTATAAAGCAATGTACAATGAAGTATTGTATTTTTCATGGAAAACCATCACTTTGCAAGATAATTAAATGGATTTATTGGTGGTTGGATTTTGGAATTGATTTCTCTCACATTTTTTTACCTTTCTTTCATTCTATTCGATGGTTAAAAAGCCAGATTTGGCTCATTTGTAAAGGTTGTTCATTCTTTCTTCTCTGCCCTCCCTTCTTTTCTTTCCTAGAGTCAAAAATGGAGTTTGAACCTCCTCCCCTGCTCTGTAATGACATTTTTTCCTCTTACCCATGAAATGATGATTCTGTGTAATTTCTGGAGTAATAAAAATGTGTTTTGTGATGCATTTGTCCATCCTTGCTTGTTTTTGGTTGTTTTCTTCTTGCCTCTCTTCATTGTAGGTATTTGTGCATGTTTGGATGTTCATTATAGGTTTTGGAGCTGCGTTCATGGATTTTTGGGACATTTTTTTGTGTGAAATCCATTCTTGGTTCTGTGATGCATTTGTCCATCCTTTCCATTGCTCACCTCTCCTTGTTTCCATGGTAGTTTTGATAGATGTTCAACATTTTCCTTCTCTGGTGTATCATCATTTTAGTGTAGGATCTTTTTTTCCTAGTTTTCTTTCTCTCCCTGTCTCCTTGGAAGTTAGATTAAGATTAGATTTAGTTTTCCTGCACTAGAATAACTTGTGGTAGGTAGTTTAGGAAGAGGAACTAGCCTTCTCTGGAGAGCTTTCCCCATTTGCAAAGGTCCCACACTTCGGGAAAGATCAATGTTGTGTAATCACACTAAATGACCCAATTCTGAGTAGTAGATCTGAAATTCATTTAGGGGTTGATGTAGATTCACACTAACCAATCCTTATCACCCTTGGGAAAATGGAACTGCTAAGGCCTTTAACAAGATATTGAGCCATACTTTGACAAAAATTTGTGATGTTGGAAGGAGAGATTGGAATGACAAGGTTTCTATGGTAATTTGGGCATACCAGAAAACCTACAAGAGGTTGAATAAAACAACACCATTTCAGTTGGTGTTTGGTGCAGAAGTAGTTCTCCCCATGGAATTCATGTTACCTTCCTTGCGTATTTTGCACGTAGGAGGTCTAGCTGATGAGTAGGAACTAGAAGAATAGATTGAAAAGTTGATGAAGCTGGATGAAAGGTGAACCATAGCATGATGGAGTCGGAAGTAAGAAAAATATAGGTAGAAGGCATGACATGACAAAAACATCAAAGATAAGAAGATTGAGGTTGGGAAATTGGTTCTTTTGTATGATTCAAAGTTTTTTCGCCATCCTAGAAAGTTACAAGTGCATTGGTTGGGACCATATGTTATCACTCATATACTTGATTCAGGATCTTGCCAGTTAGAGGTGCTAGGTGGGACACAGTTTCTTGGTTACTTTAACGGGAGTAAGCTGAATCCCTACTATAAATAAGTCTTATTGGTGTTTGTAATAAGGTAATATTGTTACTTAGCTTAGGTTTTCGTTAATGAATTTCCTTTATATGTGTTTGCTTCATCATTATCATGATTTTTCAATTTAGTTCAATGTTTTTTGTAATAAGCGCACTTGTGCACCTGAAGCTGGTTACTATAAAAGTGTATAAAATGCATAGAGGACCACACATACCCTTAGTGTAGGGTGGATAAAGAAGGATTGATTGGTACATAAGAGAAACAAACTCATAGGTGACCATACAAGGGACATGCTTTCAAAATAAGAAAAAATAAAGAATATTTCTCAAAATTGAGACCACACATAAGGAAATGGGCGCTTCGTAAAACACCAAGGAGGTTGCAACATTGGAGACTATGTAGGATGGGTCACATTGGATAAGTAATTTTGCCCAAGGAAGTGTGGGTAGAGGAGATCTGTGAAAGAAAGGTATTAGGTGTGCTAAAATGTTATGACTGAGGCATGAGAATTTGAGACATGAGAAAGTTTGAAGTGCAAAACAAAGATGAGCAAAATGCATAGAAGTGGAATTAATTCTGCGTACGGTGATAGGTGGAGCTATTAATAAAGGGTATTTTTTGATTTTTTTTATAAATCTGGTGTTTGAAATGTCATTTAGTACCTTTAAATTTTGAAGAGAAGTGATAAGTGCAAGGAAGAGATGGAGACAACGAGAACTCTACAGATTGACTAAGCCTATTGGGAATCAAAGCACATTATTGAGCATGCAGGTGAAGAATTAAGATTTAGGTGGTGGTGCTTGTGTGTGGCAAAGGGTTTGTGTGCAAATAAGGTTTGAGGAAGTTAGAAAATAGATGGGGTTTCATTAACACTTACAAAATTATTAGGAGAGATGGCACCACGAAGGGATCCAGTTGTGGAGAAAGAGGTTGATGACCCAACAGAAGAATGGTTTATAGAAATTCTATACTCAGAAGAAGTGATTGAGGGACAACCATGGAAATTAAAAATAAAAAAGTTTAGAATTTCCAACATCAACCATCAAACCGATAAATGCATGAAGAATACTGCACCAGAGGTCTATAGGAAGACTAATTGTTGGTTGGCTGATGGCACTAGGGTTTTGGATGCCTATGTGAAAAATCTACCCGATAACATGGGGTTCATGTAGATCCTTGAATTTCCCTACTTTGGGAAGCTTGAGCAGTTATATCAATGGCTTATGTCATGCATACATGAGGATTTCTTATACTTCTTGGGTAGGAGGATGTAGATCATCGACAAGTTGATTGGGAAGGTGACAGGGTTATACAAATCTAGCTCAGAGATTGGCAATGATCTATCAGATGATGAGGACATCAATGGAATGACCACCTTGTATAAGTATAAGAAGGGGGGAAAATATTTCAAAGTGACCAATATTTAAGACATGACTACCAAGGTTGTAGCATGCCTAGTGGGAAGAAAGTTGGGTGCCACTATTTAGTGGAATGAGGTGAATATGCACTAGTTGCACATAGTGTACAAGATGGTAAATAAAACATATTATAACATTATTGGGCATATTATAGAGAGTCTAGTGAATGAAGCATGCACCTAGGTGGATAAAGGTGATAAGATCACTTGGGGTGCCATTATTTTGGTAATTGTATTCAATTAAATTAACATGCCTGATGGACCAAGGGAGAACGTCTGGGAGTTCCATTTGGAAAACAAATCTTTAACAAAGAAATTTATGAAGTATACTCTATGTGGAACTATTTCCAATGCATATAAGGAGCTCTTGGAGAAATTTTTGGGGTGTGGATCCTATTTTTGGTCTCCTTGAATCAGTGTTGAAGTGTTGGAGCTCGAACGGTTAAGTTTGGAGACTTTATGAGCATTCTTTAGTTGTCTTCTGTGACATTGCTGTGCAGTCAATGTGCCATTGCTATTAATACACTGTTAACATGCTGTTAATTTGCTGTTAACATCGGGACTATTTTTCCAGCTGTGGGAAGTTGAAAGATCGTAACTTTCAAACTTCTAGTGTCGGCTTTAGGACTTCTTAAAAGGATTGTAATCCTATAAATAGAGGTTTTAGGGTATCTTGAAGATATCTTGAGTGTTCAAGAGGTCTTGAGTCTTAATGATCAAGAGGTGATCAAGAGTGATCAAGGTTAAGAAACTGGGTGTCAATTGTGGTTTAGATGTGGTTTAACATCTTTGGAATTCTGTTGTGAGTTCATAACTGAGAGAAGACTATGAGAGTTGTTTTACTCTTGTTGATAATAAAATCTGAGCAAGTTCTTGGTGGATGTAGCCCATATTGAGTAAATCACATTAAATCTTGTCTTGTATTCTTTTGTGCATTATTTATTTACACTGTTATATTTCTGCAAGTATAATTCTGCTATATAGTTTCCTACTGCTATGGTTTGAGGAATTGTTTCTGCATATTTGTTCTCTAATTCCTAACAGAAATGGTTTAGGAGGGTACATAGGGAATTTGAAGGATAATTCCACATCCCACATGAACTTCCTAAAATTCTAGATGGAGAATCCAAATTTGTAGTCTATTAATATTTCAGCTTGGGATGTTTCCACATGAAGACAGGTGAAAGAATCCCTTAGTGTAAGTTTTCATTTTCTTTCACCGTGAGATATTTCATAGATTTAGTGAATAGGTTCCAAAACATGTGCAAACTTCATTTTGACACAAACAAAGTAGAATCAGATGTTCAGATTATGTGCAAGGCTTATGTTTGGCTAGATAAAGAGGCATATGTAGAAACAATGGAGTCTTGACAATGTTGATGTTACTCTAGAAAGATTTTCCGTGGGGAATTTTGATCTACGCATGTATACACATACTTGAGGGAACAATTCAAGGATGGTAAGGTGGTGAAAGGTGAAGATATGGCTCTTCCAGGTCCTCCAAATAAGGGGAAGATGATTTGGACATCAAGGACAATTACAGCTATACCCTCCACTCAAGAGGATCAAGTTTCTACCGGCTTAGAGAATGTATAGGAGCAGAAGGAAGAAGAAGAAAGCACCAGAATGGATCATAAAAGGAGAGTCTTGTGCAAGAGTCACACTTCCAAGGACATTGGAGTAGGTACTTCATAACTAGTGAGGATATCTCCACATGTCACTCTTGTGAAGAATGAGGAAGAACAAAGGAAGAAGTGCAAAAGACGTGTTCTAGTGAAGGATAATGAGGAGGAGAAGTCCCCACAAAAAAGCACCCAAGATGAGGAGGCCACTCCAAGTATGGAAGAGAGACGAGAAGAGGACACTCCAAGTGTTGAAATGCAAGATGATGAGGAAATTGGGGACCAAGTAGTTTATGAGGTCATTGACCAAAGTATAAGTTCCCATGAACAACGATCAGGTGGGGATGAAAGATACATCAATGGTGACACAAAGGTCATAGGATTCCCTAAGCCTAGCGAAGGAGAGAATGAGGAGGAAGTAGAATAGAATGTGGGTGATGTGGTGCAGTGGGATGTAGATGTTGAAGGTTAGCACGAAGGAGGAAATATGTTCAGAAGAACATTGGGGAGCACCCAGGTCAGTATGAGGAGAAAGAGGTGGTAAGGACTTAGAACTTGGGCTACATTGATAACAAAACTAAAATTATTCACACCTGATTTTAGGGTACCCTGCCTGATAAAAAATTGTATGAGTGGGATTGGATGGACTCAGACATGGAAAATATGCACACTTGGAAGCATTTATCATGGATTTTACAAACTCACATGGATGAGACTAACTTTGATGTTTGTGAGGAGCTGTGTAGTTTGAAAAAGGTGAGAAAGGCACCTCATATCCACCATATAAACATAAAACCCATGCAGTTCTAAGATGAACATGTTAGTAATGCACTTGTCAAGGTGTCAATAGAGGTAGTGCTCTGTGATTTTGATAAGGCTGTAACTATCAAGGCATTCCTAGATGACAAAAGAGATAAAGACACTGAAGTCAAGTGACTCACCAAGGAGTGAGATAAGGTAGTGGTTGAGGAAAAAAATGTTAAGAAGATGACCAAGAATATAGCTGATGAAATTATGTAGAAAATTCCTGATTATCAAGAAAAAGTTCCAATGGATTTCCCTTCCGCCCTTAACTATATACACACAATAGTAAGATTAATTTTGGAGGAACAAAAAGTGCACCTACCGAAATAAAAGAGTGCTACAGAGGAAGTAGATAGGAACAAGGATGTAGTTGCAAGGAAAATTTACAGCTATGAGGCTATTCTGAAAGCCTTGACTATGTATGCGGCACTTGATAGCATGATGTAAACAAGAATAAATGAAGAAGAAAATGAAGTTCTATAGGCAGTGAAGGACAAAACACTCAGGAAAAAAACTCAGATTGCATTAGTAGAAACTAAGCGTGATGCACTTGGTGCTACTAGGAAGCAACACATGGATGAAATAAAGGACATTGGGAGGCTTATAGCAAAGAATATGGATGTAATGGAGGGGATGGTCTCCAATATGGCCAGCATATATCATATTCTACATAATGATGGGGGAAATATGAATCTTGATGAATTAGATTGCGTAGTGGCAGACATCCCCAACAACACAAATAAAGTGCTAAATGACTAGTACATATTTGAGGAAGGAATTCAAAGTGAATATCTAGTATTAATTCTTCTAGAAGAAGAAAGGGATACCAAGTAGGATGACTTAGTGCTGGAAGGATTTTTCTTTGAATACAAGTATTTATTATTTCATTCATTATTCTATATTCTTTGGGGTATCAAGACGGTTATGCAATACTGGGGCGGAAATCTATTTTAGTGCAGGGTAATGTAGGGCTGAAAAAAAAAGCCTAAGTGTTGGGTGTGCATATGTAGGGCATAGGAAGATCATGTGACAATATAGTAAGGTTGAAGCACCCAAGATCAGGAATTATCCATTTTGTTGTTAAGATTATTTTTGGAGATAGCGTGCTGAGCACACAGTAACGTGGAGACTTGCTGATCACACAAGGTTATTTTTTGATGTGTAGCAGTTAAAGCTCCATGCATAGTTTCGATATAATAATAGGATTTCTACTTAGAGTTAACTATAGTAAATCTATTATTAGAGTACTTGCATTCTTTTTTATTCCTTTTTAAAGGTGCATGGCTATTATTAACATGTAGCCTATTTTTGGAAGGTGCATGGGTTACGAAGGGAAAGTCCCTCCCCCCCCCCCCCCCCCACACACACACATATATGTATGTATGTATTAATTTACATGGTTTGGAGAGACCAATTATTATAGAGTTATGTTGTGAATTTGTTAGCATGCATAACCATGGAAATTGGATCTTGAATGTATGAAGCTTCTATGAGTTGCAATATTTAATATAATGGAACATATTGGCTGGATATTGGTGTTAGATGTGACTAAACATGGTTCCTACATGGTAAACATCCTTGTGATCATTTTTAAGTCAATATTTCATATGGTTTAGGTCTAGATCTGGTTCATGCATTGTGGTTTACTTAATTATCTATTATGAATTTAAACATACACATGCACAGTCATGCTAATATTCAAGACAAACAACTCTAAAGAGGTACATGGTACCTTTATGTGATTTGGGCGAGAACTTATTTTAGACTGAGTGATGTTCCAACACACCTTGGGTTATTTGTAAAGAATTCAACCCTACATCAATCTTTTTATTTTAAATTCTCAAATAATGTGTGAAATTGTGTATCTTTGGGCTTCTATGGATGCACATCTTCTAGTTAAAGGTTCATTGTTGGTTATTTGAAGTTTTTTCATTATCTTGTTTAGTATATTTTCCAACATTTGTTAAAAGTTCCCATAAATTTGGTATAGTAAAATTTATCTTTCTTAATTTCCCAATAAACTACATCCACAACCAATAAATACTAGAATAACTACCCATGCTTGTTCAGTGTATACTCATGTGCTAGAATTTAACAAAAATATGCAAGAGTAAATGGGTTTTATTGCTGTCTCTAGTAACCTAAACCTTGTCTAGGAGGCATCTACATTTTCAAGGGTGAAAACTCATGAGAGTTAGATTATGTTACATTGACCATGTCCTCTCAAGGTTATTTTTAAAATTCCCTAAAAAGGAGAGTCAAATATTGTTGACCCATTCATTTCCCTTGTAAATACAAGTTACAAAACATGTCCTCCCACACTGGTTGGAGGAATAACCTAAAGTAGCAGGGTAGGTCAAACCCTTAGCACGATGCTATCCAAATTCTCCAAGCTCAAGTGAGAAAGAGCTAGTTAGACCCTTCTCTAGCTACAAAATGACTAAAATTTTGATTTATCTATCTCTAAGCATCTTTCTCAGCGTATTGATGTTGCTTAGCTTTAAAGGGAGAACTTATTTGAGTAACAACAGGTATACCTAAAAAGGAACCTTTGAATTCCTTGAACTTGTGGCTTTTTGAGTGTTAACTTGTTGACCCTCAAGACAGTCGTTACATCTAAGATCTCTTTTCATCACTAACCAATCATCTTATCATTGTAATGATTTTAAAGCATGTATTTTTCTCTGTCACCATCCTCTAAAACCTTAAAGATGAGCACCATGGATCTTTTCATTGCATCTTTCAATTAGAAAAGTTCCCCTTTCATAGGAACCCTACAATCATTACATCCACTAACCCTTTTTATCAACCAAATAAATTCCATAGGGCACACATGTGTAGCCTCTGCACTCATCTTTTCCCCCTCCTTAAAATAGTCTATTAGGGTTTTTTCCTCTGCTAAAAATTAAAGTCAAAAATATTCATGGAAGCATCTTAAAAGTAATAATAGATTGATACCTTGAAGGATGTCTATTCAAAAATCAAAATCACATTATCAAAAATTAAAGTAGACTGATCCCTCAAGGGATAGCTACCCATAAAAATCATAGATTGATCCCTTGAAGGACATCTATCTATAAAAATAAATATTAAAATGTCAAAATGTAGACCACTCCCTTGAAAGATGGCTACATGTGTAAAAAGGCTTCCTGCATCGATCAATTTGCATCATAAAAATAAATATATAGCTAGGGCATCTCTCTATAAAACTATTGAAAGGAGAACACTCTTCCCTGACATAACTATGCATGTTAACCCCATTTTCATGTTTTAGGAAGGGACATCTTCTCACTTCATCTCTGTATGTAAGATCTCACATGTAACTACCTATTGATAGTCCCATGTTAACACTTATTTTAAGGCAAAAAGTGCAAGTGTCTTCACCATCTTTATACACATCATGTATGTATCAAATCCTGTATCAAAGAAATTATTCCATTTTTATTCCTTACCTAAAGTTAAAACACATTTTGATAAATTTGGATCATGTAAAAGTCACAATGATATCAATACATCACCACCTAAGGAATTCAAATCATGTAAACAAAAAATAAAAAAAAAAACATTAAAAAAACACAGACATACATCAATCACATCACAATCCAAACATGAGTCATAAGTAAAAAATATTCCATCATATATATATATATATATATAATCATAATCGAAGTCCCAATACATCATCAAGAGTCCATACACTCCATGTATCAAAATTTATACATCAAGTCTTTGTAAAGAGATGTATACATATCAAAACACAATACATATCACAACTATACAGTAAAATGGTCACTACTTAGGAACTCACTAACAAAAACAACACTCCCATCACTACTCTGTGCACCAAAATCTCCTCCATCTAGACCTTGAGGTGGATGGCCCACACACATTGCAATAACAGTAGGAGCTTCCTCTCAATGAGCTAGATGATCCACATAGTGGTATGCGGTAGGCAAGTCTTGTATCACTAAGTCCTCATAATGTGCCAACTCCTCTCAAACAGACTGATAATACACATAACTAACCATGCCTAGTGCACCCACTTGATTATTGGCTTGGGCTCAAGCTTCCTATTCTACACCTGATACTGATGATCATGTAATGATGTGAGCCCTTTTTAGGGTGTCTCAGTGTTATTTTCACCTATCTCGGTTGGATATGGCCTTTGCTAACTACTTCCTAAGACTATCCCACTTATTCCTCAAGATGTCTCTCTCCACCACTAAGTCGTCACGCTCCACCCATAAAATATATCTCTCAGTATCTACCATGTCCTTCTCATCTGTCACCTATAGCCTCTATGGATACCTTATCTCCATCCTCCTCTTTTTCACTAACATCAAATACCTCGTGCACCTCCTCTACCTGAGCTCGTACCCTCTTACCTCTATGAACTAAATGTGCCCTCTCAAACTCCACACAGGCACAAGTCTACCATGTCATATAACTTGCAGTCACTCTAACATCATCCATCGCCACCCTATCATCATGCTCATGTAAACCCATTACTCCCTCCTTCTCAGGTATGGAAAATAGAATATCCACCACTTCCTTGGGGTTTTTTACATCCCCCTCATCTCGTATTTACAAGACTGGATCACTAGGCATATCGTGTATCAAACAAAAATTTAACCTGATGTGACTAAATCTAACTAACTCCCACTCTCCTCCTCTCCTCCCCTAGAACTAGAAGTCCTGGTAAGTAGTGTTAAAATCCATCTCATGTCCCGACCACACTATAAAATCAACATATGGCCTCCAAAATACATCTCCAACCTAAAGGAAAGTAAGGAGATCTATTTTAAAATCCTCAGTCTACACTCCACCAAGTTTCCCTGTATCTGATCGCTATCACATAAAACCAACCAATCTCCCAACCATATAACCTCATCTCCATGAAAAACCCTGAGGATAAGCTACCATAATGAGCTCAAAATCCCAACACTGTAATAAGAATGTGACATCAATCCTGAACCTCTTATGAACCCTCTAAGCCCATAACTAGCTATAAGTCTATGCTAGTAACATAGGAGCCCATGAAAAAACTATACAATGCTCCATCATATCCACAACAACCCAAGTCATCATCTATAGAAATATACTGATGGTTCGTTTTAACTTCGAATCATTTAACCAACATATTCAATTGTTGGTGTCATTCTCAAACTAGGGTTTTGTTCTAGGTTGTATGCAACACAATTTTTGTGGTGATTCTCTTTTGGGGGTTTTAGTTGCTATCATTTTATTGTTTCTCTCTTATACTACAAAAACTAAATGCAACTCTAAGCTACTGAAATGAAAAAAAAAAAGGAAATTCATCTAATCTACTGAAACAATGTTGCTGTAATAAAATGATTTAAAGGAAACTACTTCATTGAATTGAATTGTAAACTTGAATTTAAATTCTCACATGAATTAAAATGACATAAAGGAAAGTTACCAAATCAAGTTAACATAATACTGCATTCGAAATAACCATTCAAATTAAAGTACTAGAATTGAAACTTATCCGAAATAATGATCATGCACTAAATATCAACCCTCCAATCTCCTCAAGTGAGTGGGCCCTTTCTCTCATTCGGGATTGAGGTAATTCAACACCAACGAATACTCAAAACATCATATAGATTATATATTGATTTGAGTAAGTTTAGTACATATGTTTTATCATAAAACTGCAATAACTACTAACTGGTATAGTAACTGTACCGAAGCATATCAACTAACACATTATGAAATAATTTCAAGAGGGTATCTTTATAGACACAATTAGTTACAGATCATGCCATAATGATAGGCCATGGATTCAACTAAATAACAACCTAATTAAAGCTCAATGGCACCCTGTAATATAGCTAAAAACAAGGACCCTTATTTGTAGGTTGCCATTAGAAAAATCCTCTAGAATGACATGGTGGAAAGGGAGTCAGTTTTCTTGACTATTACTTCCACAATATTGGAAAAGGATGCGCTTTATCAACCTACACAGTCATCACATTACTCATAAAAGTAGTTAGTGGGAACTTCTACGGTCATTAGTTCACATGAGATAAGAACAAGAGAAATGCATCACTCTTACTAAGAATATGATTATCTAGAACATACCCCATACATTCATTAACATAATTAGAAGATCAAATCAATAGTCATATGGATGATATATTAAGTCAATTTATGCATTCATCATATCCTCTAGCACTTTACCTTTTGCATGCCCTCATGCAAACTCATCTTTTTCCTACTCTTTCTCCAAGTTGTTGTGCCATATCATACTCCTCGAATTGGTCTGCAGTATTTCTTTTTTGTCCCCTTACACCCCTGAGTCTCTACGATAACATCCACCCATGATTTTTAAAATGTCATGAGATTGGGAAATGTTATCCTACCAAGTAGTCATAGAACTAAGAACACGGGGAGGTCTCACCTACATGCCAACCAATTTGTTACTATATTATTTTGTACCTTTCTTTGCCAACTTCCTAATGATTATAACATGTGCATATCCCCTCCTCAAACTCAAACTAAGGTTTTATGGATAGATTAATTCCCTTTTCTTCAATGGTAAGCTCAAAGTATCCCATATTTTTTGAAAAGTCTTCAGAGCTTCGCCAAAATTCTGCTGACAATAATATCTCAAAATAATGAACACATTTGGCTAAAATATCTGAAGTATTATTTCCAATGCCAACCTGATATTACAAAGACCTGAAATCCTTTTTCATTGAACCATCGTTGTGGTGGGTAGGCCTGATATAGAAACCAATGGTTTGGGCTGCGTGATTAAAAATCTCTATTTTCTCACCCCATACAATTTAGTTCCTAACCAATGAATGAAAATACTTTAATTAAAATTCTCCCACAGAAAAATTGATGAAGAAGTCAAGGACATTGGTAACCAACATGTTATGACGATAAAATTCACACAATATTTTTTTATCTCTAGAGTACTCTTTTGATAGATTTCTAAAAATTCTTTTCCATTTGGAGCCTCATGGGGCTCTCCATAGCAAACCCTTTGTAATTTTCATGCATAAAACTGTTCTTGAAGGAATAGACTGTAAAAAGAGGAAGGTTTCCTATAAGCTAGAAGTTTGCAAGCTATAGGACAAACATACTCTAAAAATGATTCCAAATTCTTTTTAGTGTTTGATCTTGACTCAACTTCTTCCTTAAGTTTATTATTTTCTTAGACCAATTCCTTGTTTCAAAGAGACAATTGGTCACAACGAACAGACAAATCATTCCAAGCTTGTAGTCCAATAATATTTTTTATTTTTAAACCATGAACCTCTATTTTCAAGACAATTATTTCTCTAACTTTTTCCACAGTTCGACTGAAAAAATTCATTTTGTATAGACAATTGAGTATCTTTCATACCTTTTAATTTCTTCTTCAGAGCATCAATTTCATCTAGATATATGCTTCAAGACTACCTCCTCATGTGATTTCAAGGTAAGACCAACCTTCAGTGTAACAGTAGTACTGACCTCCATTGTATCCAGTTTCTAGAGATCTAGTCTAGGTTTCCAGTGCTACAGATATTTATGGAGCTACAGACACAGTTTCCAGAGCTTTAGCCATGTCTGACATATCAGTGTCAGGGAATTGTTCCTCAAGAATGGTTTTCATGAATTCATCATCCTTCAATTGTTCACCAGGAGTGGATGAAGTTCCATCCTCATCAATCTCTTCCAAAATGGGGGCGGAACCCTCATTAAACAATGCAGGCTGAGAAAATTTAGGTCTCCTTGAAGTACATGACCTTCTTAGTCTTAATGACATAACAACATGGGTTGGTAGAGTATTCTTTCCCTTAGAAGCTGGTGCAACAAAAGTCTGGTTATCCTTACTGGCATATTCTTCCATGGCTTCATTTGAAGGCCAAGGTGTCGACTCGAGCTTAGGCTGAACACTAGGAGACGATTCCTTCTTGATTTTATTTTGTTTCAAACACTCCCCTGCACTCATTTCTTCTATCTTCCTCTTAGGTCTGTAAAAAGCCTGATGTGCACATATCAACTAGATGAGGCCTGGATGTTTTAAGGCAACTCTACCACCTCCATTCTTGTATTTTTGGCCCACTTTTATGACAACATCTGTAATATATTCTAGAAGATTGACCTTTAGCTCAAGGTTTTTATGACCCTTCTTCAAATGAGTAATATTTTTTAATGTGTCACCTCCAAGTACTGATGGTTGGCCATCACATATGAAATATCTATTAGCCCATATGGCAACTTCCTTCTAGGGACTTGTTATATATATCTATTTCCCAGGTAAATATAGCCAAAAACCCGACACAAAGGAAATATGTCGGAGAGGTCAAAAAACCTGACACAAAGGAAATATGTCAGAGAGGTCCAAAAACCCAACACAAAGGAAATATGTCAGAGAGGTCCAAAAACCCGACGCAAAGGAAATATGTCAGAGAGGTCCAAAAACCCGACACAAAGGATTTCAGGTTTCAGGTTTCGGGAAACATGAGACATGAAGCATGAAAATCGCAAGGCATGTTCCAATGCTTGGGAGTTCCGAAAACCGCAAAACACTACCTAGGAAAATTCGGTTTTGGAGTCGGGAAAGCATGGGGTGATAACATGTTGAAGCACCCTCCAAACCTGATGCAAATGCAAAGGAGAACCCCGAACCCGACTGGAAATAGATCCTGACTTGGGGAATATTCAAATGGCCATAACATTTCATAGGGAGCTCGGATTCACGTAAGGTTGGAATTTTTGAAAAGATCTCAATGTCCTCTACCCAACTACGATTGGATATCTTTAATTGGGTGAGAACAAGTTCTTCAAAAATTCAAAATACAGTTCGCCATTTTTTAGGTTTGCTAGGTTTCTCACCTACCACCATAATGAGATGAATTAAATACAACCTGGAGGTGGTTGGGGTAGATTTGGAATTCCTCTCTCCTCCCTCTCTTTTTCTTCCTATAAATTGTAAGGTGGGGATTCTTTCTAAAGGTTGGACATTCTTGTTTTTCCCCTCCCTTCTTCTCTTTGGCAGGTGAATTTGTGGAATTAAAACATCCCATTCAAAACTATAATGCAACTTTGCCTCTTGGCATTTTGTAGTGTATTGTATCAATCTTTGGAGTAAATAATGCATGTCTGTGGATGATTCTCAACCCTCTCAGTGTTCATTTGCATCCTCCTGATCTTTCACTATAAATTTGGTTATTGCAGGTGTGCATGATCTTGCATTTTCTGTGTGAAATCATTTTTATGGTTTGTGTTTATTGGCAAGACAGGTGTTCTTCATTCCTTAGTGCATCACCTTTGTTAGTTTAGGTTTGTTTTTACGCATCTTCTTACCCTGTCTCCTTGGCAAGTTAGATTAGGTTTTTGAGTAAACCCTCTACATTTTTATGTGTGCATTTGAACAGAGGAATAGGAACCGGCCTTCATCCGGAGAGCTTTCCCGATTCACAGGGTCCCACACTTGGGGAAAATCTCCATGTCATGCAATCACACTGAGAGTCTCAACCCATCGAGTTGTAGACATTCAGGGGTGTTGTGATTCGCCATCAACAGGACTAGGTAAAATTTCCATCTTAATCCCTTTGTGAGTACCATAGGAAGTAAGGATTATTTCTGAAAGAGCTTCCCCTTCATCATGAAGCAGTGGTATTAAATCCTTAAGTGGGGCATTAGTCACAAATCTAAGCCCAAAATATGGGATGTTGGATATGGTAGAAAAAATTCAGTTGTTTATCTCGATTCTCTTACCTCCTACTCGAGAGAAGGTGTGCTCAAAATTTACTAGAAATTCATCAGCTAATTCTTTGTGAAAACCCTCAAATTTTCAGATAAAGTCTAACCAACCTGAGTCATGGAATACTTGAGAAATGATAGTGTTTCACAGAAGAGGCTCTATAGACTCTGGTTCTGACTTATTTTTTTGTCCCATTTATTAGACAAGTCTAGATGTAATTACAACAAAATGAAGAAGGTTTGTTTGAAGAAAATAGAGAAATTGCATGCAACATTGGTAGTGGAAGTTTGAAATATATTTCGAGCTCCAAATAACATTGAGTTGGCACAAAAATGGTGGTGAAAAAGTGTGACAGTACTCAAATGGGATGGAAGGGTTCAATTCTTTGCATAGATCCAGTTTGATCATCATGAATGTGTATGCCACCTATCCTTCTTAGAATAATGTGACACATGTCATTTAATTTCCCACTAATACTCATTATCCCCCACTCCACATCATGAGATTTGATTTAACATCCAAAATGAGTGCATTGGAAATGGAACTATGATTTTTTCATTTTTAAATAAATGCAATGGGAGGGGTTCTAAAAAGTAAATATCCATAGAAAGGGATGGATGCACTTCACCTTGCTAACTCATATCCCCACTGGCCATTGTACGTGCTCCACGTCTCGTGCATTCAAGGAATAATTGTGATTAATGTACATTTTAATAATTTACATGCCTAACCTTTATTGTAAGCATGAAATAAAACAAGACAAACTATAATATAAAATGAGACAATTAAAATCAATATTAATGGGTCTTCATCACATGCCAAATCCATTAATCAAACTATTCTTGGTGGGAAGAGTTGCAGTCTTCCATCAATCAATTCATTTGGGATATTTCTTTGGTGAGAATCTCACTTATCCTACAAAAGCTTAAAACATTATCAACAGATGGCCATTTACAAAGAGTATCACAAATTGTACCCTTTCAGTAGATAATAATCTCATGAGGTGGCTTAATATTCTTATAAGGAGGGTTTGCACTCTGATATTGTATTTATTTTCCATCTTGTTTTTTATTTTCCTTAGAATCTACGTTTTTTGATGCTCAAACTGGGGGATCCAAACTCCTTCATTGAACTTATAATTTTTAGAGTACTTTTTTTATAATATGATTATTCTCATGGTATTGGAGAATTATTAGTTTGTTGTTTTAACTCCACTCTTTCAAGTTTCATTCAATTTTAACATGCAGTATCAGATGGATAAAATTAGAAAAATTCAAAGTATTTTAGTCGTATTCTCCTTGATTTGCAACTCAAATTCTACAGGAAGAAATGCGCTAGTCTTCACACGTGATACTAAGTGCATATGGTGTATCACTATACATATTAGCGTCATTGTTTACATGTTGGAATCATGATCCACATGCCTCCATCTAGGACTAGTTTTCCACCCAATTCTACACCTTACACGCAATAACAAATTCATTTACGCACTATTGTCCAACAAATTTTGTAACTTAACACACTAGCCATTGGATTCATGGTACACATGGTGATCGATCATTAAAAAAACTATATGCACATGTTGGTATGCCTTCTTCTAATTGATCAATCATGCTAGACTTTAATTGCACAACCTATGAGAAACTAATTTTCTGGAATCGCTACCAAACCTCACCCTGATGTTCGTTCTACTATTATCTTTTTCTACATACATACCTATCTTCCAGATTCAAATGCTTTCTTTTTCCCTACTAATTTTAATTTATCCCACTTATCATTATTTCCCATCAGGTAATCATTTATTAGGACTGGGGGATAATAATATCTCATTAATTCTAATTCCCTACTTCTCAATTTGTGTATCCCTAAGACTAATCAAGGATTGATGTGAAACCCCTTTCCAAATCAGCCTTGGCTTCATCCATGTAGTCTCAGAAATGCAACACTATAAATCTCCAATACGTAATTTGGGAACTAAACTAAATAATCCAATTCAGTTTTAGTTATCCTCAATTAAAATCAACCACACCTTAGCTTGAAGATTCACTTTCTTTAGCTGTAAATCAATGAGCCCCCCTTTGATAATCATTCACTGAAAAGCTTAAGATAATTTATGTTGTTGTTTTGTATATTCATTCAGTGAATCAAATAACTCCTCATGACTGAACACATTATTCAAATCACATCTAAATGGTATCAAATTACACTTGTATAAATTAGTATGTTTTCAACTAATCCACAGTCATTTATTCATCAAACCTAGGGATGTAGAATTTCTGCACTATCAGTGTTGTTTAAAAAGTTACAAGTGTTCAAGAGATAAAAATAACCATGGATTTTTGTCACAACAACTGGAAAACATAATGTTCATCTGGAAATTAAAATAGGTTGTAGATAAAATTCCTATACTACAACTGAAATAATAAATGTTGGTAAAAATGAACCACAAGTAAAGAACATTGACATTTCTACGTTTACTCTAATAATACTCATGTAAAAAACTTAAAACAACAAAGAAAAAGGAAAGGGGTTTAGAAAACCTAATAAGTGGGCCCTGACTACTGGGTTGTTCATCAAATATCCTAAGGCTTGAATGTCAGTATAGAAAAATGATTTTATACCTTGTATTTCTAGTGTCATCAACATGAAGATTACAGAGAGTACAAATTACAACTAGAATTCCTTTTTCTAGTGGATCGTAGTATATTTTTACAGTGTTATCAGGTTCTCTTTAAATTAAATAGATGACATGAATCTGAGTCTTGTTCAAATTTTTCTCCAAGTACATTACATTTTGATTAAGCATCTGAATCACTCCCAAGAAATCCATAGATTATTATTCATGTAATAATAACTGAATGGTCAATTTCTTCCTTGATACATTTCAACATAACTAACTATGACATTCAGGACAACCAGTTGTAAAATCAAATCAACTAGTTCCAAGTTGTAGTTACAAGATAATAATTAGTGTACAAATATTGGGTGAGATTTTCTAAACCATCTGACATAACTACATGTCTTTACTAGAAACTATGTGAAATCATGTCGAACCATTCTTGTTGTATCACATTTCCCAATGAATCATCGGTTGTGTATCAAGTGTGTATATTCCTTTGCATTATAGGTGCTTTGCTGCAGATGAGTCAACCAGTTGTTGCATGACAGTTACTGCGGGTGAGTCAAGGAAATTTGATGTTATGGCAGAGTTTCTTCGGTTAACACTGTTATTGAAAATACATAACAACTCCTTTCAACAAGTATAACATTCAGATAAAGAACTCAATAATCATTCATTGCATCAAAGAGATTAAAATGCACATTCAAAATCCATGAAATAAAGTAACTTAGTAATAATTATACTAATTAATATATAATTGCCATAAACTTAATTTCATGTGGGAATGTATTGACAGGATGAACAAAATAAAAAAGTGTAAGGGTATACAAACAAGACAAACTATAGCAAATGAGACAATTAAAATAGTATTAATGGGTCTCAGCACACGCCAAATCCATTAATCAAACATTCTTGTGGATTTTCCCATTTCATTTGGGATACTTGGAGAATCCACAATCCACAAAAGCTTAAAAATCTAACAGATCCAACAAAGGGAATCACAAAATTCTACCCTTTCAGTAGATCTAATTTGAGGTGGCTTAATATTCTTATAAGGAGGGTTTGCACTCTTTATTGTATTTATTTTCCATCTTGTTTTTTATTTTCCTTAGTCTACATTTTTGTATGCTCAGTGGGAGATCCACACTTATTTTATAGTTTTTAGAGTACATTTTTATAATATGATTATTTCATTATTTTATTAGTGTTGTTTCAACTCCACTGTTCAAGTTTCATAATTTTAATTGCAATATAGAAGGATAAAATTAGAAAAAACCAAGTTTCTAGTCGTATTTCCTTGATTTTGTCCAGCTACAGGCTAAACGCGCTAGTTTCACACATGATCTATGCTAGTGTATCACTACACATATTAGCATCATAGTTTACATGTCCACATCATGATCCACATGTCTCCATCTAACTAGTTTTCCACCACCTACACCTTACACGCAATAGTAAATTCTTTTATGCACTACTGTCCAAAATATTTTTACCTTACCACGCTAGCATCTTCATCTACATGTTATCATCATTAACAAAACTATATGCACATCTTTATGCATTCTTCCACTTTCTAACATGCTCTTTCATGCACTTCCTGTAGAAACCAATTTTTGGAACCACTACCCCTCACCCCGTGTTCGCTTTATGTCATCTTTTTCTACATACATACCTCTCTTCCCATTCGAATTTCATTTTTCCCTACTAAATTCAATTTATCCCACTTATCATTATTTCTCGTCTTAATAATTTATTAACCTTCCCTAATTATCTATAATTAATTATAATCCCTATTTAATTCATGTATCCCTATTTAATCAAAATCATGTGAAACTCCTTTCCAAATCAGCCTCGATTAATCTATGTAGTCTCAAAAACAATAATATAACTCTCCAATCAAATTTGGAAACTCAACTAAATAAGCCAAATCATCTTTAGTTATCCCCAATTAAAATCAACCACACATTAGCTTGAATATTCACTTTCTTTTGCTATAAATCAATGATCCCTCCTTTGATAATCATTCACTAAAGCTTAAGATAATTCATGTTGATGTTTTGTATATTCATTCAGTGAATCAAATAACTCCTCATATTGTCACATTATTCAAATCACGCTAGTGGTGCAAATTAACTTACAAAATTAATATGTTTTCAACTAATCCATAGTCATTTATTCATCAAACCTAGGGACGTAGACTTTCAACACTATCAGTGTTGTATACAAAGTTACAAGTGTTCAAGAGATACAACTAAAGGATTTTTGTCACAACAACTGGAAAACATAATGTTGGAACTTAAACTAGGTTACAGATAAAATGATATACTACAACTAATGAATATAGTAGGTAAAAATGAACCACAAGTAAAGATATGACATGCTACAACTCTAATATACTCAAGCACAAAACTTAAAAAAACTAAGAAAAAGGAAAGGGGTTTAGCAAACCAAAAGTGGGCCCTGCCTTGGGTCTATAGAAAAATGATAGAACCTCGATATTTATTCATTAGCATGAAGATTACAGAATACAACTTATAGCAAATTCCTTCCTATGGATCGATATATTTTTATAGTCTTATCATTCTCTTTATATTAAATAGAGACATGAAGAGACTTGTTCAACTAGTAATTACATTTTGATTAAGCATCCGATCACTCCCAATAAATCCATAGATTATTATTCATGTAATAATAACTAAAGAAAATTTGTTCTAATACATCAACATAACTAACTGTAGACACTAAAATTAGGTCACACTCCCCTTTGGTCCCTTGAAAAATAAATACCCTTCATCATATTAGCCTAGCCATAGCTCCCTTCACCTAACTAATATTAATTTAATTAATTTAGTTTAATTAATTCATTATCCTCACCATTTTTATTATTTAAATATCTTAATTTAGATAATATCCACATATACACCTCACCTAGACACCTCATCAGGCCAACTCACCCTAATACCTATTCCTAGTAAGTTGCCATAACTAACTAAGACTTACCAAAACCCTAACAATCAATGCCTGCATTCCCTCTAACCACATTCCCACATGCTTACAAGAAGCTTACAGTTTAATCCGTGGGTTAACAACATGAGATATGATAAAATCAAGAGGGTCTCCTTAGTTTAGTAAACAACCTTACTTTCAAGGTTGGCAAAGATTGGAAAAAGTTGGCAAACTAGCACATTCCAGAGAGATAGCACATGTTCTGAGAGAGAATTTCAGTGAAAACACACATGCAAGGAAGAATATCAAGCATTTTATTCTACACAGCCAACTAGCACTCATGCCAGTAATGATCTGATCTTACCAAGCAAAAGGAATGCCCATGCAGAAGCTCTCCTATAATTAGTGATCACTTGTAACCTTCAAATTCTTACCAGCACCTCCATCCCTCATTCACAGGCATCCAGGACTAGTATCCAAGTAAGTAAAACATTATATTTCTCTAATTCATTTCATTTCGTTATTATATTATCATCTATTGTTTACCTAGCCACCCATTGACCTCCTTCAACACTACCCTTCCATATACCCATTAAAACCTCGCTAAATCCCACCCAAGCTACCAAATACCTTAGTCCGATAAACCAAAATCCTTTGTGAAATCATAAAGGTGACCCAAAACCCATTCTGTGGCATTCCCAGTTTTCCACAATAACCGACAGCAGTTATACCCAACCATCATCAGTCACCCTTAACCGGCATCGGTTTCTGTATCTTCCCATACAACCTAGAAAAGTGACCTATCCACCTAATTCTACATCACCCTCATTCACCTATGATCTACCTAAGACTTCTATCAAACCTGGAGAGACCCAAAACCTGTTACTTGACCTTTGGATCTTATTTTAACCTAGCCTGTTAGATTATATCTTTCTTATTGTTTTTTAAGTGAGATACCTAAATCATTTCAAATTACAATAGGATTTACTTCATTTCCCACATTAAATTGTTTTAAAACAGTGAATTGACAGCCATCTACGAAGTATCACACTTCCTGGATCTAGCACATGCTAGGCAGTTCACTTCACATATTGTTTAACTCTTTCTCGTGGTCTTGTTTTTCATTACAGGTATTTCCTCCTAGCCAAAAGAAATCTCTCACAATCAGTTGTCGATTCAGAAGTCATATGCACGTAACAACCCATCAACCAACATTTGAGCAGGTATTCCCCCTATGCTCGTTACTCTATCTATTTCATCAATATTTTAAAGAAACATCTTATAATCAAGTCAAACATTTTGGCACATCTGGTGGGACCCATCCAGGGTTCTTTACATTTTATTCATTCCTATGAAAATTTGTGTGTTTGTTTGCCTTCTAAAAAGCATACACATTAATTTTCTTCCTTGGTAACCTCCTTTACTTTCTATTTGTTGTAAAAGAAACCTTTCTTTTAGTGTAAATAAAAAGAACCATTTCTTCATGTTTTCTGTATTGTAGTGAAAGAGCATCCCTATTCATCTTCATCTTTTTGTGTCATCCAACTTGACACTTTGATTTGGGCTTAAAAATAAGTGCATTGCATTCTGATTTATCGCATTAGCTCACATTAATTAAGGGGGAACCTATATGATGGAAGTCATGACTAGTTGATGGTTGAAAAACAAACCATAGAAAGCACATCTCTCTCTCTCTGGGTTATACAAAATTACATAAATTCAAAACAAATACATATTCTTAAACAACATCTTTCCTAGGAACACCTGTCAACAATCACACTGATCTAAGGATTAGTAGGTACTCCCTAGCTCGCTGCTCTGTCAAGTCATACTTCAGAGCAAAGCCCACCCCCACCATAACATACCTGAAACCTCACCTTTTAGATCTCCTTCTTCATAGGAAGCCATCCTCACCAAAAACTCTATTTCACAGTTCATTTCTCATTCCTTAAATAGAATAAGCTAAACAAACATAATAGAAAAGGAACTCCTAGGATCGCATTTTTCTTAGTGTTTCTTCTTGGCTTATATTTTGAGGTGAAAGACCACTTTCTTCATTTTTCTTGTTCATCCTTGCACACTCCTCATCATAGCTAGTGTATTCCGGTTTCACCTGAGTGTGCCTGGACCATATTCTCATCATTCTTAGAATTCTAGGTTTGATTCCACATCAGATTTTAATTCACAAACACTATTCTTTCATCATTGTTTTAATTTCACAGTGACCAATGTCGGTCTAGCGACCATCATCGGTTACCCTCTTACCATCATCGGTTATACCCAACCAGCATCGGTTCCAAGTCTTTTTGTTAACCTACTCAAAGGGACATTTATTCATTCATCCTTGTTATTTACCCATCTTCTTCCACTTTTCACAATCCCTATCATTGCTATCATTCCCATTGATGTTGTAAACCTCATCAGATTTCACATACCTGTCAGATTTGACCTTATACCTTGTTTTTCACTCACTATCCATTTTCTACTGTGACCGGTAGCGGTTACCCCTAACTAGCTTCAGTTATCTTATTTCACTTTCCCACCAAAATTTGGTACCTCATACACTTTTTACTGCCAGATTCACCTATTCCTGCTTTTTTGTGTCATTTACAGAGAAAAAACCCTATCTGATCAGTACTGGTTCACATGGTGTTGACCTAAAGACAAGAAAGCACACTCATATTTCACGTTAGTTGTCAACCACTCCCACCTAGTCCTTCACCACCTTCTATTTTATCACCAGCCACGGATCTCATCCAACCTATCACTATCACTATAGGAGATGAGGATTTCACATGACTCCTTGACCAAAACCCTACCACTTTGCAGTTTTACCTTTCCCACTCGTCCAATCAAGATGCCTCGGGTCAGTTGATATATGGCATTCCTATATCTATGCCCCCAACTCTCACTCCCACTCCTGCATTTGCCCCATCTGGCTCTGTCGTACCGACATCTACTTTACCCCCAGTAGTTTCACAACTAGGTCCTATACCCACTATGACTGCCATGTATGCCACCTCTGTGGCACCCGCCACATCCACCATACCTTTGACAACTACCCAAAATGCAACCTCATCTACCGCTAATGTCTCACACATACTCGTAGCTACACTACCACCTCTGATGTCAGTGACCCCTACCCCTTTTCAGAAGGTGGTACTTTCTATTCCACAATCATTAGCTCCCATTTCCACTAGGGTTACCATGACCCTTCCACCTCCATATACTTACTATCACCTACCTCCAGTTTCATCTATTATTCCCTATAGGTACATACCCCCTATTTCACTGGCTTTTTCTCAATCAAACAACTTGGAAGCACCATATACTGGAGTACCACCCTCGTTATATGCCCAAAACCAATCCCCTCATTTTACAGGAGGCCCCCAATCATCGTAACCTAGCAATGACCTAATCAAATTGATGTTGGACAAGATGTAGACACTGGAGGCATCGGTTTTCAGCTCCCGCAACACTTTCACCTATGATGATATTTGCAATGAACCCATCTACCCATCCATTCCTATCCACCCATATCCCATGCATTAGTAAATGCCTAAATTCAATTATTTCAATAGAAAAGAAGACCCGCAACAAAATTTACAATCGTTCAAACATGGGTGTTATCTGATCGCTCATGATGATACCTTGCTCTTTAGAACCTTTCCCATGTCTTTGACTAGACCTACATTAGATTGGTATAGTGGGTTACCTAGACACTCTATATTCTCATTCAATCAGGTAGCCCAAGCCTTCTTGGATCATTTCTCTATCAATATTTTCAAGAAGCTTACCATGACTGACCTATACTCCATGCGTCAGTATGAGAATGAATCTATCACTAATTTTGTCACTCATAGGTGTAGCTTGATCAATCAACTCACCTTCCAACTTCCGCAAATAGAACTCATTGATCTCTTCACATGGGCTTGTGCTAGACATATCTCACTGACCTTGCAGGTCCAAACCTTCTAAAAATTTGATGAAGCATTCACTATGGCATAAAATTTAGAGATTCGGGCCATCGAAGAGAAGAAAATCTAGTTACACAATAAGAATTTGACATTCAAGTCAAATGATACCTCTTCTTCTTCCAAACCACAAATCAATTACTAAAAAGCTAAGGGCACCGCTAATGCAGTGGTACTCAAGGCTGGCCCAGCTCATCCATCAAATCAGGCTACCCCGTCATCTAATCTCTCACCCGTCCAGACTTTTCAATTCAGACGAGAGCAGTGGAAATACACCCCAATCGGGGAACCCTACTCTTCTATCTTTGAAAATCTTATCAAAGCTGGGGCCATTACCCTTCCACCTATAAAACCACACATTGGTTTTGACCCTACTCACCCCATGCCCGCATGGTATAAAGAACACACCTTCTATAACTATCATTGAGTAAAGGGTAATAGTCACATAAATTACATCAATTTCAAAAATATTGTCCAAGAAATGCTTGAGAAAGGTGAGTTAAACCTACACATCTTCAAGAAAACATTTCCCAGCCATTCCCCTTCATCTGATCAAACTGGTGAGACCTCAACTCATGATACTCATACCCGCGAGATTCATGCTATTTTTACTGACGTACCTGTCACCTCCCAGTTACCCCATATTCCTTCCATAGAGGAAATCCTAGCTTGAAATCCTCCTTCCACGTTGCAATCCATCACACCTTCTCCTCCACCCACAGAGGAACACCTTTCATCTCCTTCATCACCTACGAAGGAGTCTTCCACTAACATCAAGACCATTTCACCTTTGGCTTCTCCACTTAGAGAACCGGTACCCATAGTACCTCCTCCACTCGTAGAGGAGCACCCATTACCTCCTCCACCCACAAAGAAGCACCCATCATCTCCTCCGCCTATCATAGGCCTAGTTGAGATAACCTTGCCTCTTGGTGAACATTCTCCATCAGCTACCCAAAATCCTGTAGACCTACTTTTGGCTCTCCTACCCACGGAAGCTGAAGCTAGCCAATTTCCTATCTCTAAGACACATTTTACGGGAATTGCCATTAAGTCCTCATAAACTCCACCCACAGATGTGTCATTCTCACGTTTGGCTGATCACTTAGATTATATGGATAGAGCCTTATTATGGGGGCGTCTTCTGCTTCCGGTCTTAACATAGATGTAGATGCCACTTACTGATACTTCCACTATCTATCCAAAAGTATTCCAACTAATCAAACCAAAAAAAACCACCTCTATCAAAAATCCTTCCATGACACCCATCATAACTTCACATACACCCTTACCCATAACCCAAACTACATCTAAACCCAAACCCACACCTAAAAAATTTGCCTCGACTAAACCTATTCCCACCTTAGGGGTCACCCCAACCACTAGCCTTACTCATCCACCTATCAAACTAGATTTATTTACATCCTCCAAATTCAACACCACACCTACTCTAACACCCAAGAAAAAGCATCAAACCCATAGAATTCATACCCTGGATGCACCAATCACACCTTCACCTATCTCGTATGTCTTAAGACTTCAACTTCCCAACATGGTCAAGTAACCTCCACCCATCAATAAACCAAAAGAACAACAACCCATTCCTTCCTCATAAACCTCTAACCTACCTAGATGCCCAACATGAATTACATCCACACCTATAGCATCGTTTCCACCCATACCTCCAATTCCTTGTGCAATTCCTTCACTACCCACTACACTTATATCTCTGTCCCTTACACCTCCTGCACGACCCGCATCCTCTATCTTCATAGCACCTCTGTTATCACATGGGTAACTCATCCTCTTCCCCCATCAGCCTTTCCTTCTAGACCTTGTACACCCATATCACCTTTACCCAAGAAGGTGCAACCCAAAAACAAAACTCCACTAACCCACAATAAGATAGTCAAAACAAATACACACCCTCTTACTAGTTGCCCCACCATACCCCTCCCTAAACAAACACAACCAACACCCAAAACCACGCTGACACCCAAAACCATAGCTCAATCCTCTCCTCTTCTTCTAAAGACTGTTCTTCAATAATCAACCACACCTACACCCAAACCCACATTCACTTCCCATTGCGATCCACTAGCCAGGTCCTATGCCAAAATTTTAACCAACCTCCTTGAAAATTCTGTCATCACATTACCACAACTCATACCTTACGACCCCCTCAAACATAATCTAAAAGGTTTTGATGATACTAAAATTTACACCTACCATCATGTGCCAGGGCACGATGTGGAGAACTACAAGGCATTGAAAACCCTCCTAATCCAATTATGTCCTCCAGAAGCCAACTTTGACGATGATGACCTTATCAACGAGGATCCTGCTTTACTGACACCAACTCCCACACTGTCCACTCAACAACAACAAAATCCACCCTCATAGCTCCTAGAGCCACCCCAAGATTCAAAATTAACATGGTTCACATCAGAGAACTTGCCACGCCACCACCCAAATGTCATTGCACCTAGCTCACCTTATAAGGTTTTTCTCCTCTGGTAGGCTTTTCCCCGTCGTGTTGTTATACCAGTCACCCTAAACCTTCTCTATTTGCCAACTCCGCTCAGATCAACATGATACATGTCACTACATGTGCTTAGAAGGATAAAGGTAAAGAAAAGGTGACTGACCCACCCAAAAATCCTATACCCAACATACCATCTGTACCCATACCTAAAATTACTATCCGCAACCCCACATACCCCATTTTTAACAACGTTACACATCACACCATGCTTAAATGATTACACCAATCTCCCCTCAAAATTTCCTTACATGATAACATTAAAACCTTAGAATCCCATTGTCAAGATCTCATAGAAGTTCTTCAATATATTGAGGTTTTACCCAATGACCCTACACTCGTAGCCTCCATTATCACACCCCATCATGTAGCATCTCTCACCAAATTACCACCTTAATATTTTCCCCACCCTATTAACCAAGTAGCCTCCCTTAGCTTCTTAGAGGAATAGATCACACCACACCAAAATGATGACACAGACCTAGCCATCTTCATCTTTGTCTACATCGATGACATATAGATATGCCATGTGATGATTGATGGGGGTGCTAGCATTAACATCATTTCATCCCATGAATTCACTCAAATGCGCATGCCTGATAATTGCATGCTTAAACATCCTGTCATGTTGCATTCATTTAATGATGCTATCACCTCTACACTAGGCACTGTCATCCTCCACATTCGCGTGGGCCCCCACACTTTTCCAAAACTATTCTACATCTTGGAGGAGGAATTCCAATATAAAATTTTTCTTGGAAGACCCTGTATTCATGTCATAGGTTGCGTTCCTTCCACTTTACATCGTTGTGTAAATTTTGTAAATGAAGGACACACCTATACCATTTTAGCTGATCCATCACCTTTAAAACACACAACATTCTTTACCAACCTAATGATGTGCTCGTACCCGTTAAAGCATCTACCTCCACGACCACCACCACTTCACCTACACCTTCACTTACCATTACAATCGCTACCTAAACCACACATACCTCCTCCATTCCTACCGCTGCCACAACCTACATGGCCGACCCATTAGCTTCCCAATCTATTAACTCTACCTCCGCATCAACCTCTGACACTTCATCCATTCTAGCTACCTACATACCAACCACTGATCCCTTGGAAGGTATTTTTCAACACCTCACTTTGGGGGAGTACTGCCTATATAGTGTAAACACATTCCTTACTCCACAAGAGTACGGAATCCTTCACCAACACCCTCATTATGATCACCGTATAGGAGAATGTCTCCTGTATGGTCCCCCTCACATTCGTACTAGTCTCACCTATGGGGGACTTGATACTACCAATTACACACCCAAACCACCGTCACAAACTCACCCATTTTCCACCGACTTCCAATACTTACCAATCACCATTTTTCCCACACCTTCCTGCACCAATGTGCATGGAAGGGTTTTGGTTTTGGATTTTATGAGCAAGGCTGCCATACTGTCATTCCATGTACCACCCAAAAACATAACGACTGTAGTGGTATTGAATTTCCTGAACCACCTACCAAACAGGCTTGCACTGAACTCATTAAGGACACTAGCCCTTCTCCACCTTCTTCACCCATCCCTCCTAATTTTTTTTTTCATAAACACCATTTCCTTGGGGCCTCTGACTTATCAACGTGAGGGTGAGGCCCCTTCCACTCTTCCCTTCTTGTATCCTGAAATGATTGATGACAATACACCTTCAATTAACATCGTTTAATGTTAGGATGATGACTCTATACTCACCTACCTTGGTGCGGAAGACTCATATATTCATCGGTAATTACCATCTGAGACGTAAACCATGTTGAATGAATCGACTATCAAGATCAACATTCATACTCAAGATGACCCACACATCCTAAAGATCAGTCAATCTTTAGATGCTGCTGAACAAGAAGCCATCACTTCTTTCCTCAAAGACCATAACCATGATTTCGATTGGTCTTATGCAGACATGCCCGGTATTGAGCCCACCATAGTGGTCCATAATATCATAACCATTCCTGATGCCAAACCCATCAAACAAAAACTAAGGAAAATACACCCTCGTATTTCCCTTCTCATCAAAGAAGAACTTCAGCACCTTCTTTCCATTTCCTTCATTTTACCCATTGATTATCCTCATTGGATTTCTAACATTTTCCATGTCACTAAGGTGATAGGGGGACTCTGTATTTACATAGAGTTCCGTGACCTCAACCTAGCATGTCTAAAAGATGAATTTCTCTTACCTTGTATTGACTAATTGGTTGACCTTACCACTAGCCATGAGATGCTATCACTCATGGATGGCTTCTTGGGTTATAACCAAATCCTACTTACCCCAGAGGATCAACACAAAACCTCGTTCATCACCCCTTAAGGGACCTTCTGCTATCGAGTCATGCCTTTCGACCTTAAAAATGCTGGCGCCACATATTAGTAGGATATGACTTACATCTTCCATGACATCATGCATCACATATTAGAAGATTATGTGGACGATCTCTTGGCCATAACTCAGCACCACTCCAAACACCTTGTTGTCCTCAAAACCATTTTTGATTTCCTCATTAAATATTGTGTCTGCTTTCAGCCTAAGAAGTGTGTCTTCGTGGTTCTCTCAGGAAAGCTCTTGGGATTTATTATTTCCCTATGTGGTATAGAAGTTGACCTAGATAAATTCAAGGCCATTTTGGAAATTCCTCTACCCACTAACCTTAAACAACTTCGTAGCCTACAAGGTAAATTGCAGTCTATTCACCATTTCATTTCTCAATTATCTGATCGATGTCAACCATTTAATCATTTTTTTAAGAAGGATTTCTCCTTTAAATGGGATGATGACTGCCACAAAGATTTTTAGGCCCTAAAAAAATACCTTCTCCAACCACCCATACTCATTCCACCTAAATACAATTAACATTTTTACCTATACATCTCAGCTATAGATCATTCCTTGGGAGCCATGCTTGCTCATCGCGATGAACAACAGAGGGAGCAGGCGGTTTATTACATAAGCCATACTATTTTGGACTATGAAACCCGATACACCCATCCCAAAAAACTTTGCTTAGCCTTAGTTTTCATTGCCACCAAACTCCATCATTACCTACTCAGCCACAAAACCTATGTTGTGACCAACACTGACCCTTTACACTTCATATATGCCAAACCTTATAAAAATCAGCATGCCACACGATGGCTTATGCTTTTAGTTGATCTTGACCTCGAATTCATTCATCAAAAGTCCATCAAGGGCCAAGAAATTGCTGACCAATTGGCCAGTGCACCAATTTCCGGGGATCAACCCTCTGATTTTGAATTTCCAGATGAGTCGATTACTACCCATTCCCTGGATGAACCCCCTTACTAAATGACACTCTTCTTCGACGGTTCCAAGTGTTAGCATGGGGGTGGGGCTGGTATTATCCTCATTCCCCTTGATGGTGAACCAATGCCTTTGTTTTTCAAACTATATTTTGAATGCACCAACAATATTTCCGAATATGAAGTGCTCATACTAGGTCTCTAAGCCACCTATGCCCTAGATGTCAAATCCATCAACATCTTTGGTGATTCTCAATTGGTCGTAAACCAAGTTAATGGTATATACCAATGTCGTAATGAGATACTTAAAAGTTATAAACATCATGTAGATGTACTTTTGACCACCTTTGATTGTTATACCCTTCAAACCATCCCACATTCAACCAACAAATTTACAGATACCATGGCTTGCTTAGCTTCCCAAATACCTGCTTCACCCACTGATTCTACAATCTTTATCACTATATAACAAATCTAATCACCTTCTTATTTACCTCACGATGTTTACTCCATTGGAACCATCACCTCTAACCCAAGTGACCTTTGGTATAAACAATACTCTAACTACCTTTCTCTCTCCATCTTACCTCTTGATCTTACCCGTAATAGACAACGCACCTTCCTTAAAAAGGTCTCTCATTACATCATCCTGGGGGCCTCCTCTATAAGCATGACTTTGATGGTATTCTCTTACGATGCATCATGAGTTCTTAAATTCCTTATACCATTAAGGAAGTTCATGATGGCATATGTGGAGGTCACTTCAGTGGCCTTGCTGTTGCTAAGTGTATTCTTCACCTGGGCTATTACTGTCTGACCCTTAACTATGATTGTTGTGACTACGTCAAACGTTGTGTAAAATGCCAACAACATTCCAATATTCATCATACACCCAGCCACACCTTATAAGTTTCTCATGACCTTTGGCCCTTCTCTTAATGGGGTTTGGATCTTGTCAGAAAAATTAATCCCCATTCTTCCCAACGCCATCAATGGATAATCACTTCTACTGAATACTATACAAAATGGGTGGAAGCCATACTATTCATATCCATGAAAGATGAGAAAATATTTGAGTTCATTAACCACCATATCATTTGTCACTTTGGTGTTCCTCATCGCCTCATCACTGACAATGGAAAACAATTCAAAAACAAAACATTGCAAAAACTCTGTAATGCCTTTGACATTCAGCTTAGTTTCTCATCACCATATTATCCTCAAACCAATGGCAAGGCTAAATCCAATAACAAAACCCTAAAAAGGATTCTCATGAAAGTGGTCAATGATACTAGGAAGGATTGGCATATGTACATTCCTTTTTCCTTGTGGGCATACCGCACTAGAATTCACACTTCCACTTCAGCTACACCCTTTTCTCTTGTCTATGGTACAGAGGTAGTCCTACCTCTCAAAGTCTAGATTCCCTCACTCTACATTTCTCTCCATGACATGTTCACTGATGATGACTTTCGTCAGGACCATTTAGCATAGTTAGAGTTACTAGACGAATGTTGTCTTAATGCTCTAGATCACCTTCAAGTTTATAAAAAATGTATCAAACGTGCCTATGAAAAATGTGTCCATGAATGAACCTTCCAAGTTGGTGACCTTGACCTAAAATAAAATCAACACGTAACCAAAGTAGAAAAAAGTAAACGGGGAAAATTTTCTCCTAATTGGCTTGGACCATACATCGTGACCCATACTTACGAATCATGTGCTTATAATTTATCTTCACTCAATGGTAAACCTGAACCTGAGCCCCTTAACACCTTGCATCTTTGACCATTCTATTGTTGACTTATCATCCTACCTCACCATTTTTCTCTTTCCATGCTCGTCCCTTGAGCGCTATTCATTTCATAGACCTCACCAATGATTAAACTAGAATCATGTGAGTACCTATCACTTGTTATCTTCTCTTGAATATGTGTACCACAATGCTGCACATAGCATGATTCTCATGGATACTTTGCATCTACCTTTAGATGAGATCCCATGGTCATTCCACCTTGCCTTTTGAACAAGAGTTCTATCTTCCACCTTGGTCTTGTCCATGACTTCAAAGCCCTCAAATGGGATATAACTCCTTGAGTCAAACTTCCACTCAAAAGATGACGCTCTCGAAAGGACATCTTCCTATCGGAAATCACTGCAATAAATAGAACACTTCCTCTAAGGACAACTATGTAAAGCTTAAAAAAAACAAGAGCAACTGAAGCTTAACGAAGACCTCAAGGAGCTAAATTTTCTTAATCCCATATAGAATTTCTGCATTGACCAGTCTATCTCAACTATAAGTCAAAACAACAAACCTTTTTAGTCATGGAATTAACCATTATGACCTCGGATCTCTTTCCCAAAGATCATGCTACCTCACACCATATAACAATTAACTACCTTTCACCCTTCTTACCATTCCCATTCCCATTTCCTACTTCCTTAAGGGACTTCTTGGAACTTAGACATTTGGTGATCATGTGATTATTTTTCACTATAGAACAATCAATCATGCAATGTATTTAGGGTCTTATGTTCATCACCTCCTCCAAGGCATGATCTACTCGGTATGATCCTACCTAATTAGTTGGCTTTCTTTCCCCCTCTTATCTTTTAAACCGTCTTTTTTTATATTTTGATTACCTTATACAGGACTTGGTCCTCGATGCTTACTTTTGGGGTAATCTTCTTCTTTTTCCACAATCGACATCAACTACATCACTTTACCTATAATCCACCCACACCTAAAATATCTAAAACCCACACCATGCCTAAAACCTACTAACTCATTTTCATACCTCATCATATTCTTCCCTAGCTCATGGGAGAACTACATTGGCCTGAGGTCCCCTTTCGTTGGGACTATGTAGGTAGCACTATGAGAGCATGGGGCCCTTGGAGGTTAGCTCAAACATTCTCTACCCTAAAAAATTAATCTTCCATGTTCCTCAAACCTCACTTAGTTTCCCTTTTTTCATCCCAAATTGAAAATTTAGCCAAAAAAACAAGTTACTTCATATTTTAAATCCTTATCATAGCATACATTTATTACACCTAGAATTTCTTTACCATCACTATGCTTAGATTATACCACATCTCACATATGACCCATATTATCATTCATTGCATAAAATAACGAATCACAACTTCACCTACTTTCTAACTCAACCATGCCTAGTTTCTAACTCAACCATGTCTACTTTCTAACACAACCATGCCTATAACTTGACTCGATCCATGCCTATGACCTGACTGGATCCATGCCTAAACCAACTTGACTCAATACATGCCTATGACCTGACTCGATCCATGCCTATGACCTGACTCGATCCATGCCTAAACCGACCTGACTCGTTCTAGGCCTAAATCAACTTGACTCCATCATGCCTAACTCACCTAATTTCCATCCATATCAATATAAAAAATCAAAATCTCATCAACACATCAACAAATAAAAAAAATACCATATATCTCATCATATAAACAAATCAATGTGTATCTCAAAAATTGTTGGGCCCCTAGAATATTGAATAAGTATGAAGGTGCATGGGCGCATGGGACCCCAATTATAGAAGGGAACGAAAGGAAAAAGTGCATAGGAGGAAGAGTTAAGCAGGCATATGGTTCACGTGGTGCGTAAAAGGAGGTTCAGGACTTAGCTGATTTAAGCAAAAAAGGTAGAAAACATGAAAAGCATGATTGGTTGCACGCAGATAAGATGCCAGCATGGCAACAAGTGGGCCAGGAAAGAGCAAGCTAGCAAAGGAATCTTCTAGAAGACCATCATGAGATGAAGTGGAGAGCTCATGCCTAAGGAATCATGCTCACTAAAGGACCACAATCGACACTTGGTGATGGATTTGAGGGCACGGAAAGATGATTTGGTAGCGTGGGAAGGTGATAAATACAAGTGCTTGTGGACCAGAAAAGAGGATGAAGATACAAGGAGAAAAGAGGATGAAAAGATAGACAAAAGAGGAGAAGATAGGAGGGATACATAAAAAGATAGATAACATGGGTGAAGCTCTACAAGATTACTGTGAGTGGAACTTTGATGCAGAAGGGAATGTACTAAGCTTAACATTGTTATTTCTTTTTCCTTTTAGCATAATTATACAAGCCTAGTGATGTGCATGACTGCGGTCTACTCTCTATGGCTCTTTGTAATGAAATGATGAATACAATGAGGTTACCTATTGCAATTAGATATGAATATCACTGGGTTTTATGTATAATTCATTCATAGGAGTTCTATTTCCTTTCATACTATGAATGAATGATTGTATCTTTCTTTCTGTTACAATATATGTTATGGATTATATTAAAACACTCGGTCTAAAGAAAATACAAGGATATGAAGGCCATTCTGAGCCTTATGATTCTTGTATGTATAAAGTTCTTTCCTAAATACTCTTATACTAATCATAGATGAATGCTTCCCACTAAAACTCACATAAAAGAGAGACTCAGAACCCGTGCATGCCTTAGGTGAGCGCTCAGCTTCTGCTAGGTGATAGGTCAGCACGCATGGGATTCCTTCCTTTTATAGTGGGAGTAAAATTAAATACATCTTGGTTCCATTGTCGGGAGCTCTTTTCAAAGTTATAGTGGGATATAACATGCATCATGATCTGTGTAAAGAGTAATGATGGATTAGTTAACATTGGAAAATGTTGAATCATGGTTCAAGAACACAGAGGATGAATTTTCCCAGAGATTCAACACTGGACCTGAGTTTGATACACGTATTTGGGTAGAGGAGAATCTCTACCATGATATGTATGAGACATTTTTTTGCTGCTTCCTAGTAGATTTATTTGGGTGGCTTTCATCCTATGCATCTAGATCAAGTTGGCATTATGGATCATGGATATGGACCGAAGAAGCCTACCAAAGGTTACAGGATGTAGATCTGATGTGGACCCATGTTATAGATCACTGGTGGGGAGAATTACTAGCTAGCTACACTCTAGAATATGCCATTTCCACATATTCTTGTCTAAAGGTTTCTGATTTTGAGTTTCTATGAGAACCTAGAGGATCATTTCTACGTTCTATTACTCTAGCTATGAAGATATTGATGGTTACCATGAGTTTAGAGGTACTCCCAATGGCTGGCTAAACCATTTTGATCACTGGGTAAGGAAGATTGGAGGAAGATGGCAGATGATATGATAGAAAAGGAGAGGGACGAAAGATAACTCAAGTATGGTGAAGTGCATGAAAGGGAGATTACTAGATGACGTGAGGCTACTAGTATGATGGATTTATGGAGACATATGTTGCGAGAAGGAGTTGAGGTTCATGTGGAACCTAAGCAGTCTATGCTACCCCATCTTAGTAAGCATGTAAGGGAGACCCCTTTGGCTTCTAGTGAGATCTCATCGCATGAAGAAAGGAGAGTCATTGGCACATATCTGAACCCACCTAGTAATCAAGCCATGGCCCTTGGTTTTCCCAAACCGGAAGGAAGAAGTATTGATCCATTTGAAACTAGTGGAAGAGACAGATCTGTGTCTAGGAGATATAATTTTACATTCCCTTCTTCTATGGCTGCACATATTCTAATATTCAGAGGAGTTTTTAGACAAGGGGAAAGTGTACAAGCTTTTGGTCCTCAATCAGGGAGTGAAACGGGACAAAGTAGCGGTAGTGGGGCACCATCACAGACCATTGGTGCAAATTTCAGTGGGACCATGGGGGTGATTGACATAGCTCCTACAGGCTCTATTGGACCAAGTGGTATTGGTGGATTTGATTGCTTTGGAGGTACAGGACCCGATGGACCTAGTGGATCAGGTAGTGGAGGAAACCCCAGAGGGAACCAAGGCTCTGGTTTAGGACAAGGACCCCAGCCACCACCTCAAGTATTCTTTTAGATGTCTCTACATTTTCTAGATTATAGGGGCATTGAGGATTTTCCATAACATGTTCACAAATGTGAACTGTTATGGCGTACGAAAGGTATCACAACCTCAGAATGAAAGGCTAGTCAATTTACAACTACGTTGCAAGGGTGCATGCATATCTGGTATAGAAAGTATGATCCTCATCAAATAGTGGTGGATTACACTACCTTGAAGAATGCATTCCTGGCAGAGTTCCACATTCCTGAGTTCGAGCAAAAAAGCATTAGCACTTTGAAGGAGATACAACAAGGAATGACAGAGAGTATGCGAGAGTATGATGAATGCTTTAAGAGGCTCTTATCTAAATTATCATATGATATACATCCTTCTCAGCGTGCATAGTGGTTTGTTGGAGGATTGATCACCCATTTTATAAGGGCCTTGTCTCATAAGACTTTTACAGATCTGCGTAAAGCATTGGAGGTTGCCTTGTGCGCCGAAGCTGTTAGTAGTATTGATACTGGAGTTAGCCCATTTTTGGAGGCTCAAATTACTGCTATGACTAAGCAGTTGGAAAAGCTATCTGCGAACTCAGTCCATGAGACTCGTAGTGGTTTGTGTTGCACAAATTGTGAAATAGAGGGGAACGTTAAGGATAATTGCCCCCGGAGGATGGTACACACTTTGACATTAAATTGTGAAATATCTCATGGGGACCACGATGCCAGTAGATGTACCTTGCTACAATGTGTGATCAGGAAGAATGTATCATGTTATTGTAAGATTTTAACCTCCATGACCCATGATACTAAAGACTATAGGCTCATTGATCAGATACATGAGGCCATTGATCATGGGGTGCACCAAACCAGTATTGCTAGTGGTTCAAAAAATGATGATCACTATTATGAGGAGTGTGCAGATGGAGGCACACATGGAAGAGGTTTTCGAGGAGGATTCCATGGATGAGGTAACCACAAAGGAAGGAGTGAGTTCCCATGAAGGACATGTTTTAACTGTGGTTTGTAAGAACATTACAAGTGTGAGTTCCCAGACTTATTACATTGCTCATGGTGTGGAAAGAAGCATAAGTATGAGGAATTCCCAAAGTTATATGAGCATATGAATGAGCAGCACTGGAAGGAAAAAGATGTTGTGATGGTCAGCATCAAGAAGGTAGACATACAATGGATGCCTTGAGTAACACAAGATGAAGTTTTGGAGCCTATTTTGGTAACAACAAGGGTAGAAGCCACGCGTGCAAGGGAAGTACCAAGACAAAAGAACCTATTTTCAAGGGAAGAGGTCATTCATGGAAAGTATCTAGACTCTGTGCATCAGAAGGAGATATATAAGGACACAATGGATCTTATTTGAAGCTTGCAATGGGAGATCCAGTGTCTAAAGGAGTAATCCAGAAAGGAGGAACAAGGAAGGAGAGTCGAGGCACAAAAGGATGACCTGAATGAGGTCAAAGAGGTGTGTAAAATGCTAAGGCAAGAGAACATCATTATTTTGCTAGAATCCTGGTTGAGAGAGAAGGTACCATGTGCCGGAGAAGATCACAAGAGATAGGTCTTGCACATGAACCTTCCCCCTCAAAGCCTCGACTATGAAAAAGAAATTACATTGAATGTAGTTGTGGATGGATGGCTCCTCAATAATGTACTCATTGACACTGGTGCGGAGGTTAATGTTTTGACTTTGGATGCATGACATCAGATGGGGAGACCTGCATTATAGCCATCTTCAAATGTGTTGTTTATGGAAAACAAGACTACGGAAATGCCCATTGGTGTCTTGAAGGATGTAACTATTACTATCCACGGAGCCAAGTTTACTGGGGACTTTGAAGTATTGGCACTCACCGAGGTGGAAAATTTACTAGCAATACTTGGGTGCCGTTGGTGTTACAAGAACAATGCAAAACTTCAGTTCAACAAAGGGTACATCATTTTTGAGAACAAAGAGGAGTGGGTCATTATACCCTTGGTTGATGGTAAGTTAGTTCCCTACATTGAACCGTTGGGAGAAGAGGTTCTAGACAAGATTTATGTGTGCTCAATTAGAGAACCTAAGATGGTACAACCTATAAACAGGTTTATCTGGTTTGGAGATGCTTAGTCAGTGTGTGATAACACCATCTAGAATGTGGCAATTAGACGCATGGGACATACGAATTAATGAGACAGAAGTTGAGAGGATCGGTAACCAAGGTAACAAAGGTATGGATGCTTCAGTCACCTTGGAGGAAAAGAACTGCCCAAGTATTTAAGAGGATCCAATTCGTTGAGATCTTGGCTATAGGAGGTAGACAACGGGGTCCTATCACATTGGAAGGATGAGAAGGAATGGAGTCCCAGGAACCCACCTTCGGTTAAGTTAACGAGATGCAATAATTAAAAATCATTCCTACAATTAGCTTAGTGGTGGGCTCACCTAGCATCGAAAGAGCAGCCAGTTGATCTCAACTCAGTGGAGAGTTCAGGGTCGAGTTGATAAAGAATTACTCTCTAGTGTCAGATTTTCTAGGAGTAATGTCACCCACCATCATCAGTGGAGTATCTCAGTGGGAAAGAGCCCGACGAGGTCTTGTTCATATCCAGGATAGCTCGTTGAAAATGGGTCTAGAGAGAAAGTGCAGAAGCTCTTTCCACCATCCCTCGGTAGAGATCGATGCATGCGGAAGTTATATTCTACACTACAGGGTTGTGTGTGCACATGGTCATATGTTATCCAATAAAGTACACACATGGAAAAATTGGAAAGGTTCAAGGCCTTATTAGACGGAAGTCAAATCACGACATAAGGAGTCCCAGGGACCCATCTTCGTGACTCATTCAGGTTGGAGATTATGTGGTGATTTTCTTTGGTATGCGAGCACATTCTACAGGAGCTCGGGTAAGCTTCATCTCGCTCGGTCAAGGCATAAAACAGTGTCATAATCAGGAATAAAGAGATCGTTGTCATCAATAGAGAGTTCGTGATGGAGCCTTGTCCTAACTCGGACTCATCGAGCATCATGGATCATTGAAGGCAACTTAGTTTCGAGTTCATGCAGTAGGAAGATGGTAAGTTCTAGTATACCGAGTTTCCACGGCTCATTGATCAATAGCAAGATTCTCGATAGGCCTACTCGAGAGGATGTTTACAATGGTTGGCTCGCATTGAGGCAGAGAAATGATGAGTTCAGACCCGGGTATTAATTCAACATGGAGTAGATATGATGCTTCACTTGGGTTGTTCAGACCTATGAATCGGCCAAGCATTTAATGCACTCGTACGAAGACAATAGCTGCAGTATAGCAGATAGTTGGTTTGAGCTTCTTCCATGGAAGCAGGTAATTTCTAACTATGTTTTTAGGTGTTCAGCATCGAACTGCAACCTAAAACTTTATCGGGATTCTTCTACTACAGTGGCAAGATATTTTTATGAATAACTGATCAAGTGACTGTGGTCGCAGTGCAACCCGGGAGACATCAGGACCATTTATTACCAATGGTTCTCTATCCAGATCTTACCCTATGGCACGCTGTATCGCAATGGAAGCGAATCTCATAGAGGTGGATTGATTTTTTGAGATCAGAAGTTTACTTCTCTAACCTGTAGCAATGCTGCGTATTGCCAATTATTATAGTGTCATGGTCAATGAGTCACTGATATTTCTGCAGGCATAAAGGATTATGTCATAATTATCACTTGACCTTCCAAGCTGGATTTTTACTGAAATGTTTGCAGGCCAAGCTGAAATGATGTCTCCACGCGCTAGGGTGGAATTGTGGAAATAAGGAATGGCCATCTATGCCAAAACGAAATGCATGGCCAAATGATAAGGCTTGAAACCCGTGGATTCCCAATGTGTCCAAGGCATTCCGTGGAAAATAACGTGAGCAAGTATGCCAAGCACGGAAATATTACGTGATGGCAAGTCCAAGGAAGAAGATTCCGGGCATAGGGAGAAGATTCAGGCAAGCTACCGCGAAAAAATCGGAAGCATTTTGGGATGGAAAACCGCATGATCAGATTCCGTGAATGGGAGAATATCAGATCAAACTTGCCAAGGTTGCGTGCCGAAATATTACGATGGTTATCCATGGATGAGACTTCCGCACGGGCCATGTAAATGCGGGGATTCTGTGTAGCTTGGTAGTGGTCAAGGTAGTCTTTGTGCAATGTCAGTCAGAAGCTGTTCACTCCACGTTGGGGAGACGTCAGGAATGAGACAGTTGCCAATTGTTTAAATATTGGGATTGGAAAACCATGGTTAGTCTAGCGCATGGGCCATGTAAATCAAGTATGACATGGAGATAGGTTGAAGTGAGGCTCCAGGAGGATTCTTCTTGACCGATGCATGGTGAGTGACATTGCCATGTAAACCTGAGAATACATATCTGACAACTAGGTTGGAGGACCTGCATTTCCAATAATGAGTGGAGCTTTCGAGTGCATGGAGATCAGATGATGCCTGTCTGCATAGAATATGGATTGGGTTGCATAGCTTATAGAAAGACACGCGTTTCCTTTCATACAGAAGCGCCTTTGATACTGTTTCACTAAATGTAACAAACATATGTCCGACCTGATTCAGTTCTCCTATGCCAGCATCGGCTTCTCCCTAGCTGCCACGACCTTCTCCTCATCCTCTGTACAATTCTAAACTTGATGTGATCGTGAGACAAACTCCCACGCACAGGTAGCAGGCATGTTGTAGTACAGTAGAGGCCTTTCTTTTGAGTACTTCCAATAAGCAGGTTGACCAACTATGTTGTTATCTGTTCAGTATCGAATGCATGCTTATCCTTATTCTGAACTCAGATCGAATGGCAGCTGCAGGAAAAAAAATTCACTATTGTGTATGATGGATTGGAGTCATGTTGTTCAAGGCTTCATAAAATTTCCTTGAATCAGGAGATGAAGGTTTATTATAGTGCAGAATGAAACGATTCATATTGCTCAGCATTTTTTCTCCGAGAAATGAATTGAATGTGAAGGTCAACTCTGAAATACCTGGTCGGCCGTTTTGTGCGCCACATCTTTGTCACTTGTAAATGGTCTCTTTGAGAAACTCTGTGGGCAGTAGGCAATATTTATACCCTTCCATTATGTACATCCAATCAGACAATAAAGGTATTCTTTTACCAGGTTCAGAGAAGCTTATTTTTTACAATGGACGATTATACTATAGTTTCAAGCTAGTTTTATCTAGCTTTATTTCTATTAGCTTTGATCCACGACTAAGGAAGAATTCATATGGTTGTTACCTGTACATTTTTCCAAGGTCCTCTAAATTGCCCCAGTTGTTCAATGTATTTTTTGAAGGGCTTATTTTATGTGTTGCAGATTGTAACATAAAGGATCTTTTTAGTTTCTGGAAAAATGAGTATATTGTGTAGCTCACAGCTACCTATGCCATAGTAAGATCCCAATAGTGGCATAATTGTTGATTGAAGCCGAGATTGCTGAGTGCACTACGAAAATACCGAAGGGCTCTTTGGCCAAAAAATCAGTCTTAAAGGTGTCTATCAACATGTTATGGGAATGAGCCTAGGTCATCATCATGGTAGTATTAGGTCTTTATTGATAATGGCATTTTCTCATCGTCTCGAAGGTACAAATTGTGCTTATTATGGCAAAGCCAAAAAATTCTTACTACAAGTGTTATATGATGAGGAAGAATCCTGAGCATTGTGGTAAAACCATTCTTTTTAGAAATATTGGGTTAAGCTCGGTATTCAAGTGAGTTTGAGCCTAGGAAAGGTGAGATTGTTTGCTGGATGAAGAGCTCGGTGACTTCGCAGTGAGCTCGTGGTGATGTTTCATGAAGTTTGAACGTGGAATGCATAAATGGCCTTGAGTTAATAGAGGAAAATGATAATAATAGAGTTTGATAGCTCATCATTCGAAGGACTCAATGCAAAAGAGCTTGATTACCAAGGCAAGGAAAGAGTTAGTGTGGGGTTAGAAATCGATTGCAACACTGAGTTAGAGGATTCAAAATTCACAGAGTTGAGATTTGTGCAGAATCTATCCACATGGAGCCCCTCCTCTTCAAGTCAAACGGGTCAATGGGGGGGGGGGGGTCCCGACATTATGTTAATTAAATTAATATTTTTAGTTAAATATTTTAATAATAATATTTATTATTATTATTTAAATATTTTATTTAAATATTCTTTTAATTAATTGAGAAGACTAAGTCATTAGGCAATTGAAAACCCATGATGGAACCTTCTCGGGTGGTTCAACTAACTGTAATAAATACATCATGGGCCTTCATTTTAGGAAGGTAATTATGACCATTTCCTCTTCTTTCTCACATATTCTTCTATAAATGTAAGTTGGAAGCTCATTTCAAAGGGTTCCAATAGTTCAAACAAGTTGGACTGTTAGATATCTCAGGAGAGTGTATACTTTTCGAGAGTCCTCTCTCTTCTGCAAGTTGTTTTTATGTGTTGAGATAACTTTCAAGCCTCCTCTTCAAGACTGTAATGGCAACTATTGCCTCTTCTAAATGTATGATGCATTGTGCATGTTATTGAAGCAATAAAAGTGTGTGTTTTGTGACTGATCTCGGTCCTTTCATCCTTCTATGCTTCTTTGTGCCTTTCTCATACTTGCAGGTACATTGTGTAAGTTTAAGTTCTATTGTAGGTTCTTGGAGTTCTGTGCTTATCGAGTACTGAAGTATTGCATGCAGTTGAGTTGTGGTGTATGTTCACCCTTCTTGAGTTCATCCTTCTTCACTGGGAAACTGGTATATTTCTCGGTCTGATAAAGTTTAAGAAAGGGAACACGTGTCTCTTAGTTTGTGGTATCCTGTACCATCTCTAAGTTGCAGTAGGTGAAGTTGACCTATGGTGCACACACCCTCTTCAAATTAACCCTTACTGAATTTGAAGACACCCTTTATTTGGTGCATCACGATCCCTAGTATAGTTTCATTTATATAAATTTCTTTCCCTAAAACCCTATGAAAATGTTAGCATAGGACTAGATAATCATTTTTATTACACTAGGAGTAGTACAACACTTAGTTTAGGAAGAGGAAGCCGGCCTTCTCCGGAGGTTCACCTTGATCGCAAGTCCCATAGCTTGAGAGGTGATCCCATGTGTCCCAATCACACCAAATGTCCTATTCACATCCTGGCCATTCAGGGGTGCAATGATTTGGCGACAACAATACTCAAGAGGATCCTTCCCTGAGATCTTTCTGCAGGAGATAGAAGCTTAATGGAAGAATGAGAAGGAACGAAGGGAGATGCTGAGTTACATCTTGCTCAACACAATAGCTCATTGGTGGGCCACGCATTAGGAGAGCATTTTACATTGGCACGAGGTAAGAGTTTCTCTCTCTATCATATTTTCTAGAAGTAATTACCCACCATCATCAAGGAGTACCATGGGAAGGAGCCCACCTCTTTCCATATCCAAGAGTGTGAATGGATCTGGAGAGAAGGTACAGAGGCCTTACCACCATCCCTCTAGGTGCACAAGTTGTATTCTACATTGCAGGGTTGTGCATGTGCATGGTACATTCATTCAAAGACATGCTACCAGACAAGGAATTGGAAAGAGCTTACGGCTGATCTTATTCAAGCCTTTGAGTATCAGAGTACCAAACCATCAGTTGATAAGGCCTTGCAAAGTATCAAGGACCTTACCATGGGGGATAGTGTTATAATGGAAGATAGGCTATTGGAGTTACTATGTGAACCAAGATTGGAGGCATGCTTCAAAGAGATTGAAGAAACATAAGAGTTACAGCTTGAGCGCGCGTGTTTGGAGAAGGAGAAGGGAAAGTTAGTATATATGATTAATGGAGAAGAATTGGAAAGCTTAGATCTTAGCCATTCTGTAGGAATGCACGAGGTAGTGGACAGTGCAGATGCTCGTGCACATGCCTACCATGAGCCTTTAAAGACAAATAAAGTTAACATTAGTTTAGGAGAAGAACCTAAGGAAGCTATTATTGGGGATTATTTGATGGAGAAGGAAGTATCAAAGATCATTGATCTTTTGTGTGAATTCAAGGATTTATTCCCTTGTGGGTACCATGAGCTAAAAGGTGTCCACCATTCCTTGGGGGAGATGAGGATAAAACTGAAGGAAGGTGCGTGCTTGGTTAGAAAAAGGCCCTACAGGATGAATGCCAACTTACGCGTGAAGGTTAAGAAGGAGATAGACAAGATGATAGCTTCTGGGATCATTGAGGCAGTAGAAGAATCAGGATGGATAAGTCTGATGGTAATTAGCATAAAGAAAGATGGGCATATTAGGATTTGTGTGGATTATAGGGAACTGAATGCAGTTTGTGTCATTGATCCATTTCTGACCCCGTTCACTGAAGAAATTTTGGAAGGATTCACTGGGCGAGAAATCTATTCCTTTACGGATGGATTTTCAGGATACCACTAAGTCCGGATTGCAAAGGAGGACTAAGAGACGATAAATTTCACCACTGAGTGGGGAAGTTTTTCATATACGGTCATGCCCTTTGGGTTGAGGAATGTGCCTATTGTATTTTAAAACATAGTGGTGGAAGCATTCTAGGACTTCATTCATAATTTTCTTTAGGTTTACTTGGATGATTGGACAGTATATGGTCTAGTTAAAGACCATTGTGACAACTCGAGATTAATGTTTAAAAGGTGTAGGAAGTTGAGGATATCCCTCAACATCAAGAAGTGTGTGTTTACTACACCCTTTGGGAATTTATTGGGGCATATCATATGTAAGGAGGGCTTGCTGGTAGATCCTGCTAAAGTTGCAATTATTGTGGGGTTAAGGGATCCTACTAGCTAGAGCACAGTGGGTGGATTCATTGGGCATATGGGATATTACAGAAAATTCATTAAGGGGTATGCCAAGATCGCCATGCCTTTAGAGGAGCTATTTAGACACAAAATTACTTTCCATTGGGGAAAGGTGCAATGGAGGGCATTTGAAACCTTAAAAGATAGGCTTACTACCACACCTATTTTATGATTTCCCTCTTGGGACAAGCCCTTCCATGTCCATGTAGATGCCTCAGGAACTGCCATTGGGGTAGAACTTGCACAACCAGGTGAGGGGATTGTTGATCATCCTATCTGTTTCACAAGTAGGAAGTTAACACTAGCATAGTAGAATTATACCATAACCAAGCATGGGGCATTGTCAATGATCTATGTACTTTTCAAATTTTGACAGTATCTACTGGCAACACCCTTTGTATTCTACACCAACCACATGGCATTAAAGTATTTAGTGAACAAGCCCATTCTTCAAGGGTGCATATGTCAACGGGTGTTGTTGTTTCAAGAGTTTGAGTTCACCATTGTAGTGAAGCCCAGAAAAAGCAATTGTGGACTTGATCATCTATCAAGAATTGATTCAAGAGAGGATGCACAAAGTATTGAGGAAGCAATGCCAGACGCACAACTGTTTAGATTGTGGCACACACCCTCAAATTTGAAAGAGATTTCTATATTTCTAAAAGGTGTGGCACTGGATGGAATGAGGGCATTGGAAAAGAAGTAGTTGGTCATACGTGCCACACCCTACATGTTGATTAGTGGGGACTTATAAAAATTAGTACATGATGAAGTTTTACACAGATGTGTGTTAGAGCATGAGTGCCTAGCCATCATGGAGGAAACACAAGGAGGAAGTGTGGGTGGGCATTACGTAGGTGATGCCACCACGCATAAGATTTTAATGGGAGGTTTATGGTGGGAAACCTTGTATGGGGATTGTAGGGATTATTATAAAGGATGTAACCACTGTCAGTGCATTGGAAAACCAAGAAGGAGAGATGAAATGCCTTTGCATCCTATTCCTAGCATGGAGCCTTTTGAAAAGTGGGTGATAGGATTTGTAGGACCTATTACACCGGCAACACATAGGAATGGGTCAGATTATGTCATAACTTGCATGGATTATCTCATAAGGTAGGAGAAAGCAGCCCTGACTAAATATTTCATGGTAGAGACAATGGCAAGGTTCTTATGGGAGAACATCATCACAAGGTATAGATGCCCTTTGAGTTTGACCAGTGATAGGGGTACACATTTTCTAAATGAGACCGTGAGGATCCTACTATCTGAGTTCATGGTGGCTCATCATAAGACTACACCCTATCACCCACAAGAAAATGGAACCGTGGAAGCATTCAACAAAATACTGAGTCATACCTTGACCAAAATCTGTGATGTTGGAAGACAAGATTGGGATGAAAAGGTATCAACAGTTTTATGGGCTTATAGAACTACGTATAAAAGACTAAATAAAGCCATACATTTTCAATTGGTGTTTGGCGTGGAAGGTGTTTTCTAGGTTGAATTTATGTTACCTTCTCTACAAATAACATGTGCAGGAGGATTAGCCGATGAACAAGCACTGGAAGAAATAATTAATGAACTAATGAAACTAGATGAAAGACGATCACTTGCCTGTTGGAACCAAACAACGGAAAAGAAAAAGCAAAATACTTGGCATGATTTCCATATTAGGAACAAGAAATTTGAGGTTGGGCAGATGGTGTTACTATATGATTCTAAATTTTTGCACCATCCTGGGAAGTTGAAAGTCCATTGGTTAGGTCCCTACACAGTCTCGTACATCCTTGATTCAAGCGAGTCCTAGTTACAAGTGCTAGATGTGACGAAGCTTCCTAGAAACTTCAATGGTAGTAGGATGAAGCCCTACTATAAATAAGTCTTCTTGGTGTTTGTAAATAAGGCAATTTTTCCAGTTAGTTTAGAATTTTCCTTTAAGAATTTTCCTTTCCTTGTGTTTCCCTTTCATGTTGTTGTTTTGTTTTGCACTTTGGGTGATGGTAACCTTATTGTTATATTTGGAGGATTTGTGAGTGCACAGAGCACTGTGCATCATTTAAATGTGGGGTAAAGAAAAGTGAATAAGCATGTGATTAATAGTACCAAGGAGGTTGTGTTGAAGAGCCTTGGTGAGTAGCCCGGTTAAAAGAAAGATGAAGAGAAAAGATAGAATGGTTGGTGCCAGGGTAAAGCTACTCATAGATCCCACATATAAAGGAAAAATAAGTGCATTTAAAGCAACATGAGGTAGGTGAAAACAAGAATTAGGATAGAAGTGCCTGCGGTACAAGTTGAGCATGCGTAAGTCTCCTGTCAGGTTAGTTTGGTTGTGCGCCAGAAGGTTGGAGGAGTTTTCATGTAAGAAGGGCACTCGAGGTAAAGAGGAGTTTTCATGCAAGAAGGGCGCATGAGTGAAGGTGTTGAAGATGGGATTTTTTTTAAAAATATGCATTAAATGAACAAAGTATGGGGTAGGTAAAGTAGCATTTAATGACCAGAAAAAGGAAAAAACTATTAATAGAGGGTCGAGGAAATCTCATTTTACTTTGTGAAAATGAAGAGATGGGAATATAAATGAGTGCTATAAGCTAGGGTTTTTCAGATTCGATCAAGTGAAAGATCTGTGTGATTAAAAATTTGAAGAGCTAGTTTGAGATTTCGAACTAGAAGGAAGGAATTACACAGGCATGGAGAGAAGTGAAAAGATGTTGTCTTGTGAAGAATTTATCAAAGATAGGGTTCAGCAAGCTAGGGCATGAGTTTAGAATAATTGTATCATAGATATGAGATCGAAGGTTGGGAGAAGGAAAGTAGAGTAATAAGGAGAGGATTGGAGTGACACAATTACCTCAACCATGGCTCTGAAGAAAGGAAAGGGCAAAGCGAAGGCTAAACAACCAGAACCTGAGGTAGATACAAATGAATAATGGTATGCAGAAATGCAGTACCATGATGGAGTAATGATGGCAAAGGAATGGGTGTACCATTTGAGAAGCATACCATTTAGTGACTATAATCACTGCACCAACACTATAGAGAAATAAATGGGATTAGAATTGTTACGCCCAACCAACAAGTGAACACCTAAAGGGTTACCTATCTACAATGATGACATGAAGGTAAAGCTGGTGAAGGTAGGGTTGCTATAACTTTATGAGTTGCCTTATTTTGGGAAGCCAGATCAATTGTACTAGTGGTTAATGTATTGAGTACATAAGGACTACTTCTACTTTTCTAGGTGCAAGATGCGCGTAACTCCCCAGTTGATTACACATTTTACAGGCCTCATATGCGAGGGATATAGCCGAGAAGATGAACTTGGCGATAAGGAGGATATTCAGGAGACTGTCATGGAGTACGCTTGCAAGAAAGGGTCACAGTATTATGACATCTCATACATTAAGGAACCAGTTATGAAGATGGCTGCACACTTGCTAACAAAGCTGAATGGCCAAGAAAGATGGATGAAAGTCAACAAGCCATGGTTACATGTTTGTTGAAATATTATAGAGGGGATTATTTACAACTTGTCTGCGTACATTACCGAGGAAATTGTAAAGTGCGTGAAGGAAGGGGACTGGATCCTCTTTGTAAATGTCCTACTCACCATAGTGTTTTTAGAAATTGGAGTGTTGGATGCACTAGATAAGTTTTTGTGGGAGTGCCTGGCTAAAGAACGTTCACCTGTGAAGAGGTTCGAAAAATATGCATGTGATACAATGACAGATCCCCACAAGGCATGGCTTGAAAAATGGTATACATGCTTGAGAAATGCATTCGGGGTGGATTGGAGGATTCTTGAACAACTCCCAGTAGCCACACAAGGAGAAGCTAAGTTCACGGTATACCAGCACTACTGCTTGAGTAGGTTCAAACTTGTTGACGAATTATGGAGCCCTTGGTGCAAATTTCCTTTCGCGTTCACTGCCCAGTACTTCTAAGTGGGAGTGAATAGATTTAAAGAATCAAATAAGCTAAGGTTGGAGCTAGGAAAGTTAGACAAGGAGCACAGGGAAATGAGGAAGAAAATGAAATATCCTAGAGGTAAGAACGTGTACGTGGAGAAGTGCATGTCGCATGAGATCCATATGACTAGGCCAATAACACTTCCTATCATTGGAGGATCCACGACGCGCGTATACATGTGCATAAGGCCAACGTTTGAGAATGACGCATACTTGGTGAATGAGATCTCAATACCTGAAGACCCCTTAGGAAAGAAAAAACCAGCATCTAAGAAGAGGGGTAGAGGAGAGGAAGGAGCACCAAGTGTTTTGATTGCTCAGATAGTGAGTATACCTTCTACGAGTGCCAAGCCAAGAACTTATGTTCAGAGAAAGAAGTCTCCAGTAAAGGAGAAGATGCCAAAATTAGAGGTGCCTAAACAACCGACCACCATGGAGGAATCACAAGAAGAAGAAGAGAATACAAAATCTCCTGACTAGAAGACACCTCTTAGGAAGAAGCAAAGGGTGGATGAAGAAGCTGACTTGGAGGCAACCGATAGCTTGGAAATATACCTGGGAGAAGGAGAGGATGAGAGTGAAGAAGGTGGTGATGAGGAGGAAGATCCAGAAAAAGACAAGGAACCTTTGGAACCTCATGTATTTAGTGTCTATGACTCAGACAAAGAAAGTGGGGATGAAAAGTAAGAGTTTGTACTTGTGTGATGAAAAGGTGCATAAGGTGATGAAGGCACTGAAGATACAAAGGAAGATGAGAGGGATGCCGAGGGGTAGAGAACCAAATTTTTTACAAAGGATCAGATTCTTGAAGTCGCAGAGTGAGAAGCGAGGAAGATGCTCGAGGCCCTTGTAGACCAGGAGTTAGAGCGTAGCACAGACATAGTGCTAAAGGAAGGAAAGGAGGAGAGCATTGAAAAAGGACATGATAGCCTAGGAGTCCCTGCTCTAACAGTTAGCTTCCCCAAAGGCACATGCTCAGTTAGAAGACCTCTAGATGTAGAATAGAGGTAGATAATGGGCTACATGGATTATTCAAGGAAGGTCCTATGTGCATGATTCCATAGTATGATACCCACCGAAAGATTTATAGCCATGGGATCGTTCAAGAAGGAGGGAATGTACCCTAGGACCAAGAAGATGCTTTCTTGTGCATTTGAGTCCCACGTCAACGAGCCAAAATTTGAAGTCTACCAAAAGGTGTTGATCACACTACGAGAGTCTAAGGGAGACAACCCCTTAGTAAATGCCCAGGACCTCTTAGATGAGAAAGTCTATAATGTTCTAGACAAGGTCGCAGTGGAAACAGAGCCTAGGCTATTTGCGTGGAATGATAACATAAGGGATTTAGAGGGAAAGCTGGCCAAGAAGGAGGAAGAGTTGGCTAAGGTGGCCATAAGCTTTAAAAAGGAGGAATTAATTAGCGTGAAGCTAAAACGCAAGCTCAAGGAGGAGAAGGAAAAGGTGTAGGAGGTCTATAAGAAAGTAGACTCAATAAAAAGTGCCATCATTTTGAAACACCAAGATCTAATGCCTATCCCCCAGAGGTACGCATCGATGCTGGAATTCCTAGAAGACTTAACACACATCCTCACCATAGAGATTTAACCCTTGGAATTGCAATCTGTGGAGGAAGTGGCCACACACCTGAAGAAGGAGGACCAATTAAAAGTGATAACACTTGTTACCGAGTACAGTTAAGTACTTGTGGTGATCAAGGTCATTGCCAGTCTGCAGAAGCTGTATATGACACATGCATGGATCGAGATAAGGTGCCTAGATATTTGGTTGCCACACTTGAAGTAGAGCTAAAGGATTTTTATGAAAAGAATAAGGGGAACAAGGTAGAAAGGGATAAGGTTCTGGTTGAGGTAGAAAAGAAATCAGAGGTGATTGAGGCTTTAAGAAGCTCAAATAAGGCCTGGATGAAGGAACTGTACCCCCATATTACAAGGAGAATGGACAGGATCACAGACTTGGGAAAGGAAATGGAACAAATTGTGGACACCTTAGGTGCCCAGGGAGCTGGTATAAGCTTTGATGAAGTAAGCACCTTGGTGGGTGACCTATGCCAGAAGGCGAAGGGCGAGGTCGAAGTATGGAACAAGTTAGAGGTAGATCTATGACGGGACTTTCCCAACCTTCTGAATTAATGTCCCCACCCATTCTTCATTATTTCCCCTATTCTTTCATTCCTTATTCATTTTTGTAATATTTGTCTACATCTTTGTTCCATTGAACCAACTTGCACCTTGGTCAAGTAGAATGTTTCCGAGGGTGGAGAACAAGTGTAGTGTGGTTTGATGTTGGGCCCCTGGAATATTGACTAAGTATGAAGGTGCATGGGCATGTGGGACCCCAGTTATACAAGGGCACGCAAGGAAAAAGCATGTAGGAGGAATAGTTAAAGAGGCATATGGTTTGTGTGGCGCGTGAAAGGAGGTTCAGGACTTATCCAATTTAAGAAACAAAGGTAGAACACATGAAAAGCGTAATCAGTTGCATATGGATAAGATGCCAACCTGGCAACAGGTGGGCCAAGAAACAGCAAGCCAGTGAAGGAATCTTCTAGAAGACCATCATGAGATGGAGTGGACAGCTCAGGCCTGAGGAAAAATGCTCGTTGAAGGACCACATTCTGCACATGGCGACAGATCTGAGGGCACGAAAAGGTAAGTACACAGTGCGGGAAGGTGATAAATACAAGTTCCTGTGGACCAGAAAAGAGGATGAAGATATGAGGAGAAAAGATAGACATAAGAGGAAAAGATAGGAGGGATACATAGAAAGAAAGATAACATGGGTAAAGCTCTATAGGATTACTGCAAGTGGAACTTTGATGTAGAAGGGAATGTACTAAGCTTAGCATTGTAATTTCTTTTTCCTTTTGGCATAATTATACAAGCCTAATGATGTGCACGACTGTTGTATGCTCTTTATGGCTCTTTTTAATGAAACGATGAATATAATGAGGTCACTATATGTACCTGAAATTGTAGGGTACTACACCGCCGAAAGAACGTAACACGTGCCCCAATGATGATACAGGTCTCCTCATAAGGTGTTCAGGATCCGAAAAATCTCTCCAAGTATGCGTTATCATCCCACATGCCCCGCTTATCCCCCACGTGCTTTGTTTTTCCCTTTTCCCCTATTTTCTTTTCCTTTTTGCTCTTCAGTTACAAAACCGCTGCCTTGCCTGGGTGGTGGTCTCGTGACCGCTGCCCTGGATAGGGCAGCGGTCCTGTAACCACCACCCTACTCACGGTGGTGGTCCTTCACGCATTTTCTAGAATGCTCTTTTAACACGACTCATGTAAATTTCAATGTTTACCAGCTTTTTTCACCGCCTTGGGCTTACATTAATGATTATGGTTCCCTAGAATAGTGTTTTTCCATTGTTTATAGTTTAAGAGTTCAATTTGGTTTTTACCTTGGGTAAATGCAAATGCTATAAATAGTTGGCTTGTGCTCAAGAAAATGGCCCCTCAAGTTTGCCTTTGAATTTCTCATTGCAATAGATTAGTCTTTCATTTTGCTTAGAATTATTAGTTTCATTCATTGCATGCTTAGTTAGTGTTGTTTTGTTGTTAGGAAGCCACATATCCATCTTGTGCAATTACTGTTATCACTTCATCCAAATCAATCGGAATAGGATAGTTTGTTTTCAATAGGAAGCCAATAAAGTTGTAGGTTTTGTTCTTCAAACATGGTAGTTTTAGGTTCTGGATGTTTTATGTTGCATGAATCACAATAAATCCTGCTAGGAATTGCATAAGCCAAGCTCTGTACTCTTGTGCTATCTCTCTCCTACTCACATTGTATTCAGTCTGTATCCTAAGCTGCCTTTGTCCCAATATCTACTTCTATTGATGCTAGCATTACACACTTTTCTAGATCCACGTGAGCATGAACGAGTGAGGAGATCACACTGAGGGGACAAAATCACACACACCATCAGATTCGCCACTATTCTACAGAATCTAGGTTCTAGTTTTCAAAGTTCTAATTAGGAGCATATCAAATAGAGTAGCCAATCACTTTATTTTAGTCAATTTTACTTTTGATATTCCCAGGGAAGCTGTGGGGATTGATAGTTTCTGAGAGACTATGATTCATTCCTCACTTCTGAGGTAGGATCGAGAGTCTTTCAAATAGATTAGATCAGTTATTTCATTGTTTAGAATAGATTTATAACTGCACAGGCAAGTGGCTATACTCGGTTGCTTTGTTTGTTTTAAATTCGTCAATAGATTAATTTTCAATTTCTAGATATATTAAGATAGCTTCTCCTTCAATTTAATTCATATAAATTCATTAGAAAAATATAGAAAAATAGAGAAGTTATATATGTTATAGATATATTTCACATAGTTAATTTTTTTACTTTGCTGCATTTAGTTTACATTGTTGCTTTTGTATGACAATCACGAGACCTAGATATCCTGGAGAATACATATTCAAGCCAATCATGCCCTAGCTTGATCTCGTCACAGTAATAACTGACATAGATCAGAATCTTAGGATCCAAGTCTTCCAAACAATGGTAAATCTATAATAGATCAGCCTCCAGTTAAGCGGGTTAAACATAGAAGATGAAAAAGCGCACACGTTCTGGTCAAATCAACCAAACTACAGATTACCCTAGATATATATCCGCATGCCTGTGGAAGGGTTTAAAAGAGAGAAAAAATTCAGCTGTGATCCTTTGGTTCCACATCTAGACATAAGAGACACTCTCACAAATATATATACTAGCTTAAGAATTTAGGTTGCACGAACTGTTGGTGTCGAAACGCAACACCCCTCGGACTCCGCAACACGATGGGTTGAGAATCTTAGTGCGATTGCACAACATGGAGCTTTCTCCAAGTGTGGGACCTTGTGAAATCGGAAAAGCTCTCCGGATGAAGGCCAGCTCTTATTCCTCTGTTCAGATGCATGAATAAAACGTAGAGGGTTTACCAAAAACCTAATCTAACTTGCCAAGGAGACAGGGTAGAGAATGCATAAAAATAAAACCTAAACTACGGAGGTGATGCATCGAGGAATGAAGAACATATGTTTTTCCAATAAACACAAACCATAGAAATGCAATGCAATATCATGCACGGATAAACATATTCGTAGTGAAAGATCAGGAGGATGCAAAATGAAACACATAGAGGGTCGAGAAACATCCACAGTCATGCATTTATTTGCTTCGAAGGTTTGATACAATACACTGCAAAAATGCCAAGAGGCAAAGGCTGCATTACAGTTTCAAATGGGAGGTTTGAGCTCCACAACTCCACCTGCCAAAGAGAAGAAGGGAGAGGCCAAAGCAAGAATTTCCAACCTTTTCAAAGAAGCCCCTCCTTACATTTTATATGGAGAAAAAGAGAGGGAGAAGAGAGGAATTCGAAAACTGCCCCAACCACCTCCAGACCGCCTTAACTCATCCCATAATGGCGGTAGGTGGGATCCCCAACAACTCAAAACATGGCGAACTGTATTTTTTGAATTTTTAAGAAATTTTTCCCAACTAATTAAAGATATCCAGTTGTAGTTGCATAGAGGACACTGAGAGCTTTCCGAAAAGTCCAACCTTGTGTTAATCCAAGCTCCCTGTGAAAAGTTATGGCGATCTGAATATTTCCAGCGTCAGGGTCTTCTGCCTGTCGGGTTCGGGGTTCTCCTCTGCATTTGCATCGGACTTAGAGGATGGCTCGACATGCTTTCGATCCATGTTTTTCCACCTCTGAAACCCGCTTTCCCTTTGCGTCAGGTTTTCCAACCCTTGCGACATGTTCTTTGATGTCGGGTTTTCTAAACCCTCCGACATGTTTCTGTGCCATGTTTCTCCGCCTCCGAAACCCGCTTTCCCTTTGCGTCGGGTTTTCCAACCCTTGCGACATGTTCTTTGATGTTGGGTTTTCTAAACCCTCTGACATGCTTCTGCACCATGTTTCTCCGCCTCTGAAACCCACTTTCCCTTTGCGTCGGGTTTTCCAACCCTTGCGACATGTTCTTTGATGTCGGGCTTTCTAAACCCTCCGACATGCTTCTGCGCCATGTTTCTCCGCCTCCGAAACCCGCTTTCCCTTTGCGTTTATCTATATTTACCCAGGGGGGTAAATATATACCACAATTTGGTGACTCACGGGGTTACCTGCCTGCTAGGTAGAAGATTAATGGCCTTTTAGCGATCCATTGGGCATGGAGTCATAAGCAACCCTGAAACCAACCTGATACCACAACTCCTCCGAGAACATGCTGAACTGTAGAAAACCAACCTAGGAGCAACAAAACCTATGCCAAAGCACTTAGGGGAACTGAAACCTAACTACAACAAGACAATGTGCATCCGAACTTAGAGGAATTGAAACCTAATCTAATATTTACAAGGGTAGAACTTCTCTTTTTAGTAGCAATGTTTAAGATAGATTCCGTTGACCAGAATCGGGAGTTCTTCTCCGTCCAATGTAGACAATTGGAAGGCATTGCTATTCTTACATTCCATGACCATGTAGGGGCCACTCCAAATGGCATCAAACTTGGAATGCCTTCCTGGTTTTGCCCAATCTGCATCCCCTTTCAGAACTAAGTCCCCTTCCTGGAAGGTCCTTGCTCTTGCTTTCTTATCAAACCACCTTTTTACTAAGGCCTGATATTTCTCAATTGTTTGAACTACATGTTCTCTAATTTCTTCCAATTCCATCAACTCTGCATACCTATCCTCCATTGGTTTGAACTCAGCTAACTCCAACTACTTCATGAACTCCAATGCGGGCAGTTCTAATGATATAGGCAATACTGCCTCTTTTCCATAGACCAACTTGTAAGGGGAATTACCTATAGACCTCTTTGGTGTTATTCTGTCAGCCCATAATGCTGATTTTAGCTTGGTATGCCATGTTCTTTGATTTTCATCCAGAGTCATCCTGATGATTCTTAGCAAATTTTCGTTCGTGGAATCTGCCTGTCCATTACCCTGTGGGTAATAATTGGAAGAGGTGCTCAAGTAGATTCCATTCTTGACAGCCCATTCTGTAATCTTGGAACCTACGAATGCCAATGCATTGTCTGATATGATAGTGGCCGGTACACCAAACCTGGTCACTATTCCTTCATAAAATTCTAGTATATTAGATTCGTTTGCCTCTTTGAGCGCTACTGCTTTAGTCCACTTGGTGAAATAGTCCGTTGCTGTGAGAATCCACTTGTGGCCTTGGCTTGAGTTTGGGTTGATGACCCCAATGAAGTCCAATCCCCATTACAGAAATAGTTGGTCAACCAAAATTGGGTGCAATGGAAGTGCTTCTAGTCTTTCTTTGCCTGTGAAGAGTGCACATTTCTTACACTTTCTTATCCATGTATAACAGTCATTGAACACCGTGGGCCAATAATACCCTACCTTCATTATCTTGAGAGCTGTTACTCGTGGGGAAAAATGTCCGCCAAAATCTCCATCATGAAAATCTCGTAACACCCTCTCAATTTGACCTGTCCTAGTGCACCTCAATAGAACTCCATTGATGTCTTTCCTGAACAAAACACCATTAACAAGCACATATGGAATGGCTTGTAATCTGAAGTATCTTCTCTTTGATTTTCTCATTTCTAGAGGGCATAGTCCTGTCTGTAGGAAGTGTATCATATTCTGAGTCCAACAAAGAGTAGGCACATCATCATTTTCATGTTCTTGACCATTCTGTAGTACCAAGACAGTCTCTTTTTCATTACCTGCTTCAACTTGTTGACTCAGGGCTAGCTATTCACATAGTCCCTTTCCACGTACTAGTTTTGTGACCTTGATCTCGATGTCATATTCCATGACACGAGTGATCCACCCTGCATGCTTCTCATTCAGATCCTTGATTAGAAGGAAGTCCTTGACTCCCGCATGAGAGACTAATAATTGGATCTTGTTGTTTGAGACTAGGTGCTTGAATTTCTTTAAACTCCTAATCACTGCAAGGACATGCTTTTCAATGAAAGAGTACCTAGTTTCATATTCCTACAAGCCTTGACTGAAGAAAGCAACTGGTTGTTCTAATCCTTTGTTGTTTTGTTGTGCCAGGATTGCAGAAATTGTGTCTCCACCACCGAAGGCATATAGCATGAAGCCCTTGGAGAAATCTCGATTGACGAGAGTTGGAGCTTGAGATATAGCATCTTTTATTGCCTCAAAGATTTGCCTTGCCTTCATATGTCCACTTAAATGCCATGCTCTTCTTCAACATCAGCGTTATTGGCTTCACAAGAGCAGCAAAATTTGGAACAAATCTGCGGACAAAATTGATCCTTCCCAAGAAGCTTTGAAGAGCCTTCTTGTGACTTGGCAATGGTAATGCTCGAATTTCTTCAACTCTTTCTGGATCAATCGTCAACCCTTCCTTTGAAACAATATGGCCTAGAAGTTTTCCCTCGTGAGCCAAGAATATGCACTTTTTGGGATTCAAAGATACCCCAAATCTTCTACACCTCTGAAATACCTGCCTTAGATGAAAGAGGTGATCCACTGCATTTTTTGAGAATACAATGATGTCATCAAGATATATTAGAACTATTTTATTGATCAACCCCTTGAATGCCATATCATTTGCCCTTTGGAAAGTGGCTCCAGCATTTGATAGTCCAAATGGCATATTCTTGTAGGCATAGGTCCCCCATTTGGTGGTGAAAGCCATCTTGAACTGGTCATCTTCCTTCACCATCACCTGATTATACCTTGAGTAGCCATCTAGGAGAGAGAATCTCTCTGAACCGGATACTACTTGCAATATTTGTTCCATTGAAGGAAGTGGGTAATGATCTTTGAGAGATGCCCTGTTGAGGTCTCGGAAATCTACACACAACCTGATTTCTCCGCTCTTCTTCCTGACCGGAACCAAGTTTGCAACCCAGCTTGAGTGCTTGATCAGGAATATAATGCTTGCCTCTATTATCTTGTTTAGCTCTTTCTTCATCAGAGGCTCAATGTGAGGGTTGACTGGTCTCTGCTTCTGTCTGATGGGCTTAGCATCTGGATCTAATTCTATGGTATGTTGTGCCAAATTTGGATCGAATCCTCTTAAGTCTTCATAGCTCCAAGCGAAGACATCTGGAAATTCTTAGCAAAGATGTATGAAATCTGATTTCTCCTGCTCAATGGCCACTTTACCAATTTGAAGTGTTTTGCCTTCCCCAACCAGAATTGGCTCTGAATCTTCTCTCTTGACCTGTATGTTAACCTTTTCCTTACGAAACTGGTCGTTAGGGTTGAAGATAGACTCCAACATTACTAAACCCTTAGGAAGCTTGTTTGTCCACAGCTGTACTACTTGATCCCCATACTGCTACTCTAATCTGTCCTGATTCCTAGCTGAGAATTCAGCCTCTTGTTGTAAGAAATTGACGATCTGTTGATCATTCTCAAACACCTACCAGCTTGTGTTATTATCTGGAACTGCTGGCCTCACAATCACGTGGATATGTGGCTGTGTTTTTTCCCTTTTGATGTTTTCAACCACATCGAACGTTGCTCCAACTACTGCGAGCCTATCTGCGGCTTCATTTTTCTTCCTGGGTATGGACACAATGTTGAAAGCTTCGAAATCCTCAATGAGGTCCCATACCCTATTCTTGTAGCTTTTTAGCAAGTCGTTCTTTGTAGCATGTTGTCCCCTAACTTGGTTGATGATTAACTCGCTATCTCCAAACACCTGTAAGTTCTTTATGCCCTTTTTCCTGGCCCAATGAAGTCCATGAATCAATGCCTTATATTCAGATGTGTTGTTTGAACAAGAAAACTGGAAATGAAAAGCTGAATAATACTTGATGTCTTGTGGTCCTTTTGCTGAAATAATACTTGCTGAAATGAAAACTGGAAATGAAAAGCATGTTGTCCTTTTGCTGTCCCTTACTTGGCGCAACCTTTTCTGGAGCTTGAACAGGTGCATGTGTTGCTACAACAAGTACCTTAGGTTGATTTTTCACATTTGGAGCTGCGTTTGGTCTAATGACCCCTTGTTGTGTAAGAGTGGGTTGAGAAACAACTGGATTCTAATGTGGTTTCTGTTGGAGGTCCTTCTTGTTGTTTTTTTTGCTGTTGATTCCCTTCTTAGCTTGGTTCTTGAGGCACACCAATGGTTTGCACCATCAAGGCCTGATTCAGTGCACCATTGAAACATGCTGACTGATTGTGAGGTAGATTGCAAGGGTAACACCAGTTGTACTCTTGTGCCATGTTGTTTTGTGTTGGAACCAAGGCTCTTGAGGATGTCGTTGCATTTGGATCATACGGCCGAAATGGCCTGGCAGCTTGAGGTTGTCCTTGGTTTTGGTTTTGATTTGCAGCCTGAGGTGGTGGTCTATTTTGTTGGTATGAGGGCCTAGCTTGGTACTGTGCTTGAGGATGATACGGTCTAGCACCTTGAGCTTGTTGTCTTTTGATAGTCGCTAGCTCATTTCCAAGGTTCTGCAGTTGCTTCATGACCTCCTGCAATTCCTTTGAAGTATTTGAAGAAGTCGATGCCTCATTATTGCTTTGATTCCTAGGAGTTGGAATGGGATTCAACTCTGGTGCTTGAATAGTTGTAGGATTTCCCATATCTGGATAGAGAGGCATTGGTGGCCTTGGTGCAAGCTTGCCAGCTTGGATCAAATAGTTCTTTGCTCTAATCGCTGTGTCATAGGACCCTGGCAGTGTTGTCCCTCCCATTGATTGGATAATCATGGCTATGTCTGAATTTATAGCCTTTAAGAAATAAAGGAATGCTCCTTTGACAGTTGGTCTAACAGCTATTGGAATCCTGTCCCATGTCCGTTGGAATCTGAAGTTGAAATCTGTCATTTGTTCGTTAGGAGCCCTTTTGATTGTTGTCAGCTGTTCCAATAAAGATAGATTATCTGCCCTCTCCCCGAATTGGTTGCAAAGAGCTGAACAAAGTTGGTTCCAATTTGTAATAGACCCTGCTGTAAGGCTCCTAAACCATTGTAAGGCCTTGCCTTTGAAAGAAAAAGCCAACAACTTGACTGCAACATCCATTTCATTTATTTCGTGGATTGCACATGCATTAGCAATATCCTGGATGTGATCAATAGGAGTAGTATGATTTTCTCCTATGAAATAGGGGATATTCTTTAGCGCTGCAACTAGAATTTGATTATGAGCATTTAGGGAAAGTGGACTATTGCCTGTGAAATTGACAAAGGGATTTGGTGGTATATGCGCCATGATGATTGGCCTAAGAACCCTGGTTGATGCGAGAAAAGGCCTACCAGGTGGAGGTGTAGACAAAGTCCTGTTAGGCGGAGATGGTGATCTTTGTGGTCTTCTTCCTCTCCTTCCTCTACCTGGTGATAGTTGCAAGTGGACAAATAGCCCCTCTTCTCGAGTATTGGACTTGGTTCGAATTCTTCTCATGTGCCTGGGAAACTTGTGCTGCTACACCACTGAACTCTATCCCTTCGGAGTCGCCAGATGTGTTAGATAACAAGCCTCTAAAAGGCTGGGTTTTGCCAGGTTACACACCAAACTTGACAATATTGAAAATTGAATTTAAACTTCAAAGGACCCAGAGGAGACAATCTTCAATTCGGAATTCAGGCCTTGCTGTGCAGTTACAGATCCCCGAAAAGTACAGATGAAACTCAGGTCATGTAATGCAACTCACAAAACCTGAATTGCCATGTGTCGGAACTTGGAACATGTCCGACACCCCTCAAAACCTGAAATCACTGCTGTTGAGAATAGGACCATGCAATGCATCCCCCAAAACCCGAATTGGTGCTTTGATGTTCTCGGACCCCGAAAACCCAAAATCACTAAAAACCTGAAATTTTGAAAATCAAAATCTCAAAAAACTAAGGATACCCTTTTGAAGACTACCCTCAGATCTACCAAATGTTGAAATTTTGACCTGTTTTGAGAAAGATAAACCCTTGAAAAATGATTTCAGAGTTCAGTCTAGACGAAGCAAAATTTGAAATTTTAAAACTTGCAATTTTCTCAGTCTGAATTTCGTGAAAACTCCTTCAAATTTTTATGGAATGACCTCTTGGTCCCACCGGGCGTGCCAAAACTGTTGGTGTCGAAATGTAGCACCCCTGGGACTCCGCAACACGATGGGTAGAGAATCTCAATGCGATTGCACAACATGGAGCTTTTTCCAAGTGTGGGACCTTGCGAAATCGAAAAAGCTCTCCAGATGAAGGCAGGATCCTATTCCTCTGTTCAGATGCACGAATAAAACGCAGAGGGTTTACCAAAAACCTAATCTAACTTGCCAAGGAGACAGGGTAGAGAATGCATAAAAATAAAACCTAAACTATGGAGGTGATGCACCGAGGAATGAAGAACATATGTTTTGCCAATAAACACAAGCCATAGAAATGCAATGCAATATCATGCACGGATAAAAATATTCATAGTGAAAGATCAGGAGGATGCAAAATGAAACACATAGAGGGTCGAGAAACATCCACAGTCATGCATTTATTTGCTCCGAAGGTTTGATACAATACACTGCAAAAATGCCAAGAGGCAAAGGCTGCATTACAGTTTCAAATGGGAGGTTTGAGCTCCACAACTCCACCTACCAAAGAGAAGAAGGGAGATGTAGACACCAAATTTGTGTCTTACGACCCCTTTGTGACCCGCATCTCATTTCGTATCCTAACCTCATCACCTAAACCTTACACAATTATTTATTAATTACCTCGTAATTGATAAATCCACATCACCTCACATCCAGTCGTAGTTGGGTAGAGGATGCCGAGAGCTTTCCGAAAATTGCAACCTTGTGTGAATATGAGCTCCCTACAAAAAGTTATGGGCGATCTGAATATTTCCCACATCAGGGTCTTTTGCCTGTCGGGTTCGGGGTTCTCCTATGCATTTGCATTGGGTTTGGAGGATGCCTCGACATGTGTTTGATGCTTGTGTTTTCCCGAAACCCACTTCCGCCACGTATTTGCCATCGGAACCCTTTAAAATCGGGGTCAGAAAACTGGACCTGCATGTGCATCGAAGGATTTTTGAAGATGGCAACAAAGATCATTGTTTTCGAAAAAGATGCATTCCCTGATCTTTTTTTTCCCGACTCCAGATGACCCGATTTTCCTAGGAGAGTTTGCAGCAAAAGGTTATGCGGAACCTCTCAAGCATCGCAACGGACATAGCCTTGCGACCTGTGCATGCTTCATGTCTCATGTTTCCCGAAACCCAAAACTCTGATTTGCCTTTATGTGTTTTCTAACCCCTCCAACATGAGTTTTTCCTTTGTTGTCAGAGTTTTCTGGACCTGCATCTTCGATCAATATATTCTTTAAGTTAAACGGGTTTTCATAACCCCTCTGACATATCTTCTTTGTTAGTCGGTTTTTCTAATCACAGTCCTCCATACATATCCATTCTTTGTTGTCGGGTTTTCTAACCCAACGTCCGACATATGCTTCTTTGTTGTCGGGTTCATTCTAACCCCTCACGACATATCATTACTTTGTTGTCTACTCATATTTACCCGAGGGTAAATACTATACAATAGTGATTACTCTACTTCTCGACCATTCTACAAAGGTTATCAACCTATGTGTATTCCTACCAGATGTTCTAGACTATCCCGCATATCGGTTATCAGCAACTGACATATGGTTATTCTGACTCAAAACCAGAAATCAGCCTTTCACTGGTATTCCATAGCACATGAAGCAATACATCAGGGTATTCCTTACAGTCTTTTATGTTAATTCATAGTTAGCTTGGTTACTGACGTAAATTCCTAACCATGTTTTAGATTGAACATGCGAGCCCAAGGCATATTCCCTCATTTACCTTGTGCTAATCAAAATACTTCATACGTCCCATGTTCCTAATTGTCACAAAAAGTACTTGTAGTATCACTAAATAAATGAGCATCATTCGCATGTGTATACCTGATCTTGTCTCTACGATGACTCAATTACACTCAGGGTCTCTACGTTCATACATGCGTATATCCTCCTAGTTCTAATTCCTCATCTGCTTCTAACAACTCAATGATATAGGATAGAAGCATTTACTATATCCCAGTAATGGGATACATTCTGAGCGTTATATTATTTTTTCTCAAACAAGAATGTACCAACCTTATTCAAAGACAGCAAATCCTTACATTATATATGGACAAAAAGACTAGGGAGACCCAGAGGGAATGCTGGGAAAACTGCCCCATCTTCCTCTGTGAGTTTCTAATACTTCAAATTCCCATAATGGTGGTACTTGGGATCCCTTAATCATAATCAGTAACATCCTTCAACACCCAAATTTTGCATTAGCCCTAAGTTCTATTTTCCCATGTAATTAACACATATCAAAGCATAGGTTGGGTAATGATGGGACTTCCTATCTGGTTTTACGCAAAGTCCAACATTAGTACATTAACCTCCGAGCACCCTGTGAAAAGTCTATGGCGATATGAATATTTATCAGAATCCAGGGTCCATTTATGACCTGTCGGGTTAAATGTAATCTCCTCTATCATACTGCATCGGATTATGGGGAGGAAAATTTATGTGAAAGATCATGCCTCTCACATCTCATGTTTTTTCCTGCCTCCAAAACCCACTTTCTCTCTCAACGTCAGGTCTTCCTAACCCTTAGGGATGATGTTCTCCTAACTGTAACAGGTTTTCTAAAAAATTCCTTCAACATGCATCTGCACCATCTTTGTCCACCTCCGAAATTTCAACATTCCCCTTATGCTGATTTATCTAATACTCATACTTGCTTCTTTAAAATTTGAATCTCTCCTTACGAACATTCCTTATAACGTCCATACTTTCTAAAAAGATCACACAATTATTTCAGGATGTCTCAACATCAGAGGTACTGAGACATTATATCACTTATTGAGTCGTTACTAGGTTACTTAGTACTTTAGATTCTCTCAGGTGACCATAGCAGGACCTCAACAAGTGTGGTACACTAATCACAGGGTTGTAATTTAGAATTCCCACATCCCAACAAGTCCATAGGTGAATCATCCATTTATGCTGGCATACTGTGCATTAGTATTCTTTATCATACTGTACTGCCACTTATCATCATCGAACAAATTATCCTTGTTTTCTCATATGCATCTATACTAAGTTAGGGAATTCTTGGACTAGGCTTATTTTGTTTTCCACACCATAGAGTCAATAACCAAGTTTTACCAGGGCACTCCATGACCTAATAATGGTCAGAGATATCTACAAGTAAAACAATATCCTCTTGGGAATCCCTCTCTTCCACTGTATTCCATGACCTCATAGATCTGATATCATACCACAGAAGCCTGATATTCCTTGGAGCCTTCGAGCAGTCATCCTTGCTGATTGATCTATCAAACCAGTTAAGGTTATGAGGGCCTTCTTCTGCCTTAGATTCACATAGATCCACTAGTGCAACACCGAAGCCATCAGATTGCCTACACTAGTTTCTATGGCTTCCCATGCATATGTGATCCCCATTGACTCTCATAGGCATAACCTCGGGAGGTCGGGTGCGAGTATAAGTTACTTGTACAAATATTACAATATCGCTGGATACATTCTTATGGATCACACACTGTACCTATTACAGAGGACATATGACTTACATCAGTGGGTTGAAATGAAAAATATTTTCATAGGAGTTTTCAAACAACATCGCACACTATGAATGATTGATTGTATCTTTCCTTCTGTTATAATATATGTTATGGAGTATATTAAAACACTCAGTCTGAAGAAACTACAAGGATCTGAAGGCCGTTCTGAGCCCTATTATTCTTGTATGTATAAAATTATTTTTTGAATACTCTTATACTAATCATAGATGAATGCTTCCCACTAAAACTCACATAAAATAGAGACTCGACACCCACATGTACCTTGGGTGAGCGCTCATATTTTGTTGGGTGATAGGCTGGCGCGCATGGGATTCCTTCCTTTTATAGTGGGAGTAAAATTGAATACAAAAATACATTACTATCTCATCATGTCCATCATCTCAAAATCATCGGCACGTAGGCCGATACACAATACAAAATTTCATTGGCACACATGACAGTCTCATATATACAACAAAATCTCTTTGGCACGCAGGCTGGTATAAATCACAACAAGACTATCATACATCAAAAGCTAGGTGACCACATATCAACCATCTCGGTGGATGTCCTCCATCTCTATATCTCGTATGCCCTTGGCCTCCTGGGTCCTTACTGGAACCTCAACTGGAGCAGATCTCCATGCGCTGGTAGCCTTTACTTGATCGGGCCTCAGAGCTTGCTGACCTCCTATGCTCTCCACATTGTGAGTGTAAGATCTTGTCCTCTCACTGGATTCCTATTGTGCCCTGTACTCAACATAGGATATGAATTCTATCCCAGCCACCATCAGCTGGTCCAGATAATATCTAGCCCCACCTTTACCCAAACCATTTCCCTCACATTCCTGACCTCATCATTTACTACCTCCCTTTGTTGTCCTTTGGGGTCTCTTTATTTTACCCCTACCATAGCCTTACCTATAGTATGACCTAGATATTTGGACCTGGACCATCGCTCGCGACCTTTGACCTCATGTGTTTGCTATACCTTGTGGCACTGTTACATGTGTTGTTGACCTAATGACCTTACCTAGCCTATTCCTCTGACCATTTATCCTGACCCTACCTCTGGTGTATCGGAACATACCTAAACATTCTTGCACGTAGCCTACGTCATGTTTCCTGACCATTTCTTATACCTTGGAAACTAGAATCACTTCAACCTTGTTTGGATAAACCTATCAACCTTAGATGATGTAGAGTTTGACTGCTCTTCAACCCGGTAGCGTGTTACAGTTTATACGTGTGCGTGAATTTGACTATTACTACCTTTGACCCTGACCCATTACCTAGCATACCTAAGTAGACCTTGCTCATCTTTTTGCCGTTACCCACCTTTCTTTTCATCACATTTACCTTTTATCAAACCACTCACCGATTCTACCTGCTACTTCGTCAGTTCCTAGTTTGAGGGGGATCACCTTCACCCACACATGGGGCAACCACATCTTATTTTTTGTTAGTGTCGATTACGAATACAAGCTAGGAAACAAAAAGGGGAAAAATGTAGACACTAAAATTAGGTCACACTCCCCTTTGGTCCCTCAACAAATAAGCACCCTTCATCACATTCACCTAGCCATGGCCCCCTTCACCTCACTAATATTAATTTAATTAAATTAATTCATTATCCTCACCATATTTATTATTTAAATATCTTAATTTAAATAATATCCACACATACACTTCACCTAGACACTTCATCAAGCCAACTCACCCTAATACCTATTCTTAGTAAGTTGCCATAACTAACTAAGACTTACCAAAACCCTAAAAATCAATGCCTACATTCTCTCTAACCACATTCCTACATGCTTACAAGAATCTTCTAGTTTAATCTGTGGGTTAACGACACGAGATCCAAGAAAATCAAGAGGATATCCCTAGTTTAGTAAACCTAGGAAATCCCACCTTGACCGACACTGGTTAGCCCTAACCATCGCCGGTTAGGCTAGAACCGTTGTCAGTTACCCTTTTAACCCCCCAAAAAACCTTATTTTGAAGGTTGGCAAAGATTAGAAAAAAGTTGGCAAACATTGAGATCTTCCTGAGAGATATCGCATCTTCTGAGATTGAATTCCAACAAGAACACACATGAAAGGAATGAGATCAAGTATTTTCTCCTACACAGCCACCCCATAAATGATATGATCTAACCAAGCAAAGAGGAATACACATATAGCCCATGCAGAAGCTCTCCTACGATTGGTGATCACCCGCAGCCTTCAACCTCTTACTAGCACCCATGTCCCTCACTCACAGGCATCTAGGACTAGAATCCAAGTAAGTAAAACATTGTACTTCTCTGGTTCACTTCACTTTGTCATTATATTATCACCTATTGTTTACCTAGCCACCCATTGACCTCCTTCAACATTCCCCCTCTATATACCCATTAAAACCTCACCAAATCCCTCCCAAATCACCCAATACCTCATCCTGACCAACCAAAATCCTTTGTGTAATCACAAAGGAGACCCAAAGCCCATTTTGTGGCATCCCTAGAACTCCACAATAACTAGCACTGGTTATGCCTAACCACCATCAGTCCCCTTAACTAGCATCAGTTACTGTATGTGCTCATATAACCCAAAATAGGGATCTAGCCACCTAATTTTACATCCCCTTAATCACCCGTGACCTACCTGAGACTTTTGTCAGACCTTCAAAGACCCAGAACGAACTATTTGACCTTCAGATACTATTCTAACCTAGCCTGTTAGATTAGATCTTTCTTATTGTGTTTTAAGTGAGATACCTAAATAATTTCAAATTACAATAGGATTTACTTCATTTCCCACATTAAATTGTTTAAAACAGTGGACTGACAGTCGTCTAGGAAGTATCACACTTCCTGGATCTAGCACACGCTAGGTAGTTCATTGCACATATTGTTTAACTCTTTCTGGTGGTATTGGCTTCATTACAGGTAGTTTCTCCTAGCCAAAAGGAAGCTCTCATGATCAGCTGTGGATTCAAAATTCATACACACACAACAACCCATCAACCAACATTAAAATAGGTATTCCTCATATGCCCGTTACCCTATCTATTTTGTCAATACTTCAAAGAAACATCTAAGAATCTGGTGAAACACTCCACTCAATAGTTTTCCTTATTTCCCTGTGCGTGTTGTGCATGCCTTCCTTATTTTTTCTTCCCACGCCTCATTCCTCCGTGCACATATCTTTACACCCTTCTCTACACCTTTTTGTGCCAAGTCATTCTAGCATGCTTGAGTGTTCTACAAGAAAATTATCAAAGCATGCCAATAGGATGCCGAACCCTTATGAAAAATAAATGAGTGACATGTGGAAGAATAACAAGAAAATTTTCATATTTGTCCCTCCTTTAAGCCAATCCATGAATTCCATGTGTTTTATGTGCGCAGATGACTCTAACAAACTTTTGACATCTATATCTTTCACTACAAAGCTCTAATAGAAGTGCACTTAGTCTTGTTAGATGGTTGTTGATGTAAGCTATAATGCTAAACATTCAAATTCAAATTCTTTGTGGATCTAGTAGGTAAGAAATGGGAAAACATATTTCTAAGCATTGATGAGAAAATAAAATTGCTTCGACCACCATATTTGATCTGATTCGCCATCCTTCCTTCTTAAAACATTCCAAATGGACTTGGGGAAGTGCATTTAATAGATTTACAGGTGGATTTTTAGGCATTGAATGCTTCTTTTTGTTGGTTGCATTTCAAATTTAGGTTTCTCCCTCCTCTTCTTATTCCATGGATTCATCTATAAATGTAAGAGTTAGGCTCATTATTAATGTTGGACACTTTAGATCCTTACGAATTTTGTAAAGGACTTAATATTTTTGTATTCTGAATCATAAACCTCTGGATTTGGTTCTTGCATGTGGATATTGGCCTCTTTCACCATTATAACAGCTCTGTGCATTTCTGAAAGTAATATAATCATCATTTTGTGACTATTCTATGTCCTAACATATTTTCATTCCTTATTCTTTCCTTTTATTTTGCATTGCGTGATCATTGTGCCATTCTATGCCTGTTGTTGTTCCTTATTTAGTTGTGTTCCATGAGACTGATCTAGTAAATATGTTCTAAGTTTTTCTACATGTGCCTATCCTTATTTCATGCATTTCCTTTCAATTTTGCTCAGAATAGATATTGTTCATCCCTTTTTTTGGTGTTATCACCTTTTTGTTCATATCCCTTGTCCCTTGGTATTATTAGCTTAGTTTTATCTTTTAGCATTAGGATTAGTAATAGTAGCAGAGGTAAATAGAGGAACCAAACTTCTCCAGAGATCCATCCCAAGTGCGTAAGGTTTCTCAACTTGGGGATGGTTCCATTGTTTTAGCAAACAAATCAAATCTTCTAGATCTGAGACACAATTGTAAGTTTGACGACCAAAAGTTTCTCGCATACCCGGTGGCACCAACAATGAAATCTTAAAATTCCATATTGCTAAGTTTTGGTGTGTGGGATTAGTATTTATAGCATTTGGAGGCTTATCTCGATACATCTAGTGACTCCCAACATCTGTAGATGTCTGTTTCATTATCCTTGATCACCTTTCATGAGAAGAGTGGATACAAGGAGAAGTGTGACAACTATAGATTCTTTCGAGTACATCCTGCTATCCCTGAGAATAATCCATTCTAGAAATCCTTCACATGCATCTCCATCTCCAATGTGCTGCACCCATTCAAATCCTCCTCATAGCAGACAACCAGAGCACCCTGTAATGGCACATTAACCACCTCCTCTACTAAGGAACTTTGCTAACTTCACTAGAGGAATTCCTTTGGTTCTGTCCATCCAACATGACATGATGAATGGTGCACTCAAAATCATTCCATACTTTACCAGTGAGTATAAATTCACCCCTTAGGAGCATATCCAAGATGTAGTGAATGTGTGTTCACTCTATTTGGTCACACATGATGATGTAATGGTTAGGCTACTTGTGACCTATTTCAAAGGAAAATTGCTTCAATGGTAATGAGGCTTGAGACTTGAATCCATTTCAACCTAGGATGAGTTGGGAACATCTCTTTGCAATTATTTTGAAGATCAGTCATATCACCTATATCTGGAGGGCACCTAATGAGAAAATGAATGATTTTAACATCATATTTTAGAAGACTTGGGACACAATACCTCTTGTGGTAAGACCTACAGCCCAACATGATTTTCTATATTATCTAAAGGTGTTAAAAAACAATATCTCAGTCATGATTCAATCCATGGGAGGTAGGAATTTACCAAGTACTTATAATATTTCACTAAGGGTAGAAAACAATCTTATTCAGGAGGGAAAAATAGCTCCTAGACCACCTATTCCCTTGTTCCCAGAAATGTCAAAAACACCCCAACCTTATTTGGCCCCTATTCCTATTCCTGAGCAAAGCTCACAAAATGTTGCATCAAAATCCTACTCTTCAGTGCAGTAAAAGGAAGATGAAGAATTGAAGACCCTAATTAGAAATTTTTCAAATAAGGTCATATCATTAGAGAAAAAATAGGCATAAACCTAGTCTTAAATCAAGTGCATAGCCAAAGAATCAGTATTCGTGGAATCAATATGGAAACCAAAGGTACACATCCAACCAACATAATGATAGATGGCATGCTATTGGACATCTACCCTTGAAATTTGTTCCTCCCGTACCCTATCTTCCAGCACCCAGTGCGAGTGAGGTGCTTGTTTCGGTTTAGAAAAATTTAGCACAAGATTCAGAATGGTGCTTCCCTTGTAACATGCCTCATAGTCAATATCATTATACTAATTCTACACACGTGCAAGCCTACATGATACAGAATGCTTCCAACTGTGAGACTTCAACAAATTCCCCATAAGAAAATAAACAATAAAGGCCAGAAGATCCTCTAGAGGAAAATTTGATGTTCTTTGGAAATGAGGAGTTATTTGCAATCAACCAAGATGTAGAGGACACAAGAAGACCACACACCCAAGTTTTAGAAAACAAAAGATACAAGAAGAGACTTCTTGAGTTTGGCATGCATGTTGCAATCCCAACAACACAAGTGGACTAGGAAAAGTAGAAAGATGCAGCTAAGGCATCCATTAGTAAAAAATATCAAATGCATATACAAGAGGCTCCACAAAAATTTCCTCCTGAAGTAGCACACACCCCTTCTTTGGTAGGTCAAGCCCCATCTTCAGCTAAGGCCTTTGCTTCCATGCCTGAATAGTTAAAGAAGAAATGTCATTGTACCCTAAATGCACAAGTTAGTGAGTCTTCTATTTAAAATTGTGGACCAGATGAAGAGTACAAAAATAAATTGCACGATGTGGGATGCCCTGACCATTCCATACCAATGAGATTTTTTGTAGGAGGACCTGTCACAACTTCTAGGCGCCGACCCAACTATTCACAAGCTTTGTGCTTTTATCAACATTTTCCAAGATGAGGAGAAGTAAGTAAGTAAGTTTGTGAAAACCACACCCTTCTATATGTCCTTAATCATAGGAAAACATCTTGTCCATAACTACATGATTGAATCAGGTTCTAGTACTTCTGTCATGCCTAAGAAGATTGCTGATGTCTTAGGTCTTAAGTATAACCCCTGACAAAAGGAGTCCTGTAACTTGATGGTTCAAATCTCACTACATTAGGAGTCATCAAGAATCTTGAGTTGACCCTTCATGCATGTCCAATACTCACTATAACTCAAGATGTATCTATGATCGAATTACCTCCTTTGTTTTCCCTATGTCTATCAAGAGAATTTATTGCTAAAGTGGGTGGTTAGTCATCTTATTCTTGGTCTCATATGTCACTTAAGATAAGGTATGGTACCTGGTTTACCATACAAGATGAGCCTATATTTTCCTATCATGTAGAGTCATATGTCCCATCCCTTCTCCAAGCTAATTGTTTAATCCAAGAAGAAACAACGTAGTTGCTGAATAGAAAACTCTTCTAGCTTCTATTCCTGATCTAGTACTTGATGAATGGGTGGAGAGGCACCATAAATTCGACCCATATGTTGAAGAACATGAATCCTATGAAACTAGGCTTGGTACTTACTACATTATTGAAGAAGAAGCTATGATACCACACACACTCAAGAAAAATTAAGATAACACTAGTCTTTAGAAGTTATAATTTGATGGTTCTAGAAGCAGAAACAATGTGGGAGTAGGAGTTCTCATTTCCCCTAAGGATGAGAAATTATTTTTCAGGCACAGATTGCATTTTACCTATTCTAACAATGTGGCAGAGTATGAAATAGTAGTGCATGGTATGCTTATTGCTGAAAATAAAAAGGTTAAGGCACTGTAGATATTTGGGGATACCGAATAAGTTACCCACTAGGTTACCAACAAGTGCCAGGAAAATAATAATATTATCAAATCTTATAAACATAGATCTTGGGACCTCCTTGAGATATTTTATGCTCTAAATATGCAAGTGGTACCACGTAAAATGAATAAGGAAGCTGATCAAATGGTTGTGCTTAGTTCAAAGTTCTCTCCTGTTGAGGACTTTATCAAAGGAAACAGTCAACACATTAAGATGGTGATCAAACCATCCATTTTAGAAAACAATACCAACTAGCAATTGTTTGAAAGTGATGTGTAGATCATCTAGTTCATCCAAAATGAAGTTGATTTCTCATCAAACATGCAAGATGAATTGTACGAAAACTATGAAGACCAAGTAATTCAACTAAAGTAAAATATGCTGCCTAAAGGGCTAGTCACATTAGAGAAAATTTTAATCCTTGATGATGAGTTCAAGGGTGAAGAAAGGAGTCTCTATTCAGTAAGAATTACACGCATAATGAAAAAGAGGCCTTCATCTCTCTCTGTCAAAAATATAGTGATATATTTTCATGGGATTATGAAGACGTCAAAGGTTTTGATCCAAGTGTTGGTCAACACTTAATTGATCTTGATCCTGGTATATAGCCCGTAAGATAGAAGTAGTGACCAATCAATCCAAAGATAGATCCCCTCATGAGGAAGGGATTATCCAAACTCATAGAGGTGAAAATTATTTTTCCCATCAAGTACTCTACTTGGGTCATGAATCTAGTTCCAGTATGCAAGAAGAATAATTAAATTAGAATTTGTGTTGATTTCAGAGATTTGAACAAGGTGTCCCTAAATGATCATTATCCTCATCCTTCAATGCAATAGATTCTTCAGACTATGTCCAACACACAAATATTCTCAATGCTAGATGGGTATTCAGGTTTCAATCAAATCTTGGTCAAGGAAGAGGATCAATTCAAATGAAAGGTTTACAACCATGTGAGGAACATATGCGTATCAAAATATTCCCTTTGGTCTGTCAAACGTAGGTTCTACATTTCATTATGCCATGAATGTTACCTTTAAAGGTTACATTAATGAGTTCATCTTGGTTTACCTTGATGACATAAAAATCTTCTCAAAGTAGAGTGAATATCATATAGCACACCTGGAGAAAATCTTTGAGAGGTGTAGAAAGTATGGGGTATCTCTTAACCCTAAGAAGTGTAATTTTTTAGTGGTATTGGGAAAGATTTTAGGCCATGTGGTTTCAAAGGATGGCATCGTAATTGATCCTGAGCATGCTTTATCCATCTTAGCTCTTTCCCTGCCAATGCACAAAAAGGCCTTACAGTCCTTCCTCGGTAAGATTAATTTCATTAGGTGCTTCATTCCTAACTTTGCATGTCTATTTCAGCCCATCACCCTGATTCTCGAGAAATACATAGCCTTTAGATTGACAAAAAAAGGAAGAGAGAGATTCAATAGAATCAATAAATAAATTTCTTGCATGCCAACACTCATCAGCCTAGATTATTCAAAGTATTTTATCCTTTACACTCATGACACTAATGCAAGTATTGGTGCTGTCCTAACTCACGAAATTAAACAAGAAATAGAACAATTAGTGGATTTATTCAGCCAAACGCTAAAGGATTATGAATTAAAGTATAGTCACATGGAGAAACATGTCTTTTCCATCACACACACGCTTAATAAATTCAAAATCATGCTCGCTAAAAATCATATCAATGTGTTAGTCTCCCACTCTTCTGTCACATAATTCATCATGGGGATAGATATCAGTGAAAAGAGAGCATGATGGGTGAAAAAAATCATGGAATATGATGTGACTATCAAAGCCACAAATCTGGTAAGAGGTAGCACACTCTATAAGTAGATTGTTGAGGATCCATAGAATAAGCCTGAGACTTCATTATATTTGGATGAAGGTCTCCTGTGCATAGAAATAGAGCAGAATACATATCCTGACACACATGACTAGATGAAGCAAATGATCAAATTCCTATCCAAGGGTGTATACCCTCTTGGCTTAAACAAGGCAAAGAGAAGACATCCGAGGTTACAATCTATCCCTTATTTTTTATTGATGGACTTATCTTCAAGAAAAATCTTGATGGTGTGTTGTTAAGGTGTATTAATGATGTGTAGATTAAAAAAGTGTTAGTAGAATTTCACAATGGATTCTCTGGTGGACACTTTTGTTCCAAAACTACAAAAATGAAGATCATAATGATAGGAATCTATTGGCCTACTCTGTTTGTAGATACACACAAGTGGGTCACAAAATGCAAATAATGCACTTTCTTTATGGGAAAGAAGAGATTGTCAGCGCTTCACCTTGTAAAAATCCAAGTGGATCAACATTTTGTGTAATGGGGTCTTGAATTTTTAGACATGATCAATCCTACTTCAAGCACTTGGAACACATGGGTGCTGATAGCTATGAACTACTTCACCAGATGGATAAAAGCTATCATGCTCAAAGAATAAACCAAATAAGTCATCCTTGAATTTCTTGAAGGCATAGTCACAAGGTTTGGCGTTCCTCAAACCATTATTTATGATCATGTAAAATCCTCCCTTGGCACTAAAATAACTAATTAGGCTCTAAATCTACGCATCTATCTGAAGACTTCTTCCAACTATTACCACCAAGGAAATGATTTGGTAGAGTCAATAAATAAGAACTTGATCAGAATCATGAAACACATAATGGATATCAGCCAAATATATTGGCATACTAAGGTCTTACGTGCACTCTAGGTATATAGAATCATAGTTAAAAAGGAAATAGTATATTCACCTTACAAGCTTGTCTATGGCAAAGAGGATACCATTCTTTTGACTCTAGAATTAATTTCATTAGAACTTTCCCAAAATATGGAAATGGAAGGCGAAGACCATAGAGAAATTAGAATGGAAGAGCTGGTAAATCTTTAAGAATCAAGAAACTCTACCTTGATCAAGCTAGAACAACATCAATAAACAACAAAGAAATGGTTTGACAGAAAGGCTAGGCCTCAAGATTTCAAAGTTGGGGATTTAGTCTTAAAATTTGATGCTGACAAACCTAAAACAGGGTGCCATTCAAAGTTTGATGCAATTTGGAGTGGCCCATACATTAAATATCATGCAAAAAGACTAACTCTTTTGAGTTAACTCATCTTGATGGAGGTGCACTGCAAATCCCAGTAAATGGGATCTATCTTAAAACCTTCCATTAATTTTACTACATGATTTTGTCTATATTAGAGTAATTTCAATTCCTCTAAGTACGCTATGTGTATATTGTTTTTTTTTACATAGTTCATTCTTCTCATGTGCTTCCTATGCATGCTCTTCTTTTGCTTCCAGGATGCCGACAAATTTCAGCAGCTTACATGATTCAGAATAGAGTCAAGAAATGATCCTTCAAATGACTTCAAGGGTAGTTCTTCAAAGTTATAAATCATAATCTCATGATTATATAGTAGAATCCATACCTAATGGATTCTTTAGGGTCATGATATCCTTCATCTAGCAGGTAGATGGCCCCAAAATTTTCCAAAACTATTATCCAAATAAATCTCCTAGTTATTTGGACAACTTGTATACATCTTCTAGCTCTGAGATCTTCATTGCAAGGTTGTGCATGCTCAAGTTCACTTGGAACATTCCATTGGTTGCAATTTCCTACATGCTTCCACTTCTCCCTTTCATTTTCCTTTTCCTATTTGTTCCACTCCTCCCTAACGTACATCCTGTGCACATCCACTTTATTCCTAGTAGTTGTTTCATCCTGTGCGTGCACCTTGCACTTATTTCGATCAGCTAAGTCCTTGGAACTTACACGGGCCCCACACATTACTTTTTAAATGTTATGCCTTAACCATGTGTTATAGGCTCAATAGTTTTCATTATTTCATCACGTGCATTGCACACACCTCCCTCATATCTTCTTCCCATGCCTCATTCTTCCGCGCACATATCTTTGCACCCTCCTCTGTGCCTCTCCATGCCAATTCATTTTGTCATGATTGAGTGTGCCACAAGCAACTTATCGAAGTATGCCAATAGGATGACAAACCCTTACAATAAATCAATAAGTGACACGTGATAAAAATGACAAGAACATTTGCACAATAGGCCCTCCTTTTAGTTAGTCCGCACATGCCATGTGTTTTATGTGCACAGACGACTCTGACAAACTCATGATAGCCATATATTTTGCTACAGATATCTAATTGGTGCATACATGGACTTTTTAGATGGATTTTGATGTAGGCTATAATGCTAAAAATTTAAATTTAAAATCTTGGTAGTTTTGGTAGGTAGGAAATGGGAAAACATCTTTCTAAGCATTGATGAACAAATTTAATTGCTTTAACCACCCGATTTGATCTGATTCTCCCTCCTTCCTTCTTCAAACATGCTAAACAGATACGGGGAAGTACATTTGACATATTTGTAGGAATTGAATGCTTATTATTGGTGGTTGCATTTCAAATTTAGTTTTTTCACTCCTTCTCTTCTTCTTCCATGGATTCATCTATAAATGTAAGAGCTGGGATAATTATTAATGTTGGACACTTTGAATCCTTACGCATTTTGATAAGGACTTCATATTTCTGTATTCTAAGTCACAAACCTATGGATCTAGTTCTTGCATGTGGATATCATTCTCTTTCACCATTGTAACAACTCTGTGCATTTATGGAAGTAATAGAATCATTGTTTTGTGACTATTCTCTATCCTAAAGTGTTTGCATTCCTTCTTCTTACATTTTATTTTGCATTGTGTGATCGTTGTGTCATTCTATGTCCTTTGTAGTTACTTATTTAGTCATGTTCCATGAGAATAATATGGTAAATATGTTTTCAGTTGTGCTACATGTGCCTAGCCTGCTTTCACACATTTTCTTTCATTTTTTCTTGGAATAGATAGTGTTCATCCCTCCTTTTCTAGTGCTATCACCTTTTATTGTAGTTTCCTTTCATGTTATCCTCCTATCCCTCGTCCCTTGGCATTATTATTTTAGTTTTCTCTTTTAGCGTTAGGAGTAGTGGTAGCAGTAGAAATAGATAGAGGAACCGGTCTTCTTTAGGGATCCATCCCAAGTGCGTAAGGTCCCACAACTTGGGGAAATTTCCATTGTTGTCACAAATGACTCAGATCTTCTAGATTTGAGACACGGGTGTAAGTTTGATGACCAATAGTACCCTCTCACTTTCCTCCGGTATCCTCTCATGTTCCTCAAGTATTTATTTGATAACTATGGGAGGATTGTTTACTGTACTTCTAGACCTTAGTTGTATGTTATTAATAGCATTCACCTGCATTGTCTCAACCTATCCTACTTTATTAATTGATTTTTTTTATTTTTTGGGTTCGAGACAGGCTGGGATGGGAGTTGAGTTTGTGTTGCTTTCCCTTGCTGATAATTTTTTTTGTGTGGAGCCATTAAATCTTATTGTTGTTGTGTAAACCTCCTTTGATGATTAGAATTCTGTTGAGGTGCCTATTGTTGATTTTTCCATGGTGGTATATTGACTGGTGGTGCCCAACCTTGGTGGTTATATGGAGGCACCCATGATGGTGGTTGTGGATAATCCATCCAGTTTGGTAGTGTCTAGTCAAGTTGTCCCCAAGTTGGTAGAGGAGCTTGTTTAGGGCATGACATCATCCAAGGGTTCTGAGAAGGTCTAAGGGCATAAACAACCTAGTTATTCAATATTTACACAAATTTTATCTCTACATTTGCTTGAGTTATGGAATTTATTATCTCTTTGAGATGAGTGTTATCTAATTTTGTACACCTGGCAAGATTGGACAAGGGGGTCCTATTACGTTCAAAATGAAATAGTAGTCCCAGGAACCCATCTCTGGTTATTATCAAGATACAAAAATTAAAAATAATTCTTAAATTGCATATGAGAGATCACCTAGCATCAAAAGGCACCAAGTTTATCTCAACTCAGTGAAGAGTTCGGGGTCGAGTTGATAAAGAACCCGGTGTCAAATTGATAATCATCTCGGAAATCATCTCAGTAGAGACTCTCAGTTGTAAGAGCTTGATGAGGTCTTGTTAATGCAAAATATAGCTCGTTGAAAATTGACGAATGAAGGGAATTCTATAAGGATCTCGGTAGAGAACGATGCAGGTGGTAGCAAGAATGCCAAGCCAGGGTATTAGTGAATACAGTATATATATTTTCGCTGGTGTTGTTCAGACCTTCCTCGGCCAAGCATTTGGTGCATAGGAAGTTGACATGTTGCAGTTTAATAGAAGCCTTTTTGAGCGCTTCCAACAAGTAGGTTGTCCAACTATGTGTTTATCTATTCAGCATTGAATGCATCCTCAAATTCAGGATTTTCCTTCAAGATATTTTTATCAAAATCGATTAAGTGAAAATGAGAGTGTTACCGGGAGACCTGATGAAATTTATTACAAAAATTCTCTATCGAGACCTTACTTGTTTTACGGTGCAACTCATGGAAGTGAATCTCATAGAAGTGGATCTGTTTCATATTAGAATATTTACGAGGCACAATTTGCTTTGTAATTATATGAGCATCTTCAACGAGTCACTAAGAAAGTCAAGCATGTTTCTTGGGAGAAAGGAAATAGCTCAGCGTTGAAACATTTGAGCTCAATGAGAGATCAAGCTTATAGCTCAGACTGAAGTTCAGTTAAAATACTGATCCTAGTTAGACCCAAAGGAATTGATGGTCAAGTTTACTCATATCTTGAGTGAAATCACTTACGGCATAGCGGTTCTTAGAGACATGTTGTAGATATGATAAGATGACATGGGAAAATAGGATATGGCTGAACTCAGCCCGACAGATTAAATGATATTTTTATAGCCATGAGTTCAAGGGATCACTTAGATGGACTCTATCCTGCAATATCCATGATTGTAGAAGCTTGAAGCTTGAATGGGTCATGTAAAATCTTTGGGAAACATTTCACTATCTTGCCAAGTTTGCGTGATGGAGTTGAGGTCGGGGCTCGTGAATTAATTTTTCCAAGCTGTTATGCGGGGGTTTGGAGCTAGTATGCCAAGCATGGAACTATTACGATGGCATGCCAAGCTGTCAATCCCGCGCTGAGGTATGAACGTGGAAATAAGGTAAGCACTGCTAAGTGGAAATATTGGTTTGGAAAACCATGACCAAACTTCCGTGAATGGGAGAAATCGGAGAAAACTGCCAAGCGCGGAAATATTAAGATGGCAATCTGTCATGAGATTTCCACACGGGCTATGTAAACAGAAATCTATGCAGCTTGGAGTGGTCCGAGTCTTTGTACGAGTCACCGGGAGGATTAATAGGATAGTTGCGAATTGGAGTGGGTCATGGGTTAAAAAATGCGACGTGATGCCAATTTCAGCGGAGGTTACAGGCAGAACCAACCAAGGTGATGCATTAATGGCTCAATCATGGCTCATGTGTGAAGTTTTTGACAGGAAAGCAATGCTGAAAACTCGTCCAGATCGGTGGTCGTGAGACAAACTCCCATGCACAGGTAGCAAGCATCTGTGCAGCACAGTAGAAGCCTTTTGAATGCTTCCAGCAAGCAGGTTGTCCAACGGTGTTGATACTGTTTCACCGAATGCAACAAATGGATGTCCGACTTGATCAGTTCACCTTTGCCAACATACTTCTCCCAACTCCCATTCGGTGGTCGCGAGACAAGCTCCCACGCACATATACAGGAAACAAATATTCACTGCTATATACGATGGATTGGAGTCACTTCATTCAAGGCTTCATAAAATTTGCCCAAGTCAGGAGATGGAAGTTTATTACCGTGCAGAATGAAATGATTCATATTGCTTAGCATTGCTTCTCCAAAAAATGAATTGAGTATGAAGGTCAACTCTGAAATACCTGGTTGGCCGTTTTGCATGCTACATCCTTGTTACTCGTAAATGGTCTCTTTGAGAAAATCTGATGGCAGAAGCAATATTTATACCCTTCCATTATGTACGTCCAATCAGACAATAAAAGTGTTCTGTTACCAGGTTCAGAAAAGCTTGTTTTTAAACAATGGACGATTATACTGTAGTTTCAAGCTGATTTTATCTAGATTATTTCTATTAGCTTTTATCCACGACTATGGAAGAATTCATATCGTTGATACCTGTACATTTTTCCAAGTTCCTCTTGGCTGCCCCAGTTGTTCAATGTGTTTTTTGAAGGGCTTATTTTATGTGTTGCAGATTGTAACATAAAGGATCTTTTTAGTTTCTTAAAAAATGAGTATATGGTGTAGCTCACAGCTACCTATGCCATACTAAGATTCCAATAGTGGCATAATTGTTGATTGGAGCTGAGATTTCTGAATGCACTACCAGAATACCGAAGGGCTTTTTGGCCAAAAAATCAGTCTTAAGGGTGTCTATCGACATGTTATGGGCATGAGCCTGGGTCATCATCATGGTAGCATTAGGTCTTTATTGATAATGGCATTTTCTCATCATTTGGAAGGTACAAATTGTGCTTATTATGGAAAATCCAAAACATTCTTACTACAAGTGTTATATGATAAGGAAGAACCGTGAGCATTGTGGTAAAACCATTCTTTTTAGAAATATTGGGTTAAACTCAGTATTCAAGTGAGTTTGAGCCCAGGAAAGGTAAGATCGTTTGCTGGATGAAGAGCTCGGTGACTTTACAGGGAGGTCGTGGTGATGTTTCATGAAGTTGAACATGGAATGCATAAATGGCCGCGAGTTAATAGAGGAAAATGATAAGAATCGAGTTTGATAGCTCACCATTTGAAGGACTCAATGCAAAAGAGACCGATTGCCAAGACGAGGAAAGAGTTGGTGTGGGGTTCAAAATCAATTGCAACACCGAGTTAGAGGATTCGAAAGTCACGGAGTTGAGATTTGTGCAGACTCTATCCACATGGACCCCCCTCCTTTTCAAGTCAAATGGGTCAACGGGGGGGTCCCAACATTATGTTAATTAAATTAATATTTTTATTTAAATATTTTAATAATAATATTTATTATTATTATTTAAATATTTTATTTAAATATTCTTTTAATTAATTGAGAAGACTAGGTCATCAAGCAATTAATGACCCATGATGGAACCTTCTCAGGTGGTTCAACTAACTGCAATAAATACATCATGGGCCTTCAATTTAGGAATGTAATTATGACCTTTCCTCTTCTTTCTCACATATTCTTCTATAAATGTAAGTTGGAAGCTCATTTCAAAGGGTTCCAACAGTTCAGACAAGTTGGACAGTTAGGTATCTCAGGCGAGCGTATACTTTTCAAGAATCCTCTCTCTTCTGCAAGTTGTTCTTGTGTGTTGAGAGAACTTTCAAGCCTCCTCTTCAAGACTGTAATGGCAACTATTGCCTCTTCTAAATGTATGATGCATTGTGCATGTTATTGAAGCAATAAAAGTGTGTGTTTTGTGACTAATCTCGGTCCTTTCATCCTTCTGTGCTTCTTTGTGCCTTTCTCATACTTGCAGGTACACTGTGCAAGTTTAAGTTCTATTGCAGGTTCTTGGAGTTCTGTGCTTATCGAGTGGTGAAGTATTGCATTCAATTGAGTTGTGGTGTATGTTCACCCTTCTTGAGTTCATCCTTCTTCACTGGGAAACTGGTATATTTCTCGGTCTGATAAATTTTAACAAAGGGAACGTGTGTCTCTTAGTTTGTGGTATCCTGTACCCTCTCTAAGTTGCAGTAGGTGAAGTTGACCTGTGGTGCACACACCCTCTTCAAATTAACCCTTCCTGAGTCTGAAGACACCCTTCATTTGGTGCATCACCATCCCTTGTGTAGTTTCATTTCTGTAAATCTCTTTCCCTAAAACCCCATGAAAATGTTAGCGTAGGATTAGATAATCATTTTTGTTACACTAGGAGTATTACAACACTTAGTTTAGGAAGAGGAAGCCAGCCTTCTCCAGAGGTTCACCTCAAGCCCAAGTCCCACAACTTGAGAGGTGATCCCATGTGTCCCAATCACATTGAACGTCCTATTCACATCCTGGCCATTCGAAGGGTGCAGTAATTTGGTGACAACAGTTTTTGGCACGCCTGGTGGGACATCACAGAAGTTAGAGTTCCATCTTTCAGAGGTGTCTCATTATCAAACAGGAAATCTAAAGCCACCGTGTGACCAGACACAATAGTTTTTGGCATGCTCGGTGGGATAGAGTTGGTACTTCTCTTCTCACTTACACAAGTCAAAGTACCTGGTGACTCTATATCTCTGGATTCCAAATCTCAGTGCAGTAGCTTATGCGATGAATTCAGATAAGAGCTTCTTCAAAGAAAGGAAAGTATCAGCATATCAAACTTTCCTTGTCTCCTCCAAAGAGAATCAGAAGAGGCATTTCCACATCCCCAGTTGTAGATTTACCTAGTAGGGGTCATTCAACTCCTCCTTACGGAAGATTTCCTCCAACCAGGAACAATCAACCTTTCGTTGCTATGGCGAGGAACCAAGTTTTTCCCCCTTTCAATGCAAGCAGTCCTCTCATGTTGGCTCAACGTGACCTGATACCTATTGCGGCACTCAAAAGTTTACCCTTCTACATGGGGGAAACTCACGTTACTCTAGTGGATCATATCTTTGATGTAGTCAGCATCTGTGCAGTACATAATATCACCGAAGACAACGTTGCAGTTAGACTTCTTGCTACCTCTTTCAAGGGAAAATTGCTTCAATGGTTTCGCGGGTTAGGTGTTGGCACTATAACCACTTAGAATGAGTTGGGAGAAAAGCTATGTAAACAATTTGAAGACAAAAGTGATCACCTATCACTTTTGGAACAACTTACTACCATAAAGATAGCTTCCCAAGAATACATGAGTGATTTCAACTTCCGATTCCATAGGACTTTGAATAGGATTCCAGTGCTCGTAAAGTCTTCCGCACATAATGCATTCTTGTACTATTTGCGAGCCTTGAATAGCGATGTAGTAGTTATGATCCAGTCCATGGGAGGGACTACACTTCCTGATGCTTATGAAGTTGCCATAAGTGCAGAGAATTGTTTGATTCAGGCTGGAAAGATAGCTCCACGACCACCAATGCCCTTTTCTCTAGATCTTACGAATTATCAGCCTATCATTGCTCCTATTCCAGTAGACTCCAAGAAACTATCTCAATCTTCCCCTGCCTCTTCAAATGACCTATTTGAAGACAAATCACTATTGCAAAATTTTGGAAATGAGCTCGTTGCACTCAAAAGGCAACAATTTCAATACAATCGTCCGTATCAGCCACAAAATCAGCAGTATCAATCTAACCGTTCTCCTTTTCAAGGGAACAATCAGCCTCGAAATCAAACTACAAGTCAAGTTGCAAATGTCAGGCCCTTGAAATTTCAGAACCCTCTTGCAGCTAGCTCATCTAGAGCTATAGTACTTGTTCAAAATAATCTGGTTCAAGACTATGAATGGTGTTATCCTTGCTCTCAACCTCACAATAAAAATATTTGTCCCAATGGGGTTCTTAGCCAGGCCCTTATGGTTCAAAGTGTATCTGCCCCTTAAGAGTTAACAAACAATTCATCTACACAAGAAACAACAGATCAACCGTAGGCACCTGAAGAATCCACGTTGCTAAACTGGCAAGTAGAAGATTTTTGCGGATTGAATATAGATTCTTCATCAGTGGTAGCAAACAATCGTTCCAAAAAGAGAGAAATAGAGCCTCAACCTCTCAAAGCTGATCTGGCATCCACTTCTCAACCTGGGTTTCAAATGGAAATTGACAAAAATGTGGGAAAGAAATCACCAAAAACACCAGCTAGCCACACCACAGCGAAAGATGGTTCTCCAGGCATCACGGTGCCCAACAAACATTTTCCAAAGGAGGACCCCAATGCCCAAAAAAGTGTCATCAAAGTTGGAGCAATTCCCTTCAGCATAGTAGAAAAAATGAAGAAAACCAATCTGAGTGTTACCATGTGGGATGAACTCTCGATCCCTTCCCAAAGAAACGTGTTGCGAGAAGCTCTGAACAGTTTTAGTACAACCAGCGGATCACCAAGCCATGGAGTGACAAATGCTACAAATTTGTGTCAACCGGAAGGGAAAATCATTCCTACGGAAAAAAAACCACTGCCATTCTACATTTCCCTGATCATTGACGACCACCTGGTACATAATTGCATGATTGATTCTGGTGCCAGCAGCTCTGTCATGCCGAAACAAATTACAGATGTACTAGGCATACAATTTGCGCCAGTTGCAAGAGGGGTTGTTCAACTGGATGGCACAGCTGTTAAGACTGTTGGGGTTATCAAAGGACTTTAACTTACCATTCATGCATGCCCAAGTTTGTCATTCACCCAAGACATATCGGTCATCGATCTCCCTCCCCTCTTTGCCATTTGCCTATCACGGGATTTCACTGCCAAGATGGGTGGTTACCTATCAGCCGATTGGTCACATATGATTCTCAGGACTTGATACAGAACCAAAGTAACTATAAGGGCAGAACCAATCTACCATAATCATGTAGAACCCTACACTGCTAGTCCCGAAAATGGGAATTACACCATCGGCAATCCCGAAGAGGAAGATGCCGATCATGAACCAACCACCCTTGTTGAGGAAGTACCTGATACTTTGCTAGATGAAGTATGTAGAGATCATCAGTATGATCCCTACGCTGATGTATTGGCAGAAGAAGAAGCTGGTTTGCTGGTCTTGGAAGAAACAGGATTAGGTTCTTACTGTATCCATGAAGAAGATACAATCATACCACAACTTGTCAAAACACCAAGTGATTCTAAAGGACAGTGGCAATTTTTATTCGATGGCTCAAGAAGTAAGAATGGATCCGGTGTTGGTGTTATGTTAATTTCTTCAGAGGGAGATAAGTACTTCTCATCTTTCCAGTTGCAGTTCAGTTGCACTAACAATGTTGCTGAATACGAGGCTCTTGTGTAAGGAATTCAGCTAGCCCAAAGGAGGGGAATCAAGGCCCTGAATATTTTTGGAGATAGTGAGTTAGTTGTTCATCAAGTTTTGGCACGTAGTGCATCCAAAAATGCTCTTTTAAGATCATATAAGAATCGAGTCTGGGACCTGATTGAAGATTTTGAAGCTTTTGGAATCCATGCAATCCCTAGAAATCAAAATCAAGATGCAAATAGGATTGCTACAATTGGTTCACAATACAACATACCAGTTGATATCATGAAAGAAGGGCAGCAATTTGTTAAAATGGTGGTTTGACCAGCAGTCCCTAATAATGTGAGTAGTTGGCAAGTGTTTGATAGTGACAAACAAATTGTCCTCTTCCTACAAGAAGAGGCGGAGTTTGCTACAAAGAATCAAGATAAGTTGCAGGAGTCATATGGTGAGAAAGTTATTCAATTGAAAAGCAACAAGTTACCAAAAGGTTTAGTCACTTTGGAATCCATTTTAAATTCAGATGACCAAGCCACAAGACAAAGCCCTAACATGGTGGTTAGAGAAGAATATTTTGAGGAAGTTGAAGTATCAAATGAAAAATTTCTTAAGATTGGAAAAGTGTGTACTTTTGAAGAGAAAGAAGCTTTCATAAAACTTTTTCAAGAGTATCATGACATCTTTGCATGGAGCTATAAAGATCTACGTGGTTTTGATCCAGGTCTAGCACAACATACCATCGAACTAGATCCTAATGCTAAGCCAGTTCGTCAGAGAAAGAGACCAATTAATCCCAAAATTGAGCCACTAATGAGAAAGGAGCTAACCAAGCTCATCGAGGCCTGTATAATTTTTCCCATCAAGCATTCCTCATGGGTAGCCAATTTTGTGCCTGTGAGGAAGAAGAACGGAGAGATCCGGTTATGCGTAGATTTCAGGGATTTGAATCGTGCATCATTAAAAGATCATTATCCTCTTCCAGCAATGGAACAGATCCTTCAAACGGTGGTAGGAGCTCAAAGATTTTCTTTTCTCGATGGATATTCAGGCTACAATCAAATCCTAGTCCAAGAATCTGACCAATTCAAAACGGCTTTCACTACCAAGTGGGGCACGTATGCCTACAATAAAATGTCATTCGGATTGTCCAATGCCGGGGCTACTTTCCAAAGAGCCATGGACATGGCATTTAAGGGACTAATCAACGATATTATTTTAGTTTACCTTGATGATATAACTGTATACTCTAAGCATGCAGAAGATCACATCACACATCTAAGGAAAGTTTTCCAAAGGTGTAGGGAATTTGGGGTTTCACTTAACCCCAAGAAATGTATTTTTTCAGTGCACGAGGGAAAATTGTTGGGGCATGTGGTTTCGGCAGAAGGATTATCAATTGATCCAGCCAGGATTCATTCAATTATGTCCTTATCTCTCCCAAGTCACAAGAAAGGCCTCCAGAGTTTTCTGGGAACCATAAATTTCGTGCGGAGATTCATCCCTCAATTTGTGACATTGGCTAAACCACTGAAAGCCATGCTAAATAAAAACATGCCATTCTCATGGACAAAGGAAGGACGAGAAAGCTTTGAAGCTATCAAAACAACCATTTCTCAAGCTCCCACGCTTATGAACCCTAGGTTTGACAAATATTTTATCCTTTATGCTTTTGTAGGTCAAGAGAGCATTTCAAGGATCCTCACCCAACAAAAAAACAACCTGATGGAGCAACCAATCACTTTCTTCAGTCAATCCCTCAAAGACTACGAGTTCAAATACTCATTCATTGAAAAGAAAGTCTTTGCAGTTATTCGAGCTTTGAAGAAATTCAAGCACATGTTGTCCAACAACAAGATTCATTTGATGGTGTCTCATCTAGGTGTTAAGGAGTTTTTGCTGAACAAAGAAATGAACGAAAAGCGTGTTGGATGGATCACGAAGGTAATGGAGTATGACGTGCACATCAAAGTCACTAAACTTGTCAGAGGTAAGGGTTTATGTTAGCAACTTGCAACAAACATGGAATCAAAAAGTAATGACGACGTGAAACTCCTTAATACTGATGAGGATGTTGATCAAGCTAACTGGTTATCCAAAATGAATAATTTCATCTTCTCAGGAGCATACCCGACAAACATGGATAAAAACCAAAGACGAAATTTCCATCTTCAATCTATCCCATATGTTTTGGTAGATAACATTCTCTTTCGAAAAAATTTGAACGAAGTTCTCCTTCGGTGCATAGGACTAGAACAGGTTAGTAAGATACTAGAAGAATTTCATAATGGCCTATCTGGAAGACATTATTCCGCATGAACGACAGCTACCAAGATCATGCGAGCTGACTACTATTTGCCAGATTTATTCAAGGATGCCCATCTTTGGGTAAGGAAATGCAAAGAATGTGCCTTTTTCATAGGTAAGCAGAAGCTGGCAGCTCTTCCATTGCATCCAATTCAAGTGGATCAACCCTTTGTTCAATGGGGGTTGGACTTCATCGGAATGATTAATCCTCCATCCAGTGACGGACATAAGTGGGTCCTTACCGCAACAGACTATTTTACTCGATGGACAGAGGCGGTAGCATTAAAAGAGAGTAATGAAAAGGCAGTTCTAGATTTTTTAGAGGGTATAATGACGAGGTTCGGTGTTCCGTTTACAGTCATTTCAGACAATGCGTTGGCTTTTCTTGGTATGAAATTGAGTGAATGGGCTATTAAAAATGGGGTATACCTCAAAACTTCGTCCAATTACTATCCTAAAGGAAACGGATTGGCTGAGTCTAGCAACAAAAACCTCATAAGGATTATTAAGTGCACAATGGAGACTAACAAGAGGACTTGGCATACACAGCTTAAGACTGCCTTATGGGCAGATCGGATCACACCTAAAAGGGCCATCGGAAACTCTCCTTTCGTTCTTGTATATGGAAGAGAGGCAAAACTCCCACTCTCATTGGAGTTACCTTCTTTGGAGTTAGCTCATCAACTTGAAGTTATAGAGAGTGATCCTCTGACAGTAAGGTTTGCTGAACTCATGGAGTTAGTGGAAGTACGAGACAAGGCTATGAAAACTTTGGAGCAGCATCAGGCTCAAGTTAAGAAATATTTTGACAAGAAGGCATCTGAAAGGCATTTTTAAGAGGGAGATTTAGTTCTCAAATGGGATGAAGACAAGGCCAAACCAGGAAATCATGCCAAGTTTGACACTCTCTGGAGTGGGCCATACATCATCACAAGTTGCAAAGAGGAAAATTCATTTCATCTATCTAGGCTCAATGGAGAAGAACTGCCCATTCATGTGAATGGGATACATCTCAAAGCTTGTTTTTGAGAAGCGTTCCACCCCATGTACAGTTAAATTAGGTGTTTTCCTCCAAGTGCTTATGCACATTGTTGCGTGTTGTTGTTTTGCTTTCCTTGTTGTTGTGTTTTTGTGTTTTTCTGCACATTGTTTCATCATTGGAAGGTGTCAAGGAGAGAAAGGTTCAAGGTTTCCATAATAGTTCAAAATCTGCTTCATTCAAATTTTTTACAGTGTTCCATGGATGTCAAGCATTCAACAGATTCAGTATACTTCATGCTTAGCATTCCAGGGAGTTCTAGGATATCGGCAATGTTCAAGGAGAATCCGGGATGTGTCAAAGAAAATCATACTACTTTCAGAATTCCAACATAGACTCCATGCCCAATGGATGACTTAAGGCTACTGGAATCATGCTTAGTAGGCAATCATCCCCGAGAGGTTGCCATAAATGTTATCCAATTTTGTACACCTGGCAAGATTGGACAAGGGGGTCCTATCACGTTCAAAATGAAATAGTAGTCCCAGGAACCCATCTCCGATTATTATCAAGATACAAAAATTAAAAATAATTCTTAAATTACATATGAGAGATCACCTAGCATCGAAAGGCACCAAGTTTATCTCAACTCAGTGAAGAGTTCAGGGTCAAGTTGATAAAGAACCCAATGTCAAATTGATAATCATCTCGGAAATCATCTCAGTAGAGACTCTCAGTTGTAAGAGCTCGACAAGGTCTTGTTAATGCAAAATATAGCTCGTTGAAAATTGACGAATGAAGGGAATTATATAAGGATCTCGGTAGAGATCGATGCAGGCGGTAGCAAGAATGCCGAGCCAGGGTATTAGTGAATACAATATATATATTTTTGCTGGCGTTGTTCAGACCTTCCTCGGCCGAGCATTTGGTGCACAGGTAGTTGACATGTTGCAGTTTAATAGAAGCCTTTTTGAGCGCTTCCAACAAGTAGGTTATCCAACTATGTGTTTATCTGTTCAGCATCGAATGCATCCTCAAATTCAGGATTTTCCTTCAAGATATTTTTATCAAAATCGATTAAGTGACAATGAGAGTGTTACCGGGAGACCTGATGAAATTTATTACAAAAATTCTCTATTGAGACCTTACTTGTTTTACGGTGTAACTCATGGAAGCGAATCTCATAGAAGTGGATCTGTTTCATATCAGAATATTTACGAGGCACAATTTGCTTTGCAATTATATGAGCATCTTCAACGAGTCACTAAGAAAGTCAAGCATGTTTCTTGGGAGAAAGGAAATAGCTCAGTGTTGAAACATTTGAGCTCACTGAGAGATCAAGCTTATAGCTCAGACTGAAGTTTAGTTAAAATATTGATCCTAGTTAGACCCAAAGGAATTGATGGTCGAGTTTACTCATATCTTGAGTGAAATCACTTACGGCATAGCGGTTCTTAGAGACATGTTGTAGATATGATAAGATGACATGGGAAAATAGGATATGGCTGAACTCAGCCTGATAGATTAAATGATATTTTTACAGCCATGAGTTCAAGGGATCACTTAGATGGACTCTATCCTGCAATATCCATGTTTGCAAAAGCTTGAAGCTCGGATGGGTCATGTAAAATCTCTAGGAAACATTTCACTATCTTGCCAAGTTTACACGGCGAAGTTGAGGCCGGGGCCCGTGAATTAATTTTTCCAAGCCGTTACACGGGGGTTTGGAGCTAGTATGCCAAGCATGGAACTATTACAATAACATGCCAAGATGTCAATCCCGCACTGAGGTATGAACGTGGAAAATAAGGTAGGCACTGCCAAGTGGAAATATTGGTTTGGAAAACCATGACCAAACTTCTGTGAATGGGAAAAATCGGAGCAAACTACCAATTTCAGCGGAGGTTACAGGCAGACCCAATCAAGGCGATGCGTTAATGGCTTAGTCGTGGCTCATGTGTGAAGTTTTTGACGGGAAAGTAATGCTGAAAACTTATCCAGATCGGTGGTCGTGAGACAAAATCCCATGGATAGGTAACAAGCATCTATGCAGCATAGTAGAAGCCTTTTGAATGCTTCCAGCAAGCAAGTTGTCCAACGGTGTTGATACTATTTCACCGAATGCAACAAATGGATGTCTGACCTGATCAGTTCACCTTTTCCAACATACTTCTCCCAACTCCCATTCGGTGGTCGTGAGACAAGCTCCCACGCATAGCTGCAGGAAACAAATATTCACTGCTGTATACGATGGATTGGAGTCACGTCATTCAAGGCTTCATAAAATTTTCCCGAGTCAGGAGATGGAAGTTTATTACCGTGTAGAATGAAACGATTCATATTGCTCAGCATTGCTTCTCCAAAAAATGAATTGAGTATGAAGGTCAACTCTGAAATACCTGGTTGGCCGTTTTGCATGCTACATCCTTGTTACTCGTAAATGGTCTCTTTGAGAAACTCTAATGGCAGAAGCAATATTTATACCCTTCCATTATGTACGTCCAATCAGACAATAAAAGTGTTCTGTTACCAGGTTTAGAAAAGCTTGTTTTTAAACAATGGACGATTATAATGTAGTTTCAAGCTGATATTATCTAGATTATTTCTATTAGCTTTTATCCACGACTATGGAAGAATTCATATCGTTGATACCTGTACATTTTTCCAAGGTCCTCTTGGCTGCCCCAGTTGTTCAATGTATTTTTTGAAGGGCTTATTTTATGTGTTGCAGATTGTAACATAAAGGATCTTTTTAGTTTCTGATAAAATGAGTATATGGTGTAGCTCACAGCTACCTATGCCATACTAAGATTCCAATAGTAGCATAATTGTTGATTGGAGCCGAGATTTCCGAATGCACTACCAGAATACTGAAGGGCTTTTTGGCCAAATAATCAGTCTTAAGGGTGTCTATCGACATGTTATGGGCATGAGCCTGGGTCATCATCATGGCAGCATTAGGTCTTTATTGATAATGGCATTTTCTCATCGTTTGGAAGGTACAAATTGTGCTTATTATGGAAAATCCAAAACATTCTTACTACAAGTGTTATATGATAAGGAAGAACCATGAGCATTGTGGTAAAACGATTCTTTTTAGAAATATTGGGTTAAACTCGGTATTTAAGTGAGTTTGAGCCCAGGAAAGGTAAGATCGTTTGCTAGATGAAGAGCTCGGTGACTTTGCAGGGAGCTTGTGGTGATGTTTCAAGCCTCCTCTTCAAGACTGTAATGGCAACTATTGCCTCTTCTGAATGTATGATGCATTGTGAATGTTATTAAAGCAATAAAAGTGTGTTTTTTGTGACTAATCTCGGTCCTTTCATCCTTCTGTGCTTCTTTGTGCCTTTCTCATACTTGCAGGTATAATGTGCAAGTTTAAGTTCTATTGCAGGTTCTTGGAGTTCTGTGCTTATCGAGTGGTGAAGTATTGTATGCAGTTGAGTTGTGGTGTCTATTCACCCTTCTTGAGCTCATCCTTCTTCACTGGGAAACTGGTATATTTCTCGGTCTAATAAATTTTAACAAAGGGAACTCGTGTCTCTTAGTTTATGGTATCCTGTACCCTCTCTAAGTTGCAGTAGGTGAAGTTGACCTGTGGTGCACACACCCTCTTCAAATTAACCCTTCCTGAGTCTGAAGACACCCTTCATTTGGTGCATCACCATCCCTAGTGTAGTTTCAGTTTTGTAAATCTCTTTCCCTAAAACCCCATGAAAAATTTAGCGTAGGATTAGATAATCATTTTTGTTACACTAGGAGTAGTACAACACTTATTTTAGGAAGAGGAAGCCGGCCTTCTCCAGAGGTTCACCTCGAGCCCAAGTCCCACAGCTTGAGAGGTGATCCCATGTGTCCCAATCACACCAAACTTCCTATTCAAATCCTATCCATTCAGATGGTGCAATGATTTGGTGACAACAATGAGGTAGGAGGGTAGAATGGTTGGTATCATGTTCAGGAACATAAAAAATGAGGCACATGTTTGTGATATCCAAAGGAAAATATTTCAAGGGATGCCTTTTCTTACACCTATGATAATATATTTATAAAGGTTATTTTGCATCATTGTTCTTAGCTTTCATCCTATCTATAGTTGAAGTTAACTTTGACAAGATATTTGTTTTCATGTTATCCATTTCTTTTATAACTTTTGAGGTACCTAGGGAATTTTTTGATGTTTTCCTTTTTCTTATATCTCCTCTTGTTCTAGAGTAACTATATGATGGAAAAGTGACAAGCGAACGTGGGAATATACAAGTAACTCTTCCTCACAACCAACCTCCCGAGGTCATGCCGAGATAGCCGGTGGGGATGGAATATATATGGGGTGAAGACAAACTTAGTTAGGGAATCTAATGTCTTCAATACGCACTAGTGGAATTTACGAATCTAAGGTAAAGAAGGCCCTTCTAGCTTGAACTGGTGTGATAGATCGATCAACAAGGATGACTGCTCGAAGGCTCCAATCAATATCGAGCTCTAGTGTGATTAGATCTATGGGTTGTGGAATACGTGGAAAATGACCTGGGATAGTTTCGTGTATGTCTCCGGATAAGGTCATATGGTGGATGGTAAATATAGTTGACTCTATGGACGATTCTCTGGCCTAGTCCAGAACTCTCTAGCTTTGTTAGCTGTTGTATCTAATAAGGATAACTGTTCGATGATAATAGGTGGAAGTGGGGTAGATATGAATACTAGTGTGTGTAGGCTAGTGTCTATGTCTTATTGAATTACAGATTCGTTTGGTTGCGGGATTTGTGGATCGTAACCGTAGACTCTTGGTTGTTATGGTCCTGCTATGGTCATGCGTAGAATCAACCCTTAATCCCTAATATCCAATAATCGTATGCTTTCTTAGATTCTATATTTAGGATCAATAACTATGCGATCTTCTCAGAGTACCTCACAAGCGTTCTTGCAACCTGAATTCTTAGGCTGGTATCTATATCCGTGAGAATGTCTCCTATGTCTGGATGTGGGACCAAAGGATCACAACTAAATGTTTGCTCTCTTTCGATCTGTAGTTTGGTTGATTTGACCAAAACATGTGCGCTTGGTCGTCTTCTATGTTTAATCCACTTAACTGGGAACTGATTTGTTGTAAGTCTGTTGTTGTTTGGAAGACTTGGATTCTAAGATTCTGGTCTATGTCAAAAATTGCTGTGACGAGATTGGGTTGAGGCAAGATTGGCTCGAACACATATTCTCTGGGCTCCCTAGGTCCTGTGATTGTCATACAAAAGCAATAATGTAAATTAACTATGGAAAAGTGAAATTTAACTACTTTGAATATATCTATAGCATATATGATTTCTCTATTTTCGTATTTTCTGATGAACTATTTGAATGAATTTAACAACTAATTTAATACATCTATAAATTGACAGCTAAGATAACAATTTAAAACAAACAAGATAACTGAGTATAGCTATTTGTCTGTGTAATTTGTAGATCTACTCTAAACAATGAAATAACTGATCTAATCTATTTTCAAGACTCTTGATCCTACCTCAGAAGTGAGGAATGAATCATAGTCTCTCAGAAAATATTTATCCCCACAGCTTCCCTGGCAATATCGAGAGTAGAATTAACTAAAATAAAATGATTGGATACTTTATTTGATATGTTTCTAACTAGAAATTTGAAAGCTAGAACCTGGATTCTGCAAAACAGTGGCGAATCCGATAGTGTGTGTGATCTTGTCCCCTCAGTGTGATCTCCTTGTTCCTTCATGTTCACGTGGATCCAGAAAAGCGTGTAATGCTAGCATCAACAGAAGTAGATATTGGGACATGGGCAACTCAAGATACAGACAGAATACAATGCGAGTAGGAGAGGGATAGCGTAAGAGTACAAAGCTTAGCTTATGTAATTCCTAGCGGGATTTATTATGAGTCATGGAACATGAAGAAACCAGAACCTGAAACTATCCTATTTGAAGAAAAAAACCTACAAATTTAATGGCTTCCTATTGAAAACAAGCTATTCTACTCCAATGGATTGGATAAAATAACAGTAGTACTTTGCACAAGATGGATATGTGGCTTACCAATAGTAAAACAATGCTAAGCATGCAATGAAAGAAACTAAGCACTTTAAGCAAAATGAAAACTAAATCTATTGTAAAGAGAAATCAGAGGCAAATTTTGAGGGGCCATTTTCTTGAGCACAAGCCATCTATTTATTTCATTTGCATTTACCCAAGGTAAAAACCAAATAGAACTCTTAAACTATAAACAATGTCAAAACACTATTCCAGGGAACCAGAATCATAAATGCAAGCTTATGGTGGTGAAAGAAACCTGGTAAAACATTGAAATTACATGATTCGTGTTAAAAGAGCTTTCTGGAAAATGTGTAAAGGACCACCACCCTGAGCAGGGTGGTGGTTACAGGACCGCCGCCCTGTTTAGGGCGGTGGTCATGAGACCGCCGCCCAGTCAGGGCGGCGGTTTTGTCACTGAAGAGAAAAAGGCCAAGAAAAGAAGGGAAAAGGAAAAAAAAAGCACGCGAGGGCTAAGCAGGGCATGCGGGATGTTAACGCACACTTGGAGAGATTTTCTGGATCCCGAACACCTTGTGAGGAGACTTGTATCATCATTGGGGCGCCTGTCACATTGTTCTGGCAGTATAGTACCTTACAATTTTGGGTACGTGTAGTAACTCCTACATAACTCAATAATTTGTGACATGTTGAGTTTTTACACATCTCCTCCTCCCATGAGATTGTGGGATTCCTTGGTTTCATCATTAATTCCTTTGAGGAAAATTATCTTAGTGATTTCTGCATTCAACTCATAACCACTCCTATGGAGAAAAATAAATCTATCTAGATAATCCTCCATATTTTAATATTATTTTTGTTATCTGAAAGAACTCTTCCCTCCTATCTCTACCCCTGTAGTAGTCCTAATATTTTTCTAAGAAAGAAGTCTCCATTTTTTCCCATGAATGAATGGAGTTAAAGGGAAATCCCATAAACCACCTCATGACAGAGTCTTTGAGGGTGAAAGGAAAAAAAATGAGTTTTTGGTTATCTATTTTGTAGTCATATGTTTAGTAAAGGACTTTGAATTTAAACCAAAATTGGTCTAGATCTTCTGTGGACATTCCTCGAAATATAGGGAGGATGAAGGGAGAAATGTTTTTCATAGGTGCATCCTCATCCTCATTTAGGAAAATTGGATAAGTGAAGGTCCTACCCAAGGGTCAGTCTTCATCATTTCCATTGTCTCCTATCTCAGAAATTTTCTTAGGTTCTAAATAAGATGATGTAGACTATTCAGTATCACTCCTGTGCATTTCATAGATTCAGTGTCACTTTCAGTGTTCCCTACTTGTGCTCTGGTTGGCTATATTCTTTGAATATTATGAGGTATAAATCTCCCTTGACTATCTCATGGTCTGTGCATCAATATTTCTTGTGTAATCAAGGCTTAGGAATCTTACTAGTTGCATACCATTAATTCATTAACACCCATACCAAATAATATGTATATAATAATGTGTTATGATTATGGTGTCCCTGAAAATGACACTAAAAATGATGGGTCATTGTAACTTCCAATCATTTAACCAACAGATTCAATTTTTGGTGTCATTCTCAAACCAGGGTCGTGTCCTAGGCTATATCCAATAAGGTTGGATGTAACAAAATTGTTGTGGTGATTCTCTTTTGGGGGGTTTTAGTTTTTATCATTCTCTTGTTTCTCTCCTATATTATGAAAATTAAATGCAAGTCTAAGTTACTGAAATGAAAGACAAAATCTAGGAAATACATCTAATCTATTGAAGCAACATTGTTGTAGTAAAATTCTTCAAAGGAAACTACTTAACTGAATTAAATTACATACTCGAATTGAAATGATCACATAAATTAAAATGCTCACATGAATTAAAATGATAGAAAGGAAAGCTACTAAAGCAAGGAAACATAATACTATATTCAAACAACCATTCAAATCAAAGTGTTAGAACTAAAACTTATCAGAAATAATGATCATGTATGAAATATCAACCCTCCAATATCCTCAGGTGAGTGGTCCCTTGCTCTCCTTCAGGATTTAGGGAATTTAAAACCAATGGATACTCAAAAAAACATTTATATTATATTTCTTTGAGAAAGTTTAGAACAAATTTCATCATAAAACTATAATAACTACTAATTGGTATCGAACGGTACTGAAGTGTAGCAACTAACAACTATGCAACCATTTCAATAAGGTGTCTTTATAGAAAAAATTAGTTATATATCATGACAAAATGATAGGCCACCCATTCAACTAAATAAAAACCTAATTAAATCTTAATGGCACCCCGTAATATAGATAAAAATAGGGCCCTCGTTTATAGGCTACTATAGGAAAATCCTCTAGAATGCCATGGTGGAAAGAGACTCTGTCTTCTTGGTTGTTACATCCAAAAAATTGAAAAAGGATGCACTTTATCAACCCACACAGTCATCACATTACTCATAAAAGTATTTAGAGGGAACTTCTATGGTCATTAGTTCACATGAGACAAGAATAAGAGAAATGCATCAATCTTACTAAGAATATAACTATCTAGAACATCCCTTGATGAGCCTAGAATTTACCAGATAACACCCTAGTCACACTGGCACATCACTCAGCCTAGAATGAGCACTCACCTGAAACACGCAAAGGTACCAAGTCCCTCTTTAGGGTTGCTGTAGCAGGATGTTAGCATGATGAAGGAATAAACATATAGATCCATAACTGATCCATCATTCTACAATGCATTCAACATTTAGATCTATGAAAGAACAAGTTTAAACAGTAATCATGATTGATTTAAGAACATGCAATACTCAATTACACACATGAATGACACTTAGATTCAGCCAATATCTTCCATCTATTAATAAACACAAAAGATCCTTATAATAATGGCAATCTATACCAATGTGTGCATGGATCTGATATAATAATCCAGTCATATATCTCTCTATATCCCTATCTATGTATCCATCTCTCCATGTGTATATCTCTCTGTCTATCTGATTCACATCATACATACATACATACATACATACATACATATATATATATATATATATATATATATACGGTAGGGGAATTTCCCTTCACCGCTCATCTATTACAGAAATAGGCAGTATTCTATCAATAGCTACACACTGCTTACAGACATAACCACACATGCAAGTGTGCTATCTATAGACTTCTTACAATTAAATGAAGTGACACTCCTATTCTTAGGTCATCTGCATACAAAAATCTTTGATCTGTTCCTTCAGAGATAGACTATGTGTGGCATGGAAATCTCTGCATCGTTGGTGTGTTCCACATGCCATCTTCTAAAAATAGGTCTTCATGCTAAAAATTGACCAAGTCTCGAATGCTAAACTTTCCCTCCACGCACGTGCTCTTCCTGTCCATTTGTGCCCTTAAACTTGGCCTTATTTCCCATGTGGAATCCTTATGTGAGTTATATCAAGTGTTCTCTAATGAAAATTATGCCACACTAATCACATTATCGCCCCGACAATGGGTATCTCCAAAAAAAATTGAAGTAAAGAATATTAAGTGGAGAGAATAAGAAAGAATGAAGATGAATAAGGAATTTTTAAAGAGGCAACATCCTCTGTATCAGCTTGAAGGATCAACTCTGGATACTCCTCCTTTATTTTTGCCTCCAAGGTCTTCCATTTAGTGAGTGCTTATTCTAATTTCTCTGTAATGTCCACAACAATGGATTCTAACTCATCCCTCGCAATCTCTCCTTTTTCATTCTGTAGAACCAACACAACACTGGAAATTGATGTCATTCTTCTTTCTAAAAGATCCATTTTCTATGAAATGACCTTCCCAAGCTCTTCAATCCGAGTCTTATGTGGCTCTTGTGCTACTTCCAGGACCTCACGCTTCTACTTAACTATTGAAAACCTTTATACACAGCCCAATGTTTCATCCTTCATTGCTCTTCGGACCTCATTACTTTCTTCTAGGGTATTTATATTGATAAGCACCTCTGGAGCCGTGTAAATGTTTAAAGCCTGGTTTGTTGTCTTTAATACCTCTTGTAGCACTTGCACCAACCCTTCATTTGATGCAATCTTCTGCATCACCGATGCTTTATCTTGTTCTACTTCTTGTTCTAAGTTCCTTGGTATTGGTATGTGCATAGGTTCATCTTCAAGTACCAATTCCACCAACTTTCCTACATAGTTTATCACTGAAGGAAACATCTGTGGTACCTTGGCCTCTAAGTGTGGCTTGGCTCTTATGACATTGTCCCCAATCTCCTCTGCGATGATGATAAACACTCCTTTATTTTTCCATACTAAGTCCCTCTCTTGTGTTATGTGCGCTATCTCTGCATCCTTTTTCTTGAGCTCCTCACGTATTGCTCTTATTGTTATAGATTTTTCCATGTTTATCCTTGCAACTTCATTAAAAACCTTTACTAATGTGTTGCTAACCTGCTCATCTTACATGATAGTAGGATTTACTATCATATGTATAGAGTGTGGTGCCTTCTTCAGCTGTCTCGAAACACATGACTCTTCACATATTTCAAAGTCAGGCTCATCCATATGGGTGTGCATTGACCATGATAGTTGCGTACAAGTGTGCATAGTCACTATATCCTCATCCATTAGCTCCCAGCCAAATAAATCCTTATGTGTTATCATTATTTGGAAGCGGACATGGAAAATTTTACCTGCATCCTCCGCATACCCCATGGCTGGTGGAATGTGCTCTCCACTTGTTCTTCTAGACCGTTGCTACTTAGGGACTTTAGCTTCCAAATTTGGGACTTGTGTCTCCATGTCCTGAACATTCTTTGTAGTTATCTCCTTTGGTACCTTCTCATCCTCTCCTCTTTCCTTTGATTCCTCACTTTTTTCTTCTATGTTCTCTACAAGTGTTGGAGAATTAGGTGTGCTTTCCTATGACTCTTCCGCCCCCTCAATTTACTTCAATTTCCTTCTTCTGTGGGGAGAGTCTGGGTGATTTATGCACCATTGTTGGAGTAGCACATTGGGTCCTTATTCTCCTAAATACCCTCTTAATTTTTTTCTCCCCTTGGACTACATTCAAGTCCTCATCATACCCCTCTTTTGGTTGAGGTGGTGTAGTGGCGTGCTCAGCTTCAACCTTATTTGTAGGATGTGTCCTACCACTATGCTCCAAATCACCACTATCTTCATGCTCCTCCTCCTCATCCTCCACTTCAATTGGCTCTATGGGCTTAGGCATTGGGATGTTCTCCATTGTATGCTTTCCCTTTGGTGGTGCTAGAAGTGTGAACTCACCTTCGACATAATTGTTATTCTCTATTTTTGGCTTCAATTGGAGATACACCAACGCTGCTCTAATATCTTCGACCACTAAAATTATTGGTTTAATACTCAAAACATCATATATGAGTCTTTTAACATATGCAACCCACCTTGGATACACATATTTCTTCCGTAGTGTGTGGTAGTCGTAGTCTACCTTATCCGTGTTGAATATCAGCCATCGCACGTCTATTAACCTATGTACTGATGCTTGCAAGTACCTTGTTGTGGATGAATATATAAACTTTCACCAAGGACTCCATGCCCCATATTTCATTGCAAACTGTGCTATACAGAAATGTTGGTATACAACAAATTGAACTACCTTTCCAACCACTGAAGGAAAGTCATTGGGGATGCACCATTCTTCCTCAAAAGCCACATAGAGACTATCATACCACTTCTTGGCCCGTTGATTAACCTACTCTATTATGAATCCCTCACATCAGTACTTCTTTCAGTGTTCAACAGGAGATGTGTGTTCCATCAGATACTCCCATACCTTCTCCTTCGGTCCACAGGCACTCCGATCTCCATGAAAACTATTGATAATAGAACAGCTAAAAGATGATCTTTCCTCTTGCACAAACTTCTTTAATGATTTTCTCTAGGATATACCATGAAGTTTTGTAGACTACTCCTTCATACATCTTTTTAGCAATGTGCAGCCACATGGTGTTCACTTGTGAGCACCTTTCCTGGTCATTGAGCTTTCTAATGAGATGTGCGGCTGCTTGCATAACCAGATACTTCTTTAGTTTTTCAATTTCCATACCATGTGGCACCTTTGTATATCCCAACTCCTTCCTGGTTTCCAATATCACAGTTTTATTTGTCAGATAATCTCACAAATCATCTCCCATGCATTTCAATCCTATCACCGTGGAGATAAGTGTAGCTAAAATTTTGACTCTACGCCCTGCAAAGTAGAAATAATCCTTGTACACTTTGCTCATAAGCCACTGGTATAATGGATCATACTTTCCAAAATAAGGGAGCTCATAAAGTTGGTAAACCCCTATCCTCTGTAATAGCTTCTCACCAACATTGTTATACACCGGCATATATTATGCCATGTGTTTATTTGTCTTCATGTTAAACAACACATCAAGATCCTTCTTGTTCTTAATGGTACAATGATTGTAACCATTCACTTTGCTTTTCCTTATGTGAGAATCCCAATCCTGGCCAACCATAACCCCCTTTGGATATTGCATATCTGAGAAATTTCTTTCTAGAGCCATTTCTTCTTCCTCGATGACCATTTTCTTCTTTCCTTTTGCTCCTGCTGCTACTGCCTTCTTTTGATGGCTCATTGACCTCTGAGTCCTGAATAACATGCACATAAATTATGTTCAATTCCTCCTCACTTAGAGGATCAACATATGGTGTAGACTTCCCATCTGTTAGAGGTACAACAACTCTTTCCTCCTTGTTGTCAAAGCTGATATACCCCTTATTGAATCTCAAGTCAACATTATTCGCATAACACCAAGGGCGTCCAAGTAATGCTGGAAAACTATCTTCTTCTGCAAGTACTAATACCTAAAAATCCCCAGTGAACGTGGCCCCTTATATAGTTATAGATGCATCCTTCAAAACTCCTATGGGGCTGGCCTTAGTCCTATTTTCCATAAACAACACATTAGATGATGGCTGCAATGGAGGCCTCCCCATCTGTACCCATGCATCTAATGTAAGAACATTTACTTCCACACCCATATCAATTCAAATATTGCTCAACAACCATCCATATACAACCACATTCAGAGTAATTTCCTTTTCATAGTCAATGCTATCAGGGGGAATATTTACATGTAGGCTTTGTCGTCCTATCTTAATACTTGCATGCGGAGTGTTCCCTTTTAACCAACTTCCCAATAGTTGAATAATGTTCTCCTGGAACAACATTTTTCACACTTCTCTTAGATCATCGATATCAGTTTGAAATGTCTCTGATGCTTTCTTCTACTCCTTGAGGCACTGTATCTCACCTTGAAGATTCCTAAGCACTTCCATGATATCCTGGTAAAATTCCTTCTAATGAGCAAGATCTACATACCTTGCACGTAAAACCTCCTCCTTAGTGATTGTCAGCTTCTAGTACGATGCCTCTCTTACACATGCCGCTTCAGCGTATATGGTAATCTTTACAGTCAAAGCCTCAGATTATGGTGCTATCTTGGGCATCTAATTATTTTCCTCCACACGCTAGATCCTAACCATTCATGCACCTTTTTTTTCTTGCTTATACTACTTACTATGATACTCATATAAGTCCAGGAAATCTTCATAGCTATGGTTCTTTCCGTAGAAATAACATGTAATAATTTGAGGAAATTTATGCCTATAGTGGTCAAGAGATCCACACATATAACATGTTCTAGGAGGGAACTCACCTCTTCCTCCACCATAGCCTCATCCTCCATATCCATCACGATATCCATGTCCCCTTCCAAGACCTCCTTCAAATCATCCCTCATTCTTGTCATAGTGAATTTTATTATGATCCCAATCCTAGTGCTCATTCTTACCCCTAGAATTATTTGTTACACTTGTCTATTGTACCTGTTGGTGTCGAATCACAGCACCCCTGGGACTCTGCAACTCGATGGGTTGAGAATCTCAGTGTGATTGCACAACATGGAGCTTTTCCCAAGTGTGGGACCTTGCGAAATCGGAAAAGCTCTCCGGATGAAGGCCGGCTCCTATTCCTCTGTTCAGATGCACACGTAAAAATGCAGAGGGTCTACTCAAAACCTAATCTAACTTTCCAAGGAGACAGGGAGAGAAAAATGCATAAAAACAAACCTAAGCTAAGGAGGTGATGCACCGAGGAATGAAGAACACCTGTCTTGCCAATAAACACAGACCATAAAAATGTAATGCAAAATCATGCACAGATAACCAGATTTACAGTGAAAGATCAAGAAAATGCAAAATAAACACTGAGAGGGTTGATAATCATCCACAGACATGCATTAATTTGCTCCAAAGATTGATACAACACACTGTAAAATGCCAAGAGAAAAGGTTGCATTATAGTTTTAGATAGGAGGTTTGAACTCCACAGATTCACCTGCCAAAGAGAAGAAGGGAGGGGCCAAAACAAGAATGTCCAACCTTTAGAAAGAAGCCCCTCCTTACAATTTATAGGAATAATGAGAGAGAGAAGAGAGAGAAAGTCCAAATCTACCCCAACCACCTCAGGTTGTATTTAATTCATCTCATTATGGTGGTAGGTGAGGACCATATCAAACCCCAAAAGTGGCAAACTGTATTTTGCATTTTTAAGAACTTGTTCCCACCCAATTAAAGATATCCAGTTGTAGTTAGGTAGAGGACGCCGTAGGCTTTCCGAAAAGTCCAACCTTGTGTGAATCGGAGCTCCCAGTCAAAAGTTATGGCCATCTGAATATCTGGGTCAGGGTCTGCTTCCTGTCAGCACTCAGAATGTTGCGCCTCCTGAAGGTGCGCCATAGGCGCATCCGTGTGTGTGTCGACATCTTCTTATGTGCGCCATGGGCGCATTCTTTTGCTTATTTCGACACTCATTTTCGTGCGCCCCTTCTGTGCGCCATGGGCGCATCCATTTTGCTGTCGACACTCATTGTCGTGCGCCCCTTTTGTGCGCCATGGGCGCATCCATTTTGCTGTCGACACTCATTGTCGTGCACCCCTTTTGTGCGCCATGGGCGCATCCATTTTTCTGTCGACACTCATTGTCGTGCGCCCCTTTTGTGTGCCATGGGCGCATCCATTTTGCTGTCGACACTCATTGTCGTGCGCCCCTTTTGTGCGCCATGGGCGCATCCATTTTGCTGTCGACACTCATTGTCGTGCGCCCCTTTTGTGCGCCATGGGCGCATCCATTTTTCTGTCGACACTCATTGTCGTGCACCCCTTTTGTGTGCCATGGGCGCATCCATTTTGCTGTCGATACTCATTTCTGTGTGCCTCTTCTGTGCGCCATGGGCTGAGGTTTGAATTTCTTTGGTTTCCATAATCTTCTGCTTGTTTATATCTACCCGGGGGGAAGATATATACAACAATTTGGCAACTCAACGGGATCACCTGCCTGCTAGGTAGAAGATCAGTGGCCCTTTTAGAAATCCATTGGGCATGGAGTCATAAGCAATACTTGAAACCAACTTGATCTCTGATCCCGAGCCTGAAACCGCAACTCCTTCTCCGACAGCACTTTGAACTGTAGAAACAACCTGAGAGCAACGAAACCTGTGCCAAAGCACTTAGGGAAACTGAAACCTAACTACAACAAGACAATGTGCAAACGCACTTAGAGGAATTGAAATCTAAGCTAATATTTACAAGGGTAGAAATTTTCTCTTTTCAGTAGCAATGTTTAAGATAGATTCCGTTGACCGGAATCGAAAGTTCTTCTCCGTCCAATGTAGACAATTGGAAGGCATTACTACTTTTACATCCCGTGACCATGTAGGGGCCACTCCAAATGGCATCAAACTTGGAATGCCTTCCTGGTTTTTCCCGATCTGCATCCCATTTCAGAACTAGGTCCCCTTCCTGGAAGGTCCTTGCTCTTGCTTTCTTATCAAACCATCTTTTCACTAAGGCCTGATCTTTCTCAATTGTTTGAACTGCATGTTCTCTAATTTCTTCCAATTCCATCAACTCTGCATACCTAGCCTCCATTGGTTCGAACTCAGCCAACTCCAACTGCTTCATGAATTCTAATGCAGGTAGTTCTAATGATATAGGCAATACTGCCTCTTTTCCATAGACCAACTTATAAGGGGAATTACCTATAGACCTCTTTGGTGTTATTCTGTCAGCCCATAATGCTGATTTTAGCTTGGTATGCCATGTTCTTTGATTTTCATCCAGAGTCCTCCTGATGATTCTTAGCAAATTTTTGTTCGTGGACTCTGCCTGTCCATTACCCTGCGGGTAATAATTGGAAGAGGTGCTCAAGTAGATTCCATTTTTGACAGCCCATTCCGTGATCTTGGAACCTACGAATGCCAATGCATTGTCTGATATAATAGTGGCCGGCACACCAAACCTGGTCACTATTCCTTCGTAAAATTCTAGTATATTAGACTCGTTTGCCTCTTTGAGCGCTACTGCTTCAGTCCACTTGGTGAAATAGTCCGTTGCCGTGAGAATCCACTTATGGCCTTGGCTTGAGTTTGGATTGATGACCCCGACGAAGTCCAATCCCCATTGCATAAATGGTTGGTCAACCAGAATTGGGTGCAATGGAAGTGCTGCTTGTCTTTCTTTGCCTGTGAAGAGTGCACATTTCTTGCACTTTCTTATCCATGTATAGCAGTCACTGAAGACTGTCGGCCAATAATACCCTGCCTTCATTATCTTGAGAGCTGTTACTCGTGGGGCAAAATGTCCTCCAGAATCTCCATCGTGAAAATCTCGTAACACCCTCTCAATTTGACTTATCCCAATGCACCTCAATAGAACTCCATTGATGTCTTTCTTAAACAAAACACCATCAACAAGCACATATGGAATGGCTTGTAATCTGAAGTATCTCCTCTTTGCTTTGCTCATCTCTGGAGGGCATAGGCCTGTCTGTAGGAAGTGTATCATATTATGAGTCCAACAAGGAGTAGGCACGTCATCATTTTTCTTGTTCTTGATCATCCTGTAGTACCAAGGTAGTCTCCTTTTCATCACCAGCTTCAACTTGTTGACTCAAGGCTAGCTGCTCACATAGTCCCTTCCCACGTACTAGTTTGGTGACCTTGATCTCGATGTCATATTCCATGACACGAGTTATCCATCCTGCACGTTTCTCATTCAGATCCTTGTTTAGAAGGAAGTCCTTGACTCCCGCATGAGAGACTAATAATTGGATCTTGTTGTTTGAGACTAGGTGCTTGAATTTCTTTAAGCTTCTGATTACCGCAAGGACATGCTTTTCAATGAAAGAGTACCTAGTTTCGTATTCCTCCAAGCCTTGACTGAAGAAAGCAACTGGTTGTTCTAATCCTTCTTTGTTTTGTTGTACCAGGATTGCAGAAATCGTGTCCCCACCACCAAAGGCATATAGCACGAAGTCCTTAGAGAAGTCTGGATTGACGAGAGTTGGGGCTTGAGATATAGCCTCTTTTATTGCCTCAAAACTTGCCTTGCCTTCAGATGTCCACTTAAATGCCATGCTCTTCTTTAACATCAGCGTTATTGGTTTTACGAGAGCTGCAAAATTTGGAACAAACCTGCGGACGAAATTGATCCTTCCTAAGAAGCTTTGAAGAGCCTTCTTGTGATTTGGCAATGGCAATGCTTGAATTGCTTCAACTCTTTCTGGGTCAATTGTCAACCCCTCCTTTGAAACAATATGGCCTAGAAGTTTTCCCTCGTGAGCCAAGAATATGCATTTTTTGGGATTCAATGATACCCCAAATCTTCTACACCTCTGAAATACTTGCCTCAAATGATAGAGGTGATCCGCTGCATTTTTTGAGAATACAGTGATGTCGTCAAGATATATCAAAACTATTTTATTGATCAACCCCTTGAATGCCATATCCATTGCCCTTTGGAAAGTGGCCCCAGCATTTGATAGCCCAAATGGCATCTTCTTGTAGGCATAGGTCCCCCATTTGGTGGTGAAAGCCGTCTTGAATTGGTCACCTTCTTTTACCATCACCTGATTATACCCTGAGTAGCCATCTAGGAGAGAGAATCTCTCTGAACCGGATACTACTTGCAATATTTGTTCCATTGAAGGAAGTGGGTAATGATCTTTGAGAGATGCCCTGTTGAGGTCTCGGAAATCTACACACAACCTGATTTCTCCACTCTTCTTCCTGACCGGAACCAAGTTTGCAACCCAGCTTGAGTGCTTGATCGGGAATATAATGCTTGCCTCTATCAGCTTATTTAGCTCTTTCTTCATTAGAGGCTCAATGTGAGGGTTGACCGGTCTCTGTTTCTGCCTGACGGGATTAGCATCTGGATCCAATTCTATGGTATGTTGTGCCAAATTTGGATCGAATCCTCTCAAGTCTTCGTAGCTCCAAGCGAAGACATCTGGAAATTCTTGGCAAAGTTGTATGAAATCTGATTTCTCCTGTTCAGTGGCCACTTTGCCAATTTGAAGTGTTTTGTCTTCCCCAACCGGAATTGGCTCTGAATCTTCTCTCTTGACCTGTATGTTTGCCTTTTCCTTACGAAACTGGTCGTTAGGGTTGAAGATAGACTCCAATGTTACCAAACCCTTAGGAAGCTTGTTTGTCCGCAGCTGTACTACTTGATCCCCATACTGCTGCTCTAATCTGTCCTGATTCCTAGCTGAAAATTCAGCCTCTTCTTGTAAGAAATTGACGATCTGTTGATCGTTCTCAAACACCTGCCAGCTTGTGTTGTTATCTGGAACTGCTGGCCTCACAACCACATGGATGTGTGGCTGCATTTTTTCTCTCCTGATGCTGTCAACCACATCAAATGTCGCTCCAACTGCTGCGAGCCTATCTGCGGCTTCATTTTTCTTCCTGGGTATGGATACAATGTTGAAAGCTTTGAAATCCTCAATGAGGTCCCATACCCTATTCTTGTAGCTCCTTAGCAAGTCGTTCTTTGTAGCATGTTGTCCCCTAACTTGGTTGACGATTAGCTCGCTATCTCCAAACACCTGCAAGTTCTTTATGCCCCTTTTCTTGGCCCAATGAATTCCATGAATCAATGCTTCGTATTCAGCCGTGTTGTTTGAACAGGAAAACTGGAAACGAAAAGCTGAAAAATATTTGATGTCTTGTGGTGAAATCAACATTGCACCACCTCCAGCACCTTGTCTGCTTCTCGAACCATCGAAAAATAATTTCCAAACTTTGTTTTCATCCTTTTGTTCAGGCTGAATGATGTCGGGAATGGGTGAATTTTCTTCGTGTATACAATACACGCCCAATTCAGATTCTTCAATTTCCTTGTATGGGTCAAATTCATGACTCTTGTTTGCCCATTCATCCAAAGTTAAATCAGGAATTCCCTCGACCTTAGTACCTGTTTCTAGATCACTTGAACACTCCTCCTGATCAAAAACCGAGCAATTTGCATTGATAGGATTTGGTACATGAGGCTCAATATGGAAATGGGCAATTGGTTCTGACCTGATTGTTGCTTTGGCTCCATACCTTGTCCTAAAATCATGTGTGACCAATCTGCAGATAAATATCCACCGATTTTTGCAGTGAAGTCCCTTGATAGACACAACGCAAAGAGTGGCGGAAGGTCAATCACAGACACATCTTGTAAGAACTGTAACATTAGGACAGGAATGTAGTGTTAGGCTTAACCCTTTGATGACCCCAACTGTTCCTACTGCCGTTCCATCTAGTTGCACTACTCCTTTCAGCACTGGCTCATACTTCAGACCCAGTTGATCCGCTATTTGCTTTGGCATCACTGAACTACTTGCTCCTGAATCTATCATGCAGTTGTGTACCAAGTGGTTTCCAACAATCAATGAAACATAGAATGGTGGAGGCTTCAAATTTTTCCTTGTCTGGCCCCCATCATGTTGCACTGCATTAGTGAGAACTTTCTCATGTCCTTGGTTTGATACATTTGTGGCAGACCAATTAGCCATTGCAGCTTGCAACAAATCTCGTTGCCCTGGGATCGCCAGTGATTCCCACATGGAAATGTTCACATGTGTCTTCTTCATTTGATCGATGATGTTGAAGGGGGATGAACTGTCCTTTTGCTGCCCCTTACTTGGTGCAAGCTTTTCTGGAGCTTGAACAGGTGCATGTGTTGCTACAACAGGTACCTTAGGTTGATTCTGCACATTTGGAGCTGCGTTTGGTCTGCTGACCCCTTGTTGTGTAAGAGTGGGTTGAGAAACAACTGGATTACATGGTTGTCCCTCTCCTATATTTCTCTTCTTTGACCGTGTGTTGGCAGCCACGCCTTGAAAAGGCTGTTGGTTAACTCCACAGAAGTCTTCCGTTTGCGAATTTTCCAATGTGGTTTCTGTTGGAGGTCCTTCTTGTTGTGTTTGTTGCTGTTGATTCTCCTCCTGGCTTGGTTCTTGAGGAACACCAATGGTTTGCACCATCAAGGCCTGATTCAGTGCACCATTGAAACATGCTGACTGATTGTGAGGTAGATTGCAAGGGTAACACCAGTCGTACTCCTGTGCCATGTTATTTTGTGTCGGGACCAAGGCTCTCGAGGATGTCGTTGCATTTGGATCATACGGCCGAAATGGCCTGGCAGCTTGAGGTTGTCCTTGGCTTTGGTTCGCAGCCTGAGGTGGTGGTCTATTTTGTTGGTATGGGGGCCTAGCTTGGTACTGTGCTTGAGGCTGATACGGTCTAGCACTTTGAGCTTGCTGTCTTTTGATAGTCACAAGCTCATTTCCAAGGTTCTGCAGTTGTTTCATGACCTCCTGCAATTCCTTTGAAGTATTTGAAGAAGTCGACGCCTCATTATTGCTTTGATTTCTAGGAGTTGGAATGGGATTCAACTCTGGTGCTTGACTGGTTGTAGGATTTCCCATGTCTGGATAGAGAGGCATTGGTGGCCTTGGTGCAAGCTTTCCAGCTTGGATCAAACAGTTCTCTGCTCTGATCGCTGTGTCATAGGACCCTGGCAGCGTTGTCCCTCCCATTGATTGGATCATCATGGCTATGTCTGAATTTATAGCCTTTAAGAAATAAAGGAATGCTCCTTCGGCAGTTGGTCTAACAGCTATTGGGATCCTGTCCCATGTCCGTTGGAATCTAAAGTTGAAATCTGCCATTTGTTCGTTAGGAGCCCTTTTGATTGTTGTCAGCTGTTCCAATAAAGATAAATTGTCCGCCCTCTCCCCGAATTGGCTGCAAAGAGCAGAACAAAGTTGGTTCCAATTCGTAATAGACCCTGCTGTAAGGCTCCTAAACCATTGTAAGGCCTTGCCTTTGAAAGATGAAGCCAACAGCTTGACTGCAACATCCATTTCATTTATTTGGTGGATCGCGCATACATTAGCAATATCCTGGATGTGATCAATAGGAGTAGTATGATTTTCACCTGTGAAGTAGGGGATATTCTTTAGCGCTGCAACTGGAATTTGATTCTGAGCATTTAGGGCAAGTGGACTACTGCCCGTGAAATTGACAAAGGGATTCGGTGGTAGATGCGCCATTATGATTGGCCTAAGAACCCTGGTTGATGCGAGAAAAGGCCTACCAGGTGGAGGTGTAGACAAAGTCCTGTTAGGCGGAGATGGTGATCTTTGTGGTCTTCTTCCTCTCCTTCCTCTGCCTGGTGATAGTTGCAAGTGGAAAAATAGCCCTTCTTCTTGAGTATTGGACCTGGTTCGAATTCTTCTCATGTGCCTAGGCAACTTGTGCTGCTACACCACTGAATTCTATCCCTTCGGAGTCGCCAGATGTGTTAGAGAACAAGCCTCAAAAGACTAGATTTTGCCAAGTTACACACCAAAACCTGACAATATTTAAACACAAATTTTTTTAAAAGACCTGCACATTTGAGATTTTAGGGTTTGGAATTTGATTTGGAATGACAGTCCCGAAAACCCAAAAAACGCCAGATTTCTGAAAACCTGAAATCCGAAATTCAAAAAACCATGAAATTTTGAAAGTCAAAATCTCAAAATTCTAGGAATACCCTTTTGAAGATTACCCCCCGATCTATCAACTGATGAAATTTTGACTTGTTTCGAGCAAGTTAAGTCCTTGAAAATCGATTTCAAAGTTCAGCCTGGAAGGTGAAAATATGAAATTGTAAAACCTGCAATTTTTTAAGTCCGAATTTCTTGAAAGTTCCTTCGAAATCTATGGAATGACCTCTGGGTCCCACCGGGCGTGCCAAAACTGTTGATGTCGAATCACAGCACCCCTGGGACTCTGCAACTCGATGGGTTGAGAATCTCAGTGCGATTGCACAACATGGAGCTTTTCCCAAGTGTGGGACCTTGCGAAATCGGAAAAGCTCTCCGGATGAAGGCCGGCTCCTATTCCTCTGTTCAGATGCACCAATAAAACGCAGAGGGTCTACTCAAAACCTAATCTAACTACCAAGGAGACAGGGAGGGAAAAATGCATAAAAATAAACCTAAGCTAAGGAGGTGATGCACCGAGGAATGAAGAACATACTGTTTTGCCAATTAAACACAGACCACAGAAATGCAATGCAAAATCATGCACATATAAACATATTCACAGTGAAAGATCAGGAGGATGCAAAATGAAACACATAGAGGGTTGAGAAACATCCACAGACATGCATTAATTTGCTTCAAAGATTGATACAATACACTGCAAAAATGCCCAGAGGCAAAGGTGCATTACAGTTTCAGATGGGAGGTTTGAGCTCCACAACTCTACCTGCCAAAGAGAAGAAGGGAGGGGCCAAAACAAGAATGTCCAACCTTTAGAAAGAAGCCCCTCCTTACAATTTATAGGAAGAATGAGAGAGAGAAGAGAGAGAAAGTCCAAATCTACCCCAACCACCTCAGGTTGTATTTAATTCATCTCATTATGGTGGTAGGTGAGGACCATATCAAACCCCAAAAGTGGCAAACTGTATTTTGCATTTTTAAGAACTTGTTCCCACCCAATTAAAGATATCCAGTCGTAGTTAGGTAGAGGACGCCGTAGGCTTTCCGAAAAGTCCAACCTTGTGTGAATCGGAGCTCCCAGTCAAAAGTTATGGCCATCTGAATATCTGGGTCAGGGTCTGCTTCCTGTCAGCACTCAGAATGTTGCGCCTCCTGAAGGTGCACCATAGGCGCATCCGTATGTGTGTCGACATCTGTTTACGTGTGCCAAGGAGCAAACACTCTTTTGCGCCCCTTTTGTGCGCCATGTGACACTCATTTTCCATGCTGCGACACTCATTGTCGTGTTTTGTGTGGGCGCATCGACACTCATTGTTGTGCGCCCCTTTTGTGCGCCATGGGCGCATCCATTTTGCTGTCGACACTCATTGTCGTGCGCCCCTTTTGTGTGCCATGGGCGCATCCATTTTGCTGTCGACACTCATTGTCGTGCCCCTTTTGTGCGCCATGGGCGCATCCATTTTTCTGTCGACACTCATTGTCGTGCGCCCCTTTTGTGCGCCATGGGCGCATCCATTTTGCTGTCGACACTCATTGTCGTGTGCGCCATGGGCTTTTGTGTCGCCATGGGCGCATCCATTTTGCTGTCGACACTCATTGTCGTGCGCCCCTTTTGTGCGCCATGGGCGCATTGTCGTGCGCCCCTTTTGTGCGCCATTTTTTGCTGTCGACACTCATTTCTGTGCGCCCCTTTTGTGCGCCATGGGCTGAGGTTTGAATTTCTTTGGTTTCCATATTCTTCCGCTTGTCTATATCTACCCGGGGGGAAGATATATACAACGGTCACAGACCTGTAAATTTTGCAAAATATAAATGCATTCATCCTTATCGCATGCTATAACAAAGGAAAATGACTAGCATCATGATTTAAATAACAAATCTCATAGTCCAATAGTAATGAGTGTACTTTTCTATGAGGAAAAATATCCTTGGTGTGACCTTCTACTTCACAATATTTACACCAAATTCCTGAGCATGTCTCATGGGATGAATTTTCCGATAGATCTGTAACTATTTAGCCATAACTACAATATGTGCCTTTAAGAATGGACTAACACCAGTTTCAATGCTCCCAACTACCTCAACATGAAAATTTTCTTCCAGTGCTTTGCACGAATCAATGTATGTCTTATGTGATAGTGCTCTTTTGAATGGTGTAATCAATCCACCAATGAACCATTATGCATGTTAGTTAGCATGAATATCATAGGAAAGATTAGATAGAAGTGTCTTAAAGTGGGAATCATACTCATGTACACTCTTAGTGGTTCCCTACTTGATATCTTTGAGTGCGCTAATACTTTTCTGCTCAAATTCAGGGATATAGAACTCTTTCAAGAAATCATCCTTCAATGCTACATAATCCATACAAGTTTGATCAGGGTCAAACTTCCTATACCAGTTGCGTGCATGTCCCTGTAATGTAGTAGTGAATTAACTTGACTTTTTCTCAATAGCCATGATCCCTTTAGTGCACCATAATATTTAACACATGTGTACATGCTCAACAACATCCTCCATGCCTCTATAATCCAGAAGATGAAGAGACATCTCCATATAAATGTTTTGCGGTTGCTGCGGACCTTGACCACCTGATCCTTAACCTCCTGTGTTTCCTCTACCCCAGAACCACTAGATCTAATGGAACAAGAACCACCTATACCTCCTAATCCTCCACCTATAGCTGGAATAGGACCTGTAGATGTAATCCCCTATGATTTAACAATATTACTGTACTGAACCCCTACAGTCTGTGAGGTAGTTCCAGTTCTAGAGGTGAACCCAACATTTAATGTGCTTACATTCTGTGTGGATGATGCACTTGAAATGTTCCTCTAAATATCATTGAAGTCATCTATTCTACCATTGATGTACTTTCTCCCTGACTTACTCCAATTCTCCTACTTCCCAAGTTAGCTTGCTAGTTACTTGTCATACTAGATACTGGAAAGCTAAGTGCAAGGGCTAGGTCACCAGGTGGATTAAGATGTGCACCCGCAGCCCAGGTAGTCTTTACTGGCACACTTTTGTGTGAGGCTAAGGGGGGACCTCTATCATGTTTTCCAAGATAAGGGAGTTCCTTATGCTCTGGCTCCACATCTTCTACGTGAGCTGTAAATCCTTCACAATCCATCTCTCTCCTCAATGCCATACTTTTTACAATGGAACACTACTTCTATATCTCCCTCTCATGCACATAATTATACATAAGCTGCCTTTCCTCTCTCTACATCTCTGCAGCTAGGTCTACCATATTTCACCAAACTTTCTCCTTCCCTCACATGTGGTGAAGTTTATTTAGCCATCAATTTACTCTCTAGGTTCAAAGTTAGCATCAAGATCTTGATCTCTAGGGGAATGCCTTATAGATATGTTCCTCTAGGATATCACAAAAAATGTAATTAAGCTACCTCCAAGCAAGAATACGTCAAAATTGAATATTCCAAAATATAACTATTTAGAACACCACGAAACCATGTATCGACAACACGAGTTTAGATCAAGTCAACATCATAAAGACCCTAAAATTCTTCATATATCCAAACAAGTGTGTGATACCTCCAATTCCACTTAGATGCATACACAATCAGCCACTCGCATAATTATACTAAAAATATGGCAAAAATATCTCATATAAGCTATCATATAGATTATGTTCTACCCAAGTGCGTGCGTTAAACTCAAATCCACTACTGAACCACCATGCATATTCTTCCTCTAGATCATGTATCCACTCCTCAATAATTTCTAAAGTTAATCAGTACACCTTCATTGCAAACCATCCTGAAAACAACTGATAAGAGGTCCTGGTAATGGAACCAATGATGTAGCCTAGAATTTACCAGATAACACCCTAGCTATGCTAGCATATCACTCAGCCTAGATTGAGGGTTCACTTGAAGCACGCAAAGGTACCAGGTCTCTCTTTAGGGTTTTTGTAGCGTGATTAAGGAATAAACATATAGATCCATAACTGATCCATCATTCTACAATGCATGCTACATTTAGATCTATGAAAGAACAAGTTTAAACAGTAATCATGATTAAATCAAGAACATGAATTACTCAATTACACACAGGAATTACACTTAGATTGAGCCAATATCTTCCATCTATTAATAAACACAAAATATCCTTACAATAATGGAAATCTATACCAATGTGTGCATCGATTTGATATAACAATCCAGTCATATCTCTCTCTATATCCCTATCTATGTATCCATCTCTCCCTGTGTATATCTCTCTGTCTATATGTGTCGCTCTTTGTCTATTTTATTCACATCATATATATAGGGTTAGGGACTTTTCCTTCACCACTTATCTATTCTAGAAATAAGATGCATGATATTAATAGCCACACACCACTTATAGGCATAGCCACATATACAAGTGTACTATCTATAGACTTCTTATAGTTAACTGAAGTGAAAATCCTATTCTTAGGTCATATCCATGCAAAACTCTTCAATCTGTTCCTCCAAAGATAGACTATGTGTGGTGTGCACATCTTTACATCGTTGGTGTGTTCTGTATGCCATCTTCTAAAAAAAGGTCTTCATGCTCAAAATCAGCTAAGTCCCGAATGTTGAACTTGCCCTCGGTGCACATGCTCTTCCTATCCATTCACACCCTTAAACCTGGCCTAATTTCCCACACAGACTCCTTGTGCGAGTTTTGTCAAGTGTTCTCTGATCAATATCCCCCATACATCAATTAACTTAATTAGGAGTAAATAAATAGTCATATGGATGATATAATAAGTGAATTTATGAACTCATCATATACCACCACCAAAATCAGGTAAAAAAATGAAATACCCATCATCATCATCATCATCATATTAATACAACCCTCCCTCTTGGTTGAATAAAGATACTGATAATAAAATCCACCTGATGTATATCTCACATCCACAACATCCTCCCAATATAATATGCTCATAACATCCTCTCTCTTGGTCTCATTAATACAACAAATGCCCTCACCCTGCAATGGAAACATGGTAATCCTGAGTACATCCTATAAGGTGATAATAATATCACCCGTCGGTAACCAAAAAGTACAATTGGTAGCATCCTACCTCTCCTTCAATGCCAACAATAGTTCCCAGTGCCTATGAATGCATATATAATCACACATCCCTGTAAAACCCACTTCCTCTACATGTTCCCAATTTTCATCTAACATATCCTCTCTTGCCTCTATAAGGATAACTAGAATCCTATCTCATATGGTTAACTTCGTCTTCACCTATACTCACAAAATTACAAAAACATACATTAGAATCAAATTTTCTTCAAAAATCTGATCAAAACTATATCAAAAACATTGATCGAAAACCATTTACCCTAGGTCGTTAGTAAACCTACCTGAATCACTGGCGATTCCAAAAACAAGACCTTCGTATGGGTGCAAAAAAACTAAAAACTAGCTAAAAACAATTAAAACCATCAAGATAAAGGGATTACCTCTGCTTGTGTGGGCCTCCTATTTCTTTCTCAATGATCCTCCTGATGCCATTACTCCCAAATCACATTTTAATCACCCAATTAAGCTCTAAAAACTTGTAATCAAAAATCACACAAATAAACTATTCACAATTAAAAAGGACTATTTGTAGTCCCCCCAAACTTTCACAAGAATCGCTGATGATTTACCCCAATTACTGACGATCATTATAAATCACTAGCGATTTGTTACAATTTACCCTAAACTCATCCTTTTTTGAAGTCAACATTTTTTAATCACATTTTCTAACAAAATGTCTCATTTAGAGACCCCCAATAGTAATCCCCTTGCAGAATCAGTCTGTGAACTTAACACAGGTAATTCTTATGTAAATAGGATATGAGGCCTTCGGCTCCCATATCAATTGAATTTCTCATCCTCTCCACCTACCCTTATGAATAATATTTCCATAGGAAACAAAACCCTTTAGTCCCCCCTATAATTTTATTCCACGGTAGCACGTATTTTTTTGATACCCCATCTTGGGGAAATTTCCAATGAAAAATGTGTCAAAACTATCCAAAAAAACTTGTCAACCTAGTTTTCCTTGCACTGTATTACAGTCACCCAAGTTTGAGGGGGGGTCACCCATAATAATTAAATCAATCTTTATCAAATCATTTTTGTCTAGCACTTTTCCTACACTAAATTACTCGACAAAAAGTGGAAAATGTAGACACTTAAAATTAACACCGCAAATTTCCCTTACCACATACATTACCCCTGCAAAAACATCAAGTCAAAATAAGTCACCTAATCACATTATATAATACATGTACCACTCATCCTAAGTCTAATTCACTCCACAATATTTACTCCTTGATCTTACACCCATAAATAGAATTCAACAACTATTAAATCTTACTTTACCCCTCCTACAAACCACCCAACCACTCTAAATTTACCATAACAATTTTAAAACCATCTAAATCCTATTTTATCAACATATACCAACCTATACACCTCATTTGTAACTTCCCATTAACCATATACATTCATTAAAACCCGAATTTTTTTGTTTAGAAGTGGTTTTAACCACTTCTCACATGTTTTACTCAAAAAACACAGATCACTAGTGACTCTAACTAATCACCGACGATTATAGATAGAACCTTTGTGCACTCTCTCTAGGATCTTCAAATTTTTTTTTCTCATGATTACACTTATTTCTTTGAATTTTTAGAGAAATCGAGACATTTCATAGATCATCAAGAGATGACACCAATCTCCAACAATCATTTACACAACATTTTCATATCCCTTTTCACCTCTTAACTCTTAGCAGAAAAAATACTCAACACAGAAACTTTGATCAATTCCATTGAATATTTGAGGCATCTTTTATTTGCTCTTACATCTAAAGGTATTCTGATATCTCATTTTATAATTTAGAATTTATAAATACATAAAAAATAGTCATAAATATCATATTCTTAGCTTCTACCATCATTTAAAAAAAACTATATTTTTAACCGAAATCACTAGCGATTCACTGAATCACCAACAATCAACACTAATAGCCAATGATCCCTATCAAAATATCCCTTTTTTATCCTTTTATTAGTTTAGTATCATTTTATCAAAATATCCTTACATTTAACATGTTATTTCCAAGCATGACTCTCTGTTTGATAAAATTTCCTAGCCATTCACATCCAATTACAAGCATTTATGATCTCCTTATAGTTCAACACCCCTTCTTCGGGGAATAGTATAACATCTTTCACAAGTTGAACTTGTGTGCAATATAATTCAATGTTGATGAAGATGACATTGAAGATCAATTTGAATTCCTTCACAAGATCAAACAAGATACTGAGGACTTTTGATATGATTAATTTGAGTCCATAAAAATCACATCCACCCTTTCACAAGCCACCTTGGAAGCTACACATGACTTTCCTCTCAACCTTTAAGTCTAGAGCTTCTTATCTACTATTCATCTATCACTGTCTATTTCATATCTTTAACATTATCTCTATTGATCTACTTAATTTTTTAAAATTGAGTTGACATCCTATAAGGAATTCCATTTAGATTCCTAGAATCAGTCTTTATTGAGCAGCTCATTTATCCATTTATCTAATATTTTTTGTTTAGTGTCTTTGATAGCAGAGTTCTTTTCAAAATAAGAGGAATCGTGAATTCATTTGGACCTTTCAACTTCAATTATACATTAAGATCAACTTCAGTCATCTTGTGGGTATTAGTAAACCTCACCATCTTCTGAGGTCATTTTTTTGTTGTTATTTCACTTCATTAATTTAAAGTAGGAAGGTTAAAAAATATTTAGTATAACTACATAGGAGGAAGCGGAGTTAGGGCTTGTGTAAATTGCAAAGAAGGAAGGAAATATCGGGGGTGAGAAAATTTTGGCAGAGATTTCATAGAAGTGGGATGAATTGAAGACGATCAGGGACACATATGAGGTAAGGCTCAAGGTGTTGGGATCCCTAATAATGTGGAGGATGGATGGTTTGGAGGGATTGATCTCAGGCCTATTTGGGGCTATAAGTTGGCTAAAAAAAATGGAGAGGACATGAACCCATAGTAGATGATGGAGGTAGTTGGGTTGGTACCAGATATAACTATAAAGGGGTTGGTAAAATGGGATAAGCTGGAGAGCATCCTTAATCAAGAGTTCCCTAAACTGTTGTAGCCAATTGATGAGTAGAGATCAGTATAAGATGGGATATTATTTCATTCTTTTCCGATAGACTCATCATTATTTATGGATACACATTCTTTATTCTTTCATTCAACTTGCGATAATATTTGAGTGATGTTATCGAGGATGGAAAACATACCTAGTGTGGGGTAATGTTGGTTGGATAAATTGACTAAGTACCAAAGAAGCATAAAGGATTATATGCTGGAAAACATGTGCCCAAAGGAATATAGATAATACATAGAAATATGATGAGCAAGGTTGTGCAGGGGACTTTACACACACATGAAATAAGTAGTGACTTATATAATTTTTTAGATTAGGCTAAAAATGGAATTTGAGTGCTGATCAAGCAAGCAGGAACTGAACATGCAGAACATGCATGGAGGAGGTTAATAATATGATTAAAAAAAAGTCTTATCTTAATGATTAATATATTATTAGAAGAAGTTGTAAAAGTGTGCAAGCTTTATATGCATGGCTATATTTAGGAAAGATAACATGTAGGATAATTTTGTGAGCATGCCTATTTTTAGGAGTGTGTGTATGTGTGTGATGTATCCAAAGTTAGGGATGAAAATGTATGCATGAGTAGAGCTATACTATTTTGGTTCAGTTTGATGGTTACACACATTTTTCTAAATACTTATGTAATGACTGAGTATCAACTTCCTATTGTGTAATTAATTTTGGTATAATCAATAATTGTGGTAGGATAATGGTTGTTGATATGTATTAATACAGTGATATCATGGTGTAGTTGATATTGGTTATTGTTTAGACTATTAATTTTCTTTATTATATGTGTTTCCAAAGTGACATGGATGTAATGATTAATTATGCATGAATGATTTATTGGTTATTATTATGATGAAAATTCATGCTAAATTCTTGTCAAGCATCATAAAGGAGGGACCTAGTTCTATGTGTGCTTCAGGTGAGCATTCGTATTTGACTAAATGATGTGTCAACAAGTATAGCTAGTGTGTTAGACCTAAGGACTAGAGATAATTTTTTAGTAGCAGAGGGATATATATCCCCGTTAGTGGGAGGTACTACAAGTGAAGTATGGGGAGATAGGAACTGCATGATAGGCCTTGAGGAGTGAAGGGAAAGGAGAAGATCCGGGTGTGGGGAAATTCATAATTCCTATAAGAGGAGTACCGAAAATGGTTGGGGGTCAGATGACACCTCCAGGTTTTGTGACTATAGAGATGTATCATGTGTTAGGATATGAGATGCGATATTATGAGTAGCTTATGATAGTGCACCTCTTAGATACACCTCGCTACTTGAAGAATAGAGAAAATGAGAATAGATCATCTTGATAGGCTACCTCAATGAGTACTGGTAGTATTGTACAGTATCAAAAGAGATCTGGGACCTAATGGAGGGCCAAAGGGGGGCCAGGGTGGTGATAAATTGTATGAATTTTAGTTTATCACATAGTATGCAGATTTTGTATATGATTTGGATGTATATATATATTTTGAGGAATTTTATATAAAATTTTGATGAGATATATATGAATATGATTATGTTTTTTTCTTCATGTGATGTTGATTAATTTTTATTTGATGTTATATATGAGTTTTTAATGTGATTTTGAGATGTTTGGAAATATTATATGTATGGAAATGATGTTTGATGTTGATATGATGCGACTTTAATATGGAGATCTTTGTATGGTTTAATGCACTTTATCGTGGTCAAGAATAAATGTGAGATGTTTGATTTTGAATTGGATTTAATATATATATATATATATATATATATGATATGATGGTAAATTTTATATGTATGACAATGCACTTGAGGCCTTATAACACATGTTAACATATAACTAAAAATAATTAGTAACATGTAGGATCATGGATATAAAGTAGGATTATATACCTTCCTTCAACAAGGGATGAGTTCATATACAGTTCATATGTGGTAAAGTAGGTATTCCCTTGTGGGTTTGTAGGATTGAGCCCCAACTATATTTGTGCAAACTAATCAATGTGGGAAGTTTTCTTTTTGATGGGAAAGATGATCAATGTGAGAATATTTCCTAGGATGATTTTGATTATTTTTAATTTGATATGAAGGATGATCAATGTGGGAAGCCTTTCGTATCCATTATTGGGTAGCCATCCTTTAAAGGAGAGGTCTATTTTATTTTATTTTAGATGGCCATTTTTGTTGTAATATTTTATTTATAATTTCCCTTCGAGGGATCTGTCTATATTTTTTAAATCTTAATAGTTTTCCTTCTAGGGATCACTCTATATGTTTGATAGTAAGCATCTGTGCATAATTTTGACTTTGTTTAAGCTGAGGGTAGGCCTAGTAGACCATTTTGGGAGGGGAAAATACATGTATGAAAACTACCTTAACATGTATTCATTTAGTAAAATAAGGGGAAGATGGAAGTAATGATAGAGGGGTTCCTACTTCTAAGGAGTAATTTTTCCATGTGGAAAATGTGATGAGAAAATTTGTGGTGCTCATCTTTAAGGTTTTTAAATATAGGATATTGATGAAATACCACATAATTCCATATTATTACAAAATTAAGTGCTAGGTTGGTGATGGAATGATATCTTTGATGTGACTGATGTTATTGAAGAAGATGTGTTAACAATAGAAATTCCATAAGTGAAGAGCATTTAGGGGTTTGTTTTCAAGTTTACCATAAAGGAAGGCTAAGCGATAAGCTCTAGACCTATATTTATGAGTGATGACATATGGACGAATCTATTTTGGAGAAAACTTCTCAGGTTTAATCCTTTCCAAAGTAGGGACATTTTTATTCTCTTTTAGGACAAGATCACCAATAATTGAGTCATGCTATTTGACATGTTTATTGTCTTCTCTTTTTATGCATTATTGATAGACATGATAATGTTCAAGATTTGTTAAGAGGCATTCGTCTAACAATTTGAGTTGTGCTAAATGCTCCTAACTATAATCCTTGTTAGAGTTAAAATATCTAAGGAACGTATAGAGGGATGCAATTTATAATTCAAGAGGGATAACAACCTTAGAGTCATATACTAAATAAAATGGAGTAGTTCCTATAGGGATACAAATACTATTATGATAGGCCTAAAGAGAAAATGAGATTTGAAGATGCCAATTCCAACCTACTTGGTCAATAGTTTTCATGAGGATTTTGTTGAGTTTTTTACTAGAGGATTCTACTTGACCATTTTATTGTCAATAATAAGGAGATGAAAATCTAATGTTGATGTTGTAGGTGTTGCAAAGTTTTTAATTTTTTTTGTTTTTGAAATATTTTCCATTATTTGTGATAATTTTTTGAGGAATGCCAACATGACAAATAATATGATGGTGGATGAAGTCAACAATATTATCGGCTTTAGTGGAGATGATGGGAATAACTTCCCCCCAATTTTTGAATTATTTGGTAGTGGTGATGACAGAATGATTTCATTGTGATGAACAAGGGTTGATGAGGCCATTGAGGTCAAGTTCCCATTATGAAAAAGGCCATAAATCCCAAGTGAGTTGTAGATCCTAACTCGAGAAGTGAATGAGGTTGGAGTGTTATTGAAATTTGATGCATTTATTAACATACACACAATAATATTGATTAAGGGCAGGCTAGTAATATCCCATATGCAGGATGCATTTAGAAACAAACAAACCATTGAATTTTTCACCACATATGACGTTTTTGACTTCTTGGATAGATTTGGTCAATTCATGAGATTTGAGGCATCAAAGTATGAGACCATCAAACCCACATTTTCAAAGGATGTCACCTAGAATAACATAATGGTTAGCACATTGTATAAAATATGTTTTAGCATTCTTAGATACATCAAATGGGAGTTTATACTGAGAAATATAATCATAGAATTGAGTATAGCAGAGATCCGATTGATTATTTTTGATAATATTGAAAAAATGGAGTTTTTTCATATGAGATGGTTGGTAGATTTTATGCACAACAACAAAAAACTTGGAATATTCAGTTGATAAGGGGATAAGTGATGTAAGAGAATCTATGGTGTCTACAAATTTATTGGATAATTAGGGAATGGTTTGGATTGTATAACAATCAAAGGCTTCTAAGAAGTAGTGAATGCTTTTTTTATATTTTTGTAAATTTTCATTCTTACATTGATAAGTTCATTTTATTTAATTAATGATAATCTCAGAGTCCCCATAGATGTCAAGGATTTGAACACAAAGCATGATAATGGTTTATAGACCCATAATGAGGGCTTCATATTAGGCCATATTGTTGGTGCATATGAAATTTAATTTAAAATATAGAGGGATAGGTGTCCCTAGGGAGGTATAATGATGATACCAAAACCTCCCCCTTTCGACACTTAGAAATATCAAAGAAGAGTGTCATTTTGAGGGGAGTGTCTTGTTGATCTATAATATTGATAAACTCATCGGGAAAGTGTTCATGAGGTGCTTGGTTATTAAGAAGGGGAGCTTATATGAGTTGGTCAGTGATGAAATTCAGTCATAAGCATATGCCATTGGGTGATGTTATCACTAAAAGATGGTTTATAATCCATAGCTTTAAGAGGATTGAAATTGGTGATGACATAATTCTAATGATTAAAGAGATAATGAAGAATCTTACAAGTTACGAAGTACAAGGCACAACAAAACTTCTCAACTTCAATGTAATGAGTTTCGTATTTGAGAAGGGTACAAATTATGTAATAGATGACCTAATCTCTACCATGATAATCTCGATGTGCTATCATAGATCCTAGTGCATGGTCAGTGACATATATATACAAATAAAATTCCCCCGTTATGTGGAGGTGTGAGCACAGGTGGTGATATTAGATATTATTTAAGATATTAAAATTCCTTTTGATAGTTATCATCCCACTTGAAATAAAATCCTTTCAGAGGATATGATAAAAAGGATAAAAGTGGTCTGAAAGATGACAAATAAAGCAACAGACTGATTTGAGTCTATCTTGAATACTACAAAGTTATAAGATATTGGAAGGAGGAGGCATATTGATGATGGATTTTATTTTGGCAAGGTCTACTTGAATGCCCTTGATAGATTTGATAAAACCTAAAATATATTTGGTGATAACACCGAATACGCTTTTAGCCACGTTAAGGTGGATGAAGTAATGAATAAGGCAGGAGAAGATGACGTTGAGGATGATGAGATGGTATCAATGTTTGGACTTACCCAAGAGATCACCATTGTTGTGTTGGAAGCACAATTAACTGAGACAAGGTGGGGTGAACCAATCCTTATAACAATTTATATCATTTTTCAAATTACTTATCCAAACCAAAAATCCACTTGTCCAATCATTAATGTGTGCACAACATCAAAAACCATGTATGTTATAAACAATGAACAAGAGAATCTACACAAAGAAATAAGATATAAGTGGTAAATCCTAAAGGGGAAGAAAAACCACTGAAATACAATATTTAAATTGATATGTTTCAAATTTAGTGAGGCACCAACCCCACAAGAAGCACCAACCCCTATTTTAGTAGAGCTATAACCCTTCAAGGATCACCAACCCCTAGTTTTGTGAATAACCAGATTCAAAAGAAGGATACAACCCAACAAGAGGATCAAGAACCCACTCAGAAAAATTATTGATGAATAAATCTGATGAAGTTTTCTTCAACAACTAATTTGAGATAACAAATTCAGCTCACAACCTCTTCTTCAAACCCTAGGTCTTCAAACTTACATGCTTATTCACATTCTTCACTTCTCAAAGCTTCAAACCATTAAACAAACACTTGCATATATTCCTCAAAATTTAAAAAACTTTATCATCTCTCAAATAATTCTCACACACATGCCAATCAATCACACCTAGGTCGCACTTCTTGCACACACACCTCTAGATCATAAAACACCCAAAACTATGCATTTATAAGATTTCCTTATTTAAAATTGAAAATATATCAGATTACCTCCTTTATATTGACCATTAAAAATTTAAAAATCCCATAAAATTTATCACAATAGTCATAAGTGACCCAAGTAGGTAGGCCTAACAAAAACCCTTTATCTATGTACCAAAAATCCTCAAAATCCCATCATTGGAATGAGGAAAATATCCTAACACAAAAATATTTTTATTCATACTCTAAAAATAAAAAAATATGTTTAAAATAATATTTAAACATCATCCATGGTTGAAATTAACATGAACCAATCAAATTATTTCATTTAATGTGCATAATGCCTCATTGCCTACACAAAACAACTATTTCCAATAACCTGAATCTACCTTTGGGCCTCAAGACCCCTCAAGATGAACTCAACCATGGCATGTGAACAATATATAAAAACCTTAAGACCTGTAAATAACTTCTAATAAAGTTATATCTTATGAAACATCCACTTTTTCAAACCACAATAACATTTTCCATCACCATATCAAGGTACCTAAAAAGTAGTTTTATAAATGTAATTAGTTAACACCCTTCTTGAAATTTTTAATAAATCAAAATGGATTCAATGGATGAAAAATTCATCCATATTCACATTCCAGGTGATATCAAGTAATTCCGAATCCATTTCATGCACTAACCAACTCCATCTTTTAGTAAAATTTGTCTTATCCTGCAAATCCAAAAATCTTCTTATCCAAATACTGACCTAAAAGCCATATAAAAACTCATAATCATGATAAAGTACTTATATAAATGGAAATATACCTTAATTATATGTCTAAAACAACTTGAATAACCTCCTGACTCCTTGAGTAGCTCCTATAATGTCAATTTTACTGAAGACTAGTTCTAACTACACCAAATCTTCCCTTTGACCAATCAACATGAATGAAGCATACTTAAAAATTTATCAAAATCACCTTGAACTAAAAATATCATGAAAATCAATGAAAACTCACATACAACATATAATGGTCATTTAGTTTGCAACTTATTTGGATAACCTTGTCCCAAACTAAACTTCTTTAGAAACTGACTTGTTTAAGTGGGGTCCGCTCATTACCATAAGCTCTATCATACCTTTATGGAAATATTAAGGAGTCATATATGTGTTCCAGTCATCATAAAATAACTATCAATAAAAATTGGCAACTTATGAAGTAAATCTCTCAAATCGCTTTCAAGTTAGGGTTTCAAACAGATAATGAGTTGTTTACCTTCTTAACATTCGTTCATAAAAACTTGAAAATGAAATGACCTCATTATATTTTTTAAACCTTATAAAATAAACTTATAAGAATTTATAAAATCCAAAATTTCCCATGCAAAGAAGACAATTTAGGGTGAGCATCAGAAGACCCAATTCGAGCTGGAAATAACCTTGCTCTTTACCTTTTTTCACCAAAACTAGCATAACATGCAAAATAATCATCATGGAAAGCTGAAAATTTTCCCACAGAAACATGAAATACCCTAAATACATCTAAAATCATCAGATTGTCTTAAAAAATTTCAATCATTACATACACTGAGACATTCATAGCTAGCACATAGGGTTTTGGAATGTAAAGGCTAGGGTCAACCAAAACAACCTCATAACACATCATGAAAGCATTCCAAATGGTCCTAAAATAACTAATACATTATGATACAACTACATACATGCATCCATGAGCTCATATAGCTCCATATCTCATCCTCATACCCCCTAGCATCCATACCTGCTCTAAATGAGCACTTGAATCATGGTCAACAACCTGTATCTATACCCTGAAACTAGTGTGAGTTCACAATCACTCCAAAAATTTATCTCCATCATGTCAACATGATTCTTAAGCTACTAAGAAGATCATACCACCATGCACTGTCACCTACGCAAGCTAGATCACCTGATTGAGCCTTTAAGAACAAGTCACCTTCACTGAATCAACTGATATCACCATGAATACCCCTGACTCATCATTTAATCATTATCCTCAACATTTTATGAACCTAATCCATCATCCAATTTGTCGTTAATGAGGTTTTTCATCAATGACAACACCTATGCAACAACATGACAATAATCTCCCCCTTTTGTCATTGATGGGAAACCACCTAAACTTATCACTATTTTTACATTAATGAAAAAGACATATTTGTACCAATATTTTATTGATAGTATTAAACTTCATAGGATCAACTCTTTGTTAGAAACATCAACCAAATGTCTTATTTTAGCTCACAGCCGTGAATTTCCTTATAAAAACTGATTTTAGGCCATTTTCAAGCATTCTTTGACAATACTCCCCTTGGGAAAAGAACATAAACCATCTGAATATACAAATAAATAATGAATAAATCATCATATTACCTTTATTTGAGCTTAAACACCATCATACACGTTCTAGGCATGCAAAAGTAGTCATTTCACTTCCAAACTTCTGTTTTTGCCACCATGGAATCACTGTATCAGACCTATACTTGAAGCTTTCTCTTCATGAATATGACAACAATGCTGATTTAAGACCAAGTAATATGCATAACTTCAATATTGGGTAATATTATCTTGAGGAGGCACAAAAATTGTTTTAGTTACATGTTTTTTGGTATTTGTTTTTCTAGGTTTTAGCAGTGGCAAAATTTAATAGAAAGCAGGACAACGATACCCCCCGTCTCATTTTTTTTCAATTTTTACCTTTCCAAGACACCCCAATTATATCCATTCTTAACACCAAAACTTACTCAGCCAACATTTTTCCCTAATTGGATTTTCATCCAATTACCCTAGGTGATTTAGGAAAGCAAAGTCAATCCCCCTAGGTGATTTTATGAGCATTTAGAGAATGCCAATATTTGACCAGTTTTGGGAAGGGCTACCACTAGCCTTCACAGGACTAATGAAATCCCATCGATTGGAAAGATGAATAAAAATTAAACATGGAGATGCATTCAAGTGCTAATAACATCTGTGAAATTTTTTTGATATATTTTGGAAAGATCCGGAGGTTTTGGAGTTGATTAAACGAAAGTGGGTTTTCAAGCCTAAAGGAACAAATACCATGAAGCAGTGCCTGAAATTCAAGAAAATATTTTGGGATCTTCATGAATATTAAAGAGGAAAAAAATTACTTATGGAATTTATTTTCAAGTCCCTAAATGGTGGAAAAAATGAGACATCATGAAACATCATGTACTTCCTAAGGAAACTTGCTCTTCTAGCGCACAATTGGTGGTCACAAGAAATAAGGGGAAATTTGGTGGAGATGAAGTTAGAATTGAGTCTTAAAAAAATCATCATTAAACACAGTGGGTGTTTTTTAGTCAAATTCATATAAAATTTCAGCTCTAAACTCATTTCAGAGCACGAGATATCTTCATTACAAGTTGGTCCCAAGGTAAACATTCTCGCAATTAACCATTTTTCAAGTGGGCACGTGTCAGACCCAGGATCCTGGTGGGATTTTATGTCCCTTTCATCCCTTTATAAAAGAGACATAAGAGACAAAAAAATGTGCCCAACCCTTTTTATCCCCCATAACATCAATATGACCTCCCGCATTGCCAGTTAAGCCCCCAAGTGCTAGTTTGAGCTTTACCTCTCCTTGCACAGATGATTGCCAAGTGTCACAACCCAGCGCAAGGTGGAAATTGATGTCACTTTCATCCCTTTAGCAAAGGGAAATAATGGAAAAAAAATATGCCAGACCCACCTATTCCTTTTGGTTCTCCATACACTTGAAACTAAGCCCCCAGATGCTTCACTGAAGCTCCCTCACTCAAGCACATGTCCAATTAAATCTCACAAAGTGTTGTAATTAGGCATGATGGGGAACTTCATTTCCCTTTTGTCCCTTTGGAAAAGGTACATAAGGAACAAAAAAATGCACCCAACCCTCATTATTTATCATTTGGGATGAATATATACAAGACTTAGTCATTTTTCACTCCATTTCATCCCCCCACACCTCCATACATTTTCGAAGCTCTGACGAATTTATTATAGACATTCCAACCTCAATTTCTATACTTGACCAACTCCATGAAAGTTAAATCACATATAAAATATAAATATTTTAGAAAAAGAAAGGATAAAAACAATAATGAGAAAGAACGAAAAATCGTGAAGAAACAAATTCATTTCGAAGAAACCCCCAAAGTCCCCAACCGAATATTCATTCATATCTTTCAAACTGTTCAACGGATTGAGATGAAATTTTTTATATACCTATTCATTTTAAAATTACATTATGATGCAATAGATGGATTGTCAAATGATGCTTCAGATTAGTTTTTACAACAAAAATTCATTTTTGTGCCCTAGCTCTCATTCATCATATTTTTTCACCAATTTAATGGTCAAATCGAACTAAAAACTTGCACTTGGAATCCAAATAAAAAACATATCACAATGGAGTTAATTTCATCACGATTAGAGGAAAAAACTAGACATGCAAATTTTGAGCTCCAATAATGGCCACCATTACAACTCTGTGCTTGAAGCCACTACCATGTGAAAATTTCATTTTTTATTTTCAAGCTTTTTGGCAGAAAAAATCAAGTGAAATTCAGAGGATAAGATTGCGATGATCAGCCGAGTCCAAAAATATGTGTTCCATTGCAAATTGAGCACCACAAATCCACTTTCCAAAAATAGTAATTTTTCCTATACTGACTTTCTATGTTTGGAAAGTCATCATCAAAAATGGTTTTGATGAAGACAATGTGAATCCAAGATAACCTGGAAGTCAAAATGATTGTCTAGAGTAGAAAAATAGCAAAAATTAATGCTTACTAAAAATGGTAAGTTCCCTATATGGGTGCTTGATAAAAATAGTAAGTCACCCCAAGAATTGGTCGAGGTGCAGGAAATGCACACATAAGTGAATGAATAAGTTCATCACATACAGATGGTCAAGAAGAGGCAAAAACCACCTCTTACCAAAAATAGTAAGTCTCCCATTTGGGCACTTGCTATTAATGGTAAGTCACAATCAAAGGGCAGTTTTGGCACAATGAGATAGAGGGATGATCATTCAGGTCAACATCATCATTCAAGATCATCATAGGTGTTTCTCATAGGGCATTTGAGATAACTCGACAATGTCTTTTAACACTCAATTCATCATTTGGAGCACATGTATAACATGTATAGGGTGGTAGTTACAATCATCAGTGAAACAAGTCCATTCAACTTGATAGGACCGATTTTGAATTCCTATCTCTTCGGAAAGGATTTTTATGAGTCATTTTTCATGGTCATCAGTGAAGTCATTTAACAAGTGTTTTTGAGCACTTAACTCAAGGTGTCCTTGAACCATCGAAAGGAGCTTCTCGGGTTGTAAATAGTTAAGGGGTTTAGAGATTGTCACATTGGGACATTCCATCAAGGCATCTAGAAGGAAGTGTGGACTTCATCAGAGGCAGGTCTTTCATTGTCAACATCATTATTCCCCCCTTCTTCTTCCTTCTCTCTCTCATCTCTTCCTCCCCCCAAATTTCTCTCTTCAAATGTTCTAATCCTTCATTGGGGTTTGCACATTTTGATATTCCTTTAATTTATTCAAAAAAATAACTTTAGAAACATGATGTAAATTAAGTCACCTTGATTATAACACTTATTTCACTAAATTGGGATGTATTCCAGTCCCAATAGCTAAAAAAATATAACTAATATTGGAATCCAATATTGTCGTTTTTATTCCAAAATGTTAAATATTGGAATTATCTACTCTCAAAAATCACACATATTGGATTCCAAAATCACACGTATTGGATTCCAATATCGCATATATTGGAATCCAGAAAAACATATATTAGAATCCAAAATCACCTCTATTGGAATTATATGTACTCCAAAGTCCCATATATTGGAATGCAAAAAACCAAATATTACAATCCATTATACGTGCTAGCAGTTGCTAGGCATTATTTATGATTTGTTATGTATAAAAAATGTTTCTGCTTTGTAAGGGATAATGGCCACCAACCATTATTTATGCTATGTTATATACATAAAATGGTTATGTTTTAAATGAGCTAGCAACCACTAAGCATTATTTATGCTTTTTCTTAGTGAATCTGCAAAAAATAAGTTCCCTCAAACTCGATTTTTGATCAAATATCATCCTGAACATATTCTCTTGTCCTTCAATGGTTGCAACAAAGGCCACAACGTGGTGTTAAATTTGACACCCGTTTAGACGTTTTTAATTGGTTTTATCCATAAAATAGTTACAAATATTTGAAATAATCATCACATATGAATTGAATATTTTAGATATGACCATTAATTTTTATAGATTATTTATATTAAAAAATAATTAAGTAGATATAGTATAATTTTATATTTATATTATGAACAATGTAAAAAATACTATTTTACAAATTTTCAAGCGCAAGTTTTTATGATAATTCACCACATAAGTTATTCAATCATATTGTCATCTTATAATAAGTGAAAATATAAATCCTCCCAACTTATATTTCGATAATCTCAATATAATATAATAGAGTTACGTAGTACATTCATAATAACATATGAATTTATATATTATTGGAAATGTTAAACAGTACAACTGTAACAACATTATGAAAAGATAAATAGTTATTTAGCATTTTCTTGCTACAAGTATTAGATTCCCTCTAACACATTCAATTCCTGAGACACTATTTGTGATATGTTTTTGTATAAATTGGCCATCAACCATTTATCTTTTTTACAATCTTTGCGTCTGCTTTTCATACCCACCATAAAATTTTCACTAGGGTTTCCCTTTGCACCTAATGTAACACATAAAGTGTTTTTTGAACTGTATGAAAAATCGTTTCTAATCCAAAATTTTTCTAGGTCTCTTATTGTTATTCCCTAAACTATATTTTAATGTTCCTTTCCCCAAGTGATTCTTGGATTCAATATGGTTGATATTTGTTTATTAAATCCTGTTGATATCTTTCTAACATCAACAAAAATGAGATTATAATACCAAAATCCCAGTTCACAATATGGTGATAATAATTTTATAAATTTTGATAGGCCACCTCATAGGTTGATAACTTTCATACAAAACTTGAATGACATCTTCCTATTATATTTTTTTTTTATCCCATATAGTAGGTCTTCCATATCCAAAATAATTAAATAAATCTTATCACTACCTGCAGGGAAGTAAACACAATTTTTTTTTTGTTGGCCGCATATAGATTACAACCAATTGAAATAAACAACATTTTAGCTTATGACTAACAGTTACCGATTGAGATTGCAGCTTTGATTACACCACCTTTACACATTTATAGATCCATTGATGCAAGAGATATTCCAAATAAACAATCATCAAATCATAATCTACTTCTTCTTATTGAAAATATGAGAATAATGTATTTAAAATAAACATTAATCAATTCATAATTGATTTCATGTTGTGAAAAACTTAAATGGATAAACATAGTGGTTTTTGTGGTGATATGGTAAGTACAATATCAATTATTCTCTCTCTTATAATTCAAATTTAGTGGTCGTTAAGCTATGCTTATATTTTTTGAACCACCCTTTGGCGGAGAACAGTCCTCAACTATTGATGAGGATTTGTGATGGCTAGGCTATGCCATCATTGGCCAGACTAAACTTAGCCGAAAAACCTTTAATGAGGCTAGCCAAGTGTTTATTTACATACGTATGAACTGGATCAAGCCATATGTAGATCTATTTATGATGATGTTGAAGCCAAAACAGTGTTAATTCAATGTAAGTAGCCAGTATGCAGCAGTGAATCAGTGAAACATTGTAGATAATATGTAGTTTTAAATCAAGGAGATATTAATGAATGTAAGTTTTTTTAGTCAAACCATTTTTGCATTGAACGTGGATGCATAAAGTCTACTAATATTTATATAGTTCATTTTAAATTGTTATCATAGATTACAAATGGATTCCTCTAAAAAATTTCTTCGACTGTAAGCCAAGCATATAAACTAATGTTTGTTAGTTATCATTTTGGATATCATATGGATATCATATAAACTAATGCTTGTTAGTTATCATATAAATGATATGAAAGGATTAGTTGAAGGAATAGCTGATAAATTTGATGTAAGATGGAATGGATATGCACATTTACAGGAAAAATTGTCTGTGACTTTTACCCTTGCTGGTATATTTCCTTCCGGTGACATCACATAGTTGTCTAATATTGTCTGAGTAACGACGGGAAGAAGTTCTTCCACCTCATGATATTTTTTCCATTTCGACATTTTTCCCCCAATATGGTAATCATATTTTCTTTTTTCATTTCTCTCTTCACCCAATAGTACAAACAACTAGCGGTAGTGTGATTCATGCAATTTAATTTTTTTGATTACATTGGATTCACTGCAAGATGTCAATACAATAATATCTGAATGCTTATTTCTCAAATAATGTAGAACTTTTTCTCTCATTTTTTAATCTCCTTTTATTATCCAGGAGTAAGAATCAAATGACTATGCTATTACACTAGCCTCAAAATACCCAGTTGATTTAGTATTCCTTTTCAAACCATGTAATTATTATTTAGATGGGTCTATCTCCAATTTAGTTAAATATGTTCACCTCAACATATTAAACAACTTGGCATGTTTTGGAGGTGAAAGAAAAAAATTTCAATGTAATAAATGACAAACAAAATATGTTTTCTCGTTTGTATACAATTTTTTGAATACTAGAAATATACCATTTTGAATGACTTCTGCATTTGAACAACTAATTTTGTCAGAATCTTTTAGAATCCCCAAATTCAAACCATATTTTGAACAATAATATGGTACGATGTTTATGGAGGCATGAATTTCCTGTTTCTTGAACAAAGAAACATCCAACTCCATATCCAGAATAAGACACGTATTATTTTCAAACTTAAAGCATTCCACTTGGACACACAATATCCCCAAATCAATATCTTCTGACCATAGAAAAATACCAACTTCCTCATGATTATTATCTATAAAAAAACAACCACACATGGATGTGGTATTTTTCAAGGGAATTAATTTCCAAAAACCATTCCTCATCTCTTTTCTTCACACAAATACCGCCTGCGATGAATGGAATTGTTCTTAATGGAACATAAACAATGGAAGAAATTTAACCTATATTTAGAGTAAAATACATTAATAATTAGGTCATTTCCAAACTTTAAAGTGTTTTTTCTCACATTTTCTGTTAAGTAATTTAAATACTACCCTAGCATACAACAACCTCTAGAGTTATTTACTATGTATCATGACAGAGTAATCAACTTAATGGTTAAGAACTGTAGGCTTCGATAGGACATCTTATGTATCATTCAACTGGTTAAATTAATTCATATTTTGTGGATAAAATCAATAATAACACAATTTTTCTCAAATTCTCAAATCAAATTATAATGCATTGAAAAATACAAAACCATTTGCACCGTTTAAAATTATTACATATGAGCTGGACAAGCCATAACATTATATAGATGGCATGATAGGAACGTTAAAAAATAAACACTTTAGTGGTAGATAGACTTCTGGTCAACATATAAAAGAAAATCCTAAAACAAATTTTAATCCATTTACACCTTTTTAATGATAAATCGTAAAGGACATTAAGATGTAATATTTGGTATTTAGAAGAGATTTTGCGGTAGCTTGGGATTTTGTTTTACAAGACAATGCGATTTATGTGTATATCGGTCATACTGTAGTAGTAAGGATTAGATGCATGTAACAAGACTAATGAACGTGTTTAAAGGATAGTGATTAGAAGATATAATGTTTGGTATTTTGAGGAGAGTATTTGAGAAACAAGTCACATTAACATAGTTAGTGATAGCTCATCATTTTTTGTTATATAAGACAATGTGAAATATATGTATATCAGACATAATTTATTCATTATGTCTGAATGTCTATAAATACTCTAAGTATGATATTTTAAGCGTAGCACTTGGTGGGAAATTCCACAACAAGCTATAAAAAAAATGAGAAGGATTACAATTTTCCTAAATGTAAGTATGGCCCTATTCACAATAGTCATTTTTGTGGAAACAATTCTCTCTCTAAGGTCATGGTGGGTTAAACCTATTTGAGAAAAGATATGATTATCAACAATTTTTTTAGTACCACTAAAATAGGGGTCTATTCTCTCTTACTCTGACTATAAGCTAGATTTAGAATACTAATTGAAAAAATTTATTCCAAATTGTTTGAACTTATGTTAACTTATCTATAGTGCTAGTCTTATTAGGATACAAAAATTTAATGATTGTACACTTTTGGCTCGTATCCATGGTGGAAACAATTGCTACACTATAAATCCTCTAATCGGGATCAATCCATATGTATTTTCCATAAAATATATTATTTGTAACATATAATTCACAATGTTTTTGTATTAGAAAAATTGTTTACCTAACACTTAGTTTCATTACTTATAGACAGTAATAACACATTAAACACTAGTTTCAACAATTTATTTTATTGGAAATTACGGTAAAATAATAAATCGCGACCTAGATGAGCAACCGGGAGGCTCCTACCATTACGGTCATTGTAAATAATATCTATACAACTTTGAATCGCTAGTGTTTTTCATTGATTATAATTATATCATGTTGGCTGGAATGTACCTAGGGGAGACAATAGCTACACTGCATACCATATAGAGGGATAAATCCTTACGTAGTTCCCATAATGCATATTGTTTGAAACACATAATTCACATCAGATCTTATGGGAGAAAATTCTTAGCTAACGCTAAGCATTTTTTCCTTAACAAAAGTAAGGGCATATTGGACGCCAGATTCAATAGTTTAATAATTTGAAAACAACGATAAAATAAAAGAAAATTCTCTAGTTTAGCAGTCACTAGGCTCCCATAATTACTACCAATTATTATAAATACGATACGTATATAGCTTTGGGTCGCTAGTGTGTTTTCATCTATTTTTTTAGATATTTACACTTTTTAAAGGAGCTCAGAACTTAGGGATTGGAGGGATCCCACCCAAGTAAAACATAGACCATACCATAAACCAACCAAAGCATGTAGGGAGACTAGAAGCGCAAATGCCACACAAGAGACCACTATAACAAAAACCTAAGACCAAAACTAGATATAGCAGAAAAATTAAACTAGAGAAGTACGTCGGTGAGGACCAACCACCTTCCTTCCTCCTGAAGTCCCCCTTTAATGATCTGTGTGAAGGAGGAAGTTGCAGGTAAAACCGAGCTTACAATAAAGCCCCACGATGCCTGCAGACTCCATGAAAACCAACATCGAGAGACCTGGGAGATCTGATTTCTCAAGATGTTTCCCTTTAGTGAGCCCTTCCACACAAGAAAAATGTACCTCTTCAATGAATTTCATCAAGACCACAATCCTAGCCGGCAGCTTTGTTATCACTTATCGTGCCTCCTCCAAAACTTGTTCATCTCAAATTGTGTCAAGAAAAGTCCATGCTCTACCAAATTCCTCTAGTGATTCCACCAAGTTAGCTTGATGCACGGGTTTGATGAAATACATCACTATCACCTTGACCTCCTCAATATTATACCTCACTAACAACTGTCACGACACAAACCAGGAAGCCACGTCAGAGTTAACATGAGAATGAGATGACTCTGCTAGATATTCCACACCCAGAATGAGAGTATTGGCTTCCCTGAAAAAATTAGACTCGACCTAGAAAATAATCTACATGCGAGCCTACAAAACCTCCTTGTGAAAGGCCATCTCCCTCTTCTCTCCATGCAAGAACAATAGTGATAGAGGTTGAACTACCATGGAAAAATGGAATGAAACCTCCGCTCTCACAGGCCACCAAGCAGAGATGATATGGAAACAACTTGCACCGCCTCAAATTAAGTAGCCTTCAGGCTCCCTTCCCAAGAAATAATTTCTTCCAAATCCTTCCAATCACTCACATGCTTATAAATGATCTAGCCATCTCTATTAATAATTCCTCAATTATCCAAAAGATTAGAAAAACCATTCATCTCCCTATAAACATGCTTAATGTTCCAAATTGGGATTTTATATAACCAAAAAAAATATTTCTAATGAAATATTCCAAATACCAAGACACATCCTTTATTGATCACCACTTAGGAGCCCCCTATGATTTATAATGCTTCATAACCAATTTGGACCGCCAACTTAGGTCCCTTGAGAAGGGCTTGTGCCTCTAAAACATTACATGAAAGTACTTCGAGAGGGAAAGACCTTGCTATTACCAACTTACCTTCAACATCTCTAATCAAACACCCCACTCCTGATATACCCAGATTTCCCTTAAATGCTTCATCTGTGTTTTCTTCTATTATGTAGTAGTAGACACCAAAATTGGGTCACACTCCCCTATGTACCTCAAAAAATAACTAACTCGAATAAACTCACCTAACCATGGCCCCTTTCACCCCACTCTAATATTAATTTAATTAAATTAATCCATGTCCTCACAATGTCTATTATTTAAATATTCTAATTGGATAATGCCCACACCACCACCTCACCTATACACCTCATCTAGCCACCTCACCCTAAGACCTATTCTTAGTTTGTTTCCATAACTAACTAAGACTTGCGTAAACCCTAAAAATCAAAGCCTACATTCCCTCTAACCACATTACCTCCCATTAGAAAGGAAGCTTCCATTCTAATCCACGGAAGAAAATGAACGATATCCCAAAAAATCAAGAGGATCTACCTAGTTTAGTAAACCTAGGGAATCCCACCCTAACCAATGCTAGTTACCCTAAACTGCCATTGGTCAACCCGGAACCACCGTTAGTTACCATTTGATCCCTAAAAAAACCTTATTTCAAGGTTGGAACATATTCTGAGAGAAATATATGAAACCAGAGCTGCATGCAAGAAGAACTAGCATTTGTACACGCATTGGAGCATCCACATCCAACACCAGAAGCAATCACAGAGCCATTTTCCTTCATGGGAGCATCTAGGGAAGCACCAGCACCACACCAAGTTCCTTCCATTTGATCTCTTGCCATTGCCAACAAGACATCAAGCTCATACAACAATAAGTGTTTTGTTAACCAACACTTATCCATTGTCATTTTGGTAGACACTTTTACTTCTGTTATTAGTTTCTACTCCCATCCCCATCCCCCCACCATTTAGCTCCATGCAAACTTGACCATTACTTCACCCACTCCATTGAACTTCTCATACCTAGATTTTAATTACCCTTGAGTATACCTAAGACTCACACAGACCCGACCATAGCCCTCTCCATTTCCATTTAGTTTTGGATCTGCCCTCACATCAAGTTTCTATTAAGCTTCTTGTACCCCGACCATATCGACGACAGTTACCCACAACCATCATTGATTAACCTAAATTGACACCGGTCATACCAGATTGACATTGATCTCTATGTTTTTACCCTCAAACCAATAAAAAAACTTAAAAACCTCCACCAAATACCCAAAAACATCCTAGAACTAGATCTAGACCAGTACCAGTATCTTGATAGAGACCTTGACCTTCAGATTCAATTATAGCTTAGCCTGTTGTGAACAAATTTTCTTATTGTAGATGAATGAGATACCTAAATCATTTTAACTATAGTAGGGTTTCATTTATTATTAGCATTGAGTTTTTTTAAATAGTGGATTGACAGACGTCTAGAGAGTATCACACTTCTTGGATCTAGCATATGCTAGGTAGTCCACTGCATATATTGTTTAACTTTTATTTGGTGGTCTTGTTTTCTATTTCAGGTAGTTACTCCTAGCCAAAAGGAATCTCTCATGATCATATGTGGATCAAGAAGTCATACGCGTGCAACAACCTACAAACAACATTTTAAAAGGTATTCCTCCTAGCCCTTTACCCTTATCTGTGTCATCAATATTCAAAGAAACACTGTAGAATCAAGTGAAACATTTTGGCATGCCCTGTGGGACCCATTCGGGGTTCTTTGAATTGCTTCATTTCTAGGTCAAAATCTGCATGTTTGTTTCCTTTCTAAAAGGCTCTCACATTAAATTTCTTCCCTGTAATCTTCTATTCTTTTATTGTCTACAAATAATCATATTTTGGTGCTTTAAAACGAAAAATTTCTTTCTTTTCATTAGTATCACATTAGTAAAAGAGCATCCCTTCTCCTGTTTATATTTTGTGTCATCGAATTTGATATTTGATTTGGGTTTAAAAATCAACTTCATTTCATTATTCTTTCTTGCATTAGCTCACATTAAATGAGGGTAACCTATATGCTGGAAGTGATTCTCAGCTGATGGTTGACAAACGAATCATAGAAAGCACATCTTCTTGCTCTCTCTATGTCTTATCAAACTACACAAATTCAAAAATATACCCATTCTTAAATGACATCTTTCTTGGGAACGCCTATCAACAATCGCACTGATCAGAGGACTGACATGTACTCCCCAACTCACTACTTCTGTCGAGTCATACTTCAGAGGAAGGATAGCCCCCACCATAACATACCTAAAACCTCTCCTTGTAGATCTCCTTCTTCATAGGAAGCCATTGTCACCAAAAAACTCTATTCTGAAGTTCATGAGTCAGTCCTCAATAGCATAAGATGAACAAACACAATAGCAAAAGCACTCTTAGGATCAAATTTTTCTTAGTGTTTCTGTTTGGCTTGTATTTTGAGGTGAGAGAATACATTCTTCATTTTCTTATTTCCCCTTGCATGCTCCTCATCATAGTTGGTGTATTCCAGCTTCATCTGAGTGTGCTTGGACCCTATTTCCATCATTCCCAAAATTATGGGTTTGATCCCATATTTGATTTTAACTCACAACCACCTTTTTGTCATTGGTTTTACCCAATTGACGTCGGTTTACTGTTCTTTTGGTTAACCTACCAAAAAGGACACCTACTTAACCTTCTTTACTATTCAGAGTATCTGTCACTCTCATCCTATTCAATTTCCTAGTAAATTCCATCAACGTCTTATCTGCTTAGCATATTGTCACCCTTTTGCCTTGTTTTGACAAACTGTCCATTTTCCACAGTGACCGACCGCGGTTATCTGTAACCGGTGTTGGTTTCTCCTAACTAGCATCAGTTAACATGTTCAAATTTCTAGCTGACATTTTATACGTAATCCACATACCACCACATATTTTCCTATATTTTTTGTATTTTTGTGTCATTTATAGAGAGCAGTCCTACCATGTCAGTACTTGTTCACATGGTGATGACGAGTATCCAAGAAAATGCCCTCATATTTCATGCTATTTAACAACCACTCCCACATAGTCCTTCACCACCTTCTATTTTATCACCCATGGATCCTACCCAACCTACCACTATTGCCATAGGGGACAAATAGTTTGCACGACTCCTTGACCAGAACCTTTCTTCCTTGCAGTTTTATCTTTTCCACTCATCCACTTGAGATGCCTCAGGTCGGTTGATATACTACATGCCCATATCTATCCCCTCAAATATCATTCCTACTTCTACGTCAGCCCCATATGGCTCTGTGCTACCCACACCTACCTTGTCCCTAGTCATTTTGTAGCTCGGCCCCATACCTATTATGACTGTCGCATTTGCCACATCCGTTGCACTCGCTAGATCCACTATACCTTCACCAACCACCCAGAACATAACTTCATCTACGCCTATTGTCTCACATATAACCATAGCTACACAACCACCTCTGGTGTCGGTGACTCCTACCCCTTTTAAAAACATTGTCCTTTCTATTCCACAGTCCTTATCCCCCATTACTACTAGGGTCACCAAGACCCTTCCACCTCCATATACGCACTATCAGTAGCCTCCCATTTCGTCTATAAGTCATTCTAGGTATGTACCCCCTATATCACTCTCTCCTCCTTAATCTACCTATATGAAAGCACCATATACTGGAATGCCACCCCCATCATATGCCCAACACCAACCTCCTTACGCTACAGGAGGTACCCAGCCATCACAACCTACCAACGAACTAATCAAGTTATTAATGGACAAGATGCATACATTGGAGGCATCAATTTTTGGCTCCCACAACACTCTTACCTATGATGAAATTTGCAATGAGCCCATACACCCATCCATTCCTATCCGTCCATATCCCATGCATTGGGAAATGCCTAAATTTAACTTCTTTAATAGAAAAGAGGACCCACAACATCACTTGCGGTCTTTCAAACATAGATTTTATCTGATCACCCATGACGACGCTTTGCTTTTGAGGACCTTTCCCATGTCTCTGACCGGGCTTGCATTAGATTGGTATAGTGGGTTACCACGACACTCTATCTTCTCATTTAATCAGGTAGCCCAAGCCTTCTTGGATCACTTCTCCATCAATGTTTTTAATAAGGTTACTATGATTGACCTCTACTCTACGTGTCAGTATGAAGATGAATCTATTACAGATTTTATCACTCGTTGGCGTAGCTTGATCAATCGACTCACATTCCAAGTACCACAAACCAAACTCATAGAGCTCTTCACGTAAGCTTATGCTAGACATATCTTGCCAACCTTTCAGGTATAGAATTTCTGAACCTTCGATGAGGCATTCACCATGGCACGAAAGCTAGAAATCTTGGCCATCAAAGAAAAGAAAATCCAAAGATGAAATAAGAACTCGAAATTTAAGTCAAATGATACCTCTTCTTCTTCAAATCACAAAACAATTATTCAAAATCCAAGGGAACCGCTAATGTGGTAGTACTCAAGGCCGGCCCCGTCCATTTGTCAAATCACCTCATCTTATCTCTCACCTATACAAACTTTTCAATTCAAACGGGAACAACGGAAATACACCCCAATTGGGGAGCCTTATTCTTCTATTTTAGAGAAAGTCATTAAAGCTGGGGCCATCACCCTTACTCCCGTAAAACCACACACTAGTTTTGATCCTGCTCACCTCACACCTATGTGGTATAAAGAGCATGAATTTTGCAACTATCATAGGGTAAAAGATCATAGTGACAGAAATTACATCACTTTTAAGAATTTTTTTTAGGAAATGCTTGAGAAAGGTGAGTTAACCTTGGATAATCCTAATGCACATACTAATCAAAACCTACACATCTTCAAGAAACCATTTCCTAATCATGTCCCTTCTTCTGATCAATCTGGAGAGACCTCAACGCATGATAGCCATACCCGCGAGTCCCATGATATTTTCAATGACACACCCATTACTTCCCAATTACCTCATATTCCTTCCATACAAGAAATCCTAGCCCGAAGTCCTCCACCTACACTCAAACATACTTCACCAACTCCTCCACCCATAGAGGAACACCTTTCATCTCCTCCCTTTCCTATGAAGGATCCTCCTGTTAACATCAAAACCATTTCACCTTTGGCTTCTTCACCTAGAGATCTGTCATCCGCAATACATATCTAACCCATAGAAGAAACTTGTTTATCTCCTTCACCCAGAGAGGAGCACCCATTATCTCCTCCACCTATCAAAGATCCAGTAGAAATGTCTTTGACTCTAGGTGACCATTCTCCCTTAGATACCCACGATCATGTGGACTTACTTTCGGCTCTCTTACCCACAAAAGTTGAAGCTAGCAAATTCCCCCTTTCTAGGACACATTTTATGGGAATCGCCATTAGATCCTCATCAACCTCCCCCACTGTAGTTTCGTTCTCAAGCTTAGCCGATTGCCTAGACTATGTGGACAGAGCCTTATTTTGGGGGCATCTTCTACTTCCTATCTCAACACAAATGCAAATGTCACTCGCTGACACTTCCACTATCTATCCAAAAATATTCTAGCCAATCGAACTAGCCACAACCACAACTATCACAAATTCTCCCATGATACCCCTCATGGCTCAACTCACACCTTTACCAATAGCTCAACATGCTTCTACATAAAAACCTACACCTACATAATCTTCCTTTCCTAAACCTATTACTACCTTAGGGGTCATCCCAATGGTCAACCTTACTAATCCACCCATCAAATTAGATTTAGCCAAATCCTCCAAAACCAACACCAAACCTAATCTAGCCCCCAAATAGAAGAACCAATCCCCTAGATATCGTACCCCAACCTCACTGATCACACCTTCATCACATTCACCCCTTCCACCCATCTCAGGACCTCATCCTTCTAGCCTAGTTAAGAAACCTCCACCTCTCGGTAAACTAAAAACATAGCAGCCCCTTCCTCCGCAAACCTCTAACATACCCAAGTGCCCAACACAACTTCCACCCACTCCTACAACATTTTTACCACCCATAAATTCAATACCATGGATAAATTATTCACTACCCATGACACTTCAATCTATTTCCCTCACACCTCCTACACAACCTGTGCCATCTACCTTCATAGCACCTTGGTTATCTTTATGGGTAACTCACCCTCTTCCACCATATGATTTTCCTTCTAGATCTCGTGCAGCTGTATCACCTTTATCACAGAAGGTGAAACCTAAAGAAAAAAATCCACTAGCCTCTAATAAGGTAGTCAAACCAACCACACACTCTCTTTCCATTTCATCTACCATATCCCTACCTAAGAAAACATGACCAACACCTAAGACCACACCAGTGCCTAAAACAACAATTCAACCCACTCCCCCTCTTGCAAAAACCCTTCCTATACAATCGGCCACACCTGCACCCAAATCCACATTCACTTCCCATTGCGATCCACTAGCAGGATCCTATGCCAAAATTTTAATTAAACTCCTTTAAACTTATGTCATCACATTACTGCCTCTCAAACCTTATGACCCACTCAAACCAAAACCAAAGGGGCTCGACGACACCAAAATTTTTGCCTACCATCATGTTCCAAGACACAATGTAGAGAAATATAAGGCTTTGAAAGCCATTCTTATCCATTTGTCTCCTCCTGAAGAAAACTTTGATGATGATGATCTTCTCGATGAGGACCCCATTTCACCATCACCCATTTCCAAAGTTTCTTCCCTCATTACCTACTCAGCGACAAATACCTCTACCCCCAGTATTCTTAGAGCCACCCATAAGATTTGAATTTAACATGGTTCACATCAGAGAACTTGCAAAACCACCACCTAAATGTCGTTGCACCTAGATCACTTCACAAGGATTTTCCTTCCAGTAGGTTTCTACCCGTCATATCATTATACCATTCATCCTACATCTTCTCCATTTACCAACTCCCTTCAAATCAATATGAAACACATTTCCACCTATGCTTAGAAGGATAAAGGCAAGGAAAAGGAAACCGACCCACCAACCAATCCTATACCCAACAAACCATGTACACCCACACCTAAAATCACTATCCACGGCCCCACATATCCTATTTCTAATGGGGTTACACATCGTGTGATGCTAAAAAAACTACACCAATCCCCACTCAAAATGTTCCTATATGAACTCATCTAAACCTTGCAATCCCGTCATTAAGATCTCATGGAGGTTCTTTAATCTATTGAGGTCTTACCCAATGACCCTACACCCAAGCCTCCATTATTACACCTCATCATGTAGCCTCTCTCACCAAATTAGCACCTTCATCTACACCTCAACCTACTCAGCAAGTGGCCGCACTCAGCTTCTCAGATGAAAAGATCACACCACACTAAACTGATGACCCAGATACATCTCTCTTCATCTCAGTCTGCATCGATAATATACGTGTATGACATGTTATGATCAATGGGGGAGCTAGCATTAAATATCATCTCCTCTCATGCGTTTGACCAAATGTACATACCTGACAATGGCATGCATAAACATCTCGTCATGTTACATTAATTTAACAACGCTATCACCTCTACACTTGGCACGATCATCCTCCATGTTTGTGTGGGCCCCCACACTATTCCAGAGTTATTTTATGTCTTGGAGGGGGAATTTCAATATAACCTATTACTTGGTAGACCTTGGATTCATGTCATGGGTTGTGTTCCTTCCAATTTACATCATTGTGTAATATTTAAGCATGAAGGACACACCTTTACCATTCTGTCTGACCCATCACCCTTCAAAACCTGTAACATGCTTTACCAACCCAATGACGTGATTATACCCATTAAAGTGTCTACCTCCACGACCACTTCCTCTTCACCTACACCTCCACTAACCAGTGCCACCACTACCTCGAGTGCACCTACATCATCCATTCCTACCACTGCCACAAACTCCATGGTTGGCCCGTCAACCTCCCAATCAGTTGTCTCCACCTCCGATCCAACCTCTAACACATAGTCTATCCCAGCTCCCATATAGCGACCACCGATCCCTTAGAAAGAATTTTCAATGCCTCACTCTAGGGGAGTATCGCCTATATAGTTTCAACACATTCCTAACTCCACAAGATTATGAAAGTATTCACCAAGACCCTCACTATGATCACCATATAGGAGAGCACCTTATTTACGGTCCTCTCCACCTTCATACCAATATCACCTATGGGGGACTTGATACTACCACTTATACACCTGAACCACCATCAAACCTACCCATTTTCTAACAACCTCCAATCACTTACCAATCACTATTTCACCCACACCTTCTTGTACCGATGTCTGTGGAAGGGTTTTGGTTTTGGATTTTATGAGCAAGGCCGCCATATTGTTATTCCATGTACTACCCACAAAGATAACGACTGTAGTGGTATCAAATTTTCTGAACCACCTACCAAGAAGGCCCACATTGAACTTAATGAGGACATCATCCCTTCTCTACCTTCTTCACCCACTCCACCTTCTTCACCACCATCACCACCTTCACTGACAGAGTCGATGGATCCATAATCCATTCCTCCTAACTTTTTTTTTCATAAACACCATTTCCTATGGGCCTCTAACTTATCAATGTGAGGGTGAGGCTCCCTCCTCTCTTCCCTTCCTGTACCCTGAAATGATCAATGATGATACACCTTCGATTAATGTCATTTAATGTTATGATGATGAATCTATACTTACCTACCTTGGTACTGAAGACAAATATATTCATCAGTCGTTACCATCTGAGATGCAAACCATGTTAGATGAATCGACTATTGAAATCAACATCTATACTCAGGATGACCCATACATTCTAAATATTGGCCAATCTTTAGATACTACTGAATAAGAAGCCATCACTTCTTTTCTCAAAGAGCATAACCATGCTTTTTCTTGGTCTTATGTAGAAATGCTTGGTATTGACCCCACCATAGTGGTCCATAATATCATAACCATTCCCAATGCCAAACCTGTAAAAAAAAAATGAGTAAAATGCACCCTCGCATTGCTCTTCTGGTCAAAGAATAACTTCAATGTCTTCTTTCCATGTCCTTCATCTTACCCATTGATTATCCTTGATGGATTTCTAACATTGTCCCTATCACTAAGGTGACAGGGGGACTTTGCATTTGCATGGATTTCCATGACCTCAACCTAGCTTACTCGAAAGATGAATTTCCTCTACCCGATAGTGATCAACTGGTTGACATTACCGCTGGTCACAAGATGCTATCACTCATGGATGGTTTCTCAGGTTTGAACCAAATCTTACTTTCCCCAGAGGATCAACATAAAACCGCACTCATCACCCCTTGGGGGACCTTTAGCTATCGAGTCATGCCTCTTGGCCTTAAAAATGCTGGTGCTACATATCAATGAGCTATGACTTACATCTTCCATGACATCATGCATCATATATTGAAAGATTATGTGGACGAACTCCTTACCAAATCCAAACACTGTTCCGAGCACCTCGCCATCCTAAAGACCATTTTTAACCTCCTCATTAACTATTGTGTTCACCTTCAGCCCAAGAAGTGTGTCTTCACGGTTATCTCAGGAAAACTCCTAGGATTTATCATCTCCTTACGTGGTATATAGGTTGACCATACTAAATTCAAGGCCATTATTGAAATGCCTCCATAAAATAACCTTAGGCAGCTCCGTAGCCTGTAAGGTAAGTTACAGTCTATTCGCCATTTCATTTTGTAATTGTCTGATCGGTGTCAACCCTTTCATCATCTTCTCAAGAAGGATATATCCTTTAAATGGGATGATGACTACCACAAATATTTTAAGGCCTTAAAACAATACCTTATTTAATCACCCATACTCATTCCACCTAAATACGATTAACCCTTCTACCTATACATCTCAGCTACTAATCACTCCTTAGGGGCCATGCTCGCTCATTGTGATGAACAACACAGGGAGCAGGTAGTTTATTACATAAGACATACTCTTTTGGACTATGAACCTGATACACCCATGCCAAAAAACTTTTCTTAGCATTAGTTTTCATTGCCACAAAGCTCTGCCATTACCTACTCAACCAAAAAACCTATGTCATGACCAAAACCGACCCCTTACACTTCATGCATGCCAAACCTTACCAAAATCAACGTGCCACATGTTGGGTTATGATTTTTACCAACCTTGACCTTGAATTCATCCATCAAAATTCCATCAAGGGCCAAGCTATCACCGACCAATTAGCCGACGCACCTATTTTCGGGGATCAACCCTCTAATTTTGACTTTCTAGATGAGTCAATTTCTACCCTTTCCTTGGATGAACCCACTTACCAAATGACACTCTTCTTCGATGGTTCCAAGTGCTAGTGTGGGTGTGGGTCTAGTGTTATCCTCATTCCACTTGATGGTGAACCCATGTCCTTGTATTTCAAAATCAATTTTTATTGTATAAAAAATATTTCCGAATATGAAGCGCTTGTCTTAGGTCTCCAAGCTTCCTATGCCTTAGATGTTAATTCAATCAACATCTTTGGTGATTCTCAATTGGTCGTAAACCAATTCAATGGTATATACCATTATTTTAATCAGATACTTCAAAAGTATAAACAACATGTGGACATAATTTTGACCACCTTCGACCGTTACACCCTTTAGACCATCCCCCATTCAACCAAAAAATTTGTGGATACCATGGCCTGCTTTCCCTCTCAAATCCCCACTTCGCCCACTGATTCTAAAATATTTGTCACCGTACAAAGAATCCAATCACCCTCCTCTTTACCTTGTGAATTTTACTCTATTAGAACCATTACCCCTGACTCGAGTGACCTTTGGTATAAACAATATTCAGATTATCTTTCCCTCTCCATCTTGCCTCCGGACCTCACTCGTAATGGAAAACATGCCTTTCTTAAAAAGGTCTCTTATTACGTCATCATGGGTGGCCTCCTCTATAAGCACTGATTCTATGGAATTCTCTTATGGTGCCTTACGAGTTCTGAAATTCCTTATACCATTAAGGAAGTTCATGACCACATATGTGGAGGTCACTTAAGTGGCCTTACTATTTCTAAGCATATTCTTCGTCTATGCTATTACTGGCCGACCCTTAACCATGATTGTTGCGACTATGTTAAGCATTGTGTAAAATGCCAACAACGTGCGAACCTTCATCATACACCCAGTCATTCCTTACAGGTTTCCCCTTTGGCCCTTCTCTCAATGCGGTTTGGATCTTTTTGGAGAGATCAATCCCCATTCTTGACAATGACATCAATGGATCATCACCACTACCGAATATTACAGCAAATGGTTTGAATCCATACCTCTCATCTCCAAAAAAGCTAAGAAAATATGTGATCTCATTAACCATCACATTATTTTTTACTTTGGTGTTCTGCATCGCCTCATCACTGATAACGACAAACAATTATATAATAAAACCTTATGGAAACTTTGAGATGCCTTCGGTATTCGTCTAAGTTTCTCGTCACCTTTTTAGCCACAAACCAAAGGCCAATGTGAATCCAATAACAAAAACTTGAACAAAATTCTCATGAAAGTGGTTAACAATACCGGGAAGGACTGACATACACACATTCCTTTCACCCTGTGGGAAAACCACACTAGTATTCGCACTTCACTTCTACCACACATTTTTCTCTGGTCTATGGTATAGAGGCTATTTTTCCTCTCAAAGTCCAAATTCCCTAACTTCACATTTCTCTCCATGACATGCTCAACGATCATGACTTTCACCAGGACTGTTTAGCATAACTTGATTTATTAAACTAACGTCATCTTAATGCTCTTGACCATCTTCAAGTTTAACAAAAATGTATCAAACGTGCTGATGAAAAACGTGTCCATGAACGAACCTTCCAAGTCAGTGACCTTGTCTTAAAAGAAAATCAACATGTAACCAAACAAAAAAAGAAGTAAATAGGGTAAATTTTATCCTAATTTTCTTAGACCATACATCGTGACTCATACTTATGGATCAGGTGCTTATCGTTTATCTTCACTAGACGGTAAACCCAAACCTGAGCCCCTCAATGCCTTATACCTTTGACCATTCTACTGTTGAATTTTAGTCCTACCTCACATTCTACCTCTTTTCATGCTTGTCCCTTGAGCACTATCCACTTCCTACACCATCACTAATGATTAAAAAGAATCATGTGCATCCCCATCACTCTTTTAACTTCTCATAAATATGTGTACCACGGTGCTACACATGGAATGATTCTCATGAATACTTTTCATCTACTTTTAGATGCAATCCCATGGTTATTTCACCTTTCCTTATGAACAAGAATCTAATTCTTCACCTTAGTCTTTTCCAGGACATAAAAGTCCTCACATGGGATCCAACTCCTTAAGTCAAAATTCCAACAAAAAGATGACTCCCTCAAAAGGACATCTTTCTCTCTACCTCGCTGCTATCAATAGCATACTCCCTTGAAGGACATCTATGTAAAGCTCTTTCAAAAAAAATAAAAAAATAAAAAAATAAAGAGGATCTGAAGCTTCCCACATCGATCAGCTTCATGAAGACCTGAAGGAGTTGATTTCCTCATCCCATATAGAATTCCCGCATTGATCAGTCTATCTAAAAAATAAGTCAAAACAAAAAACAATTTAATCATGGACTTGCTCATTATGACCTTGGATCTCTTGCCAAAAGGTATGCTATCAAATACCATATAAACTACGCACTTTTCACCCTCTCGCCCTTTGCACCTTTATTTCCTACCTCCTCAAGGGACTTGCTAAAAATGAGACATTTGGTGATCATGTGACTACTCTTCACCTTTAGAATACTCCATAATGCAATGTTTTTATGGTCTTACGTTCTTCATCCTATCTAAGGTATGACCCACATGTTATGATCCTTTCCAATTAGGTGGATTTCTTTCCTCCTCTTATCTCTGAACCTTCTTCACTACGTATTGATTATCTTATCCAGGACTAGATCCTCGACGCTTATCTTTGGGTAATAATTTTTCCTCTTTTTCCATAACCAACTCAACATCACCCATACCTAAAAGGAACTAGACTCAATCATGCTTATAACCTAGCAGCTCATACTCATACCTCCTCACCTTCTTCCCTAGTGTATGGGAGAACTACATCAATTTTAGGTCCCTTTTTTCTAGGACTATGTAGGCAGCACTCTGAGGGAATGGGGCCCTTGGAGGTTAGCTCGGCCACTCTCTACCCTAACCAATTGACCTTTCATTTCCCTAAATCACAATCTACCCTTGTTATATTTATTTTTATATCAATAATTGGGAATTAAACCAAACAAACAAAAAATTTCTTTCCACATTTTTATCATCATCATACATACATTCATTATGTCTAGCATTTATTTACCATTATTATGAATATTACTATAAAACATCTCAAACATGACCCATATCATCATTAATTACACAAATTAATGAATTACAAATTCAACCAATTTCGACTCAATCCATGCCTAACACACATATCATGACTCCATCCATGCCTAAAACCTAACTTGATCCATGCCTATGACCTGACCCTATCATGCCTACACTACTTGGTTTCCATCACATATACAAATCAGAATAGCAAGATAACCACAAATACACATAATGACCATAATCATCATCATATCTATAAATAAAAACATCCAGACATGTGTATCCATATACATAACTCTCAAATATCTTTGACACGTAGGCCAGTCTATATAAAAAAATATCTTAAAACTCTCATATACATCCTCACCATCTTCGGCATGCAGGCAAGTATATATAAAAATGAATAAAATACATCAAAATGGAGGGATGTGCATCAAGCATCATCCTACCAGACATCCTTCATATCTATCTCACCCGTTTCCTCCTCCCTCTCAGCTCCTGTCTGGTAGCCCGATAACATCTCATCACCCATCATGGGTCGTGTTTGGGCCCCTATGGGTACATCACCTGGAACTAGCCTCCATGAACTAGTGGCCTCACCTTGATCCTGTCTTGGGGCTCAATGGCCCCCTGTGCTCTCCATGCTATGGGTACAAGATCTGGTCCTCTCACTCAAGGCATGTTGTGCCCTATACTCTCCATAGAATAGAAAATCTATCCTCACCATAATCAACTAATCTTTGTATACCTGGAATCACCTAAGGCATCATGTAACCTAGATATGGGTACTATTTATGGTGGCCCCATCAGCCTCTGCCCCTGTACCTGTCTTGTAGGACCCTGTCCTGCCCCTTCCTATGAACCAGGACCCTATGCTAGTTCCTGTGGAGGTATCATCGGCCTCACACCTTATGCCTATACCTGAGCCTATAGTGCCTCAATATGCACTTGTGCAGTGATAAACTGGCCCTGTAAACCTGTAACATGTGCTTGTAGAGTAGACACATGATCATCATCTCCATCTCCATCTCCACCCTAGAACATTTGGGCATGTAGACTCACCACATGTGTATGCAACACGGCCACCTCCACCCTTTGAACCTACTAACTACCCCTGTACCATCCCCAACTGTGTAATCAGTGTCTCCACCTACCCTTATAGGGCATCTCTTTGCACAGTGATGGTGGCTAAATCTAGCTACCCTGGCCTAGGAGGTACTACTCGTAAATGAGCCACCCACCAATGTGTATACCTATCAGTCACCGCAAAATCATCGATACACTGGTCTATAATCTGCTCCTCCTATCCTGTAGGTACTATTGGCTATGGTAGCGGCAGTGGTCTCTCCACATCATCTCTTTGGTACTATGGGAAATGTGGTGGTATATCTTACAGTAATCCAAACTACCATCTAACCCTATCTACTGGGATCATCTCGTGCTCCCTGGCATGACGCCCCTCAATCCACCTAAGTATTTGCATTCCATCTAACTCATCGGCCATCTGTCTATATGAGGGATAGCCCACATACGGTCTCCAAATAATGTCCACACCAGAACATCCCTCCAGTAATTGCCTGTAATAGGCCACATCATGTGTAACCCTACCTGCTCAACACTCTCTAATAGAAAGCACTCATAACTTATACCCCACCCAAACAAAACCCAGATCAAATGCATTTACCTGAGGCATACCAATCAAAAAAACACAAATAATGTGCTCGTAAGCCCAACAGTGAAGAATAAATGTGTAGCATAGGTTAAACCTACGGAGCCTCCCATATTTCCATATCTCTCTATATAGCTGCACTAGGAATGCTAGTACCCATGCGAAGAAGGTCCTATCCATAATCATATCATGCATCATCCCCATTAGTGATCATGGGAATCTCCCACCATCTGCATCCAGAAATTCAAAACAATAGACTGTCTCCATCAATAATACTACTAGCCTCATCTCCTCTAGATGGGCTAGGTACATCTCTCCATAGCTCAAGCTAGCTTTAGGAAACATCATCTCCATCAGTCCCTCACCAAATACTATCAACATCAAATCCTCAGATGTCTCTAAGGATATCAAGTATACTTGTGTGCCCAAAATCGATAACCACAAGATCTTATACACATCCTCCAAGGTGACCATCATCTCCCCTATTGGTAGGTAGAATGTGTTGGTTACCAAATCCCATCTATCAATGAGGGAGACCATCGAAATTGGCTATCAAACTACATGCCAACAATATCTGACCCCACTCAGGCCTACCTCTGTCACATGTCACCACTCCTCGACCGTCACCACCCCACAAACTATCATGAGCAGGGTTGGCACCCAGGCTTGCATCCTCAACTGATCTCTCACCTACATCTAACAAAACATCACATTAATATACCTTAATCATAACCACAATCCCACTTGACACCTCACCTTTATCTACCACCCTACCTCTCTTTCCCTAGACCTCCTTACCTTTATATCACATCTTCGATCTACCCACCCCAACCCTAATCCAATATCATTCACCCTTACCTATTTTTACCCATTACCTATGTTATGCTTTTCCCAAAACATCTCCTACTTCCCACTACCTACCTCACCCACCCAACTTAGGTCACTTTTGGCCCCATTTTCCCTTATAGCTCGACCAGTCTTAGTTACCCATAACTAACCACGGTCCCCCATAAAATGGCATCGGTCACCTGTTTCATGACCGATATTGGTTCTCTACCATCGACATCAGCTAACCCTCAACCAACGTTGGTCATTATCACCGTAAAAATTACAATGCCCAAACCCCAATTCTTCCTCAAAAATCCCTTTTTCTCCCTTCCACCCACCCAATCCTACCCAAATCCCCACTCCACCCTTCCCCACCCCTCCTTCACCCACTCACCTCTCTCCTCATTCATATTTAACCTGATTTTCCCTCCCACCAATTCAAAATTCATTCCCCTAAAAAAACCCGTTTTTACCCACCCGACGTCTAAATAAATCTAATAAACATAACAAAGAGTAGGATTGACCTTTACCTCATCACACTAAGGTCATCGTGGTTGAACGTTAGGCTACTACACCGGTGGTCAACCCAATCCCTCTCCTTCTTCTCTCACCACCCAATCAATCTCCTCACCTCCAACCAATTGAATGGCTCAATCCATTCTCATGGGCCTGCCTATCCATTGTCCCTCACCCACTACACTGCTCACCAACTCAGCTCTATTCTGCATGGATGCTTTCCACTTTTCTCTTTCTCACTTGTCATTTCCCCCAATTTGGTAAAAGACAAATGATTTGAAAAATATGATAATTTTTTATTTTTTATAACCTACTTGACTTGATCGGCAACGATATTACCTTAACCAACATCAGTCTTGTTTCCTAGCTTACCATGATCAGTCCATTGCGAATGACATTGTTGCCTTCAAACTATCATCAATTTACCTACTTAGTCTTTTTCCTTCCCACTACCCCTGCTTTGATGACCTGAATCCTTTTGACCTCACCCAAACCCCACTTGGACAATTCACTTTATATTCCTAACCTTATCATTTACCCCCTCACCTCGTCCTCATTCGGGGACTCATTATTTTACCCATACTGCGACCCTACCCATGTTGTGACCTAGATACTTGGACCTATACCATTTCTAGTGACTTGTGACCTCATGTGCTTGTTATACCTTGCGGAAACGTTACCTATGTTGATGGACATCCTAACCTTACCTTGCCTCCTGTCGTGATCATTTATCCTGACCCAACCCTTGGTGTACCAGAACATACCTAAACATTCCTACGTCTGACCTACATCATGTTTCCTGACCATATTATATACCTTGGATACAAGAATAACCTCAACCTTGTTTGGATAAACCTAGTGACCTTAGACAATGTAGAGTTTGTCTACTCTTCAACCTAGTACCATGTTGCAGTTTATACGTGTGCGTGCATTTGACTAATACTACCTTTGACCTTGACCCGTTACCTGGATTACCCAATTAGACCTTTACCCCTCTTTACCCATGTTTCCCACCTTCCTCTTCATCACATTCACCTTTATCAAACCAATCATCGATTCTGCCATCTACCTCATCGGTTCCTAGTTTGAGGGCGATCACCTTCACCCACACATAGGGCAACCAAATCTTTTTTTGTTAGTGTCACTTACCAATACAAGCTACACAACAAAAGGGGGAAAAATGTAGACACCAAAATTGGGTCACACTCCCCTAGGTCCCTTGAAAAATAACTAGCTCAAACACACTCACCTAACCATGGACCCTTTCACCCCACTCTAATATTAATTTAATTAATTTAATTAAATTAATCCATTTCCTCACAATATCTATTATTTAAATATCCTAATTAGATAATGCCCACACCACCACCTCACCTATACACCTCATCTAGCCATCTCACCCTAAGACTTATTATTAGTATGTTTCCATAACTAAATAAGACCTACCTAAACCCTAAAAATCAAAGCCTACATTCCCTCTAACCACATTCCCACCCATTAGAAAGGAAGCTTCCATTCTAATTCATCGAATAAAATGAATGAGATCCCATAAAATCAAGAGGATCTACCCAATTTAGTAAAACCTAGGGAATCCCACCCTAACTAACACTGGTTATCCTAAACCACCATCGGTTAACCCGAAACCATCATCGGTTACCATTTAATTAAAAAAAACCTTATTTCAAGGTCGAAACATCTTCTGAGAGCAAGAGACAAAACCAAAGCTTTATGTAATCAGAACTAGCACTCATACACGCATCAAAGCATCCATAACCAGCACCAAAAGCAATCACAAAGTCATTTTCCTTCACGGGAGCATCTGGGGAAGTGCTAGAACCATACCAATTTCCTTCCATTTGATCACCCACCATAGCCAACTAGACATTAAGATCATACAACAGTAAGTGTTTTGTTAACCAACACTTTTCCATTGTCATTTGGGTGGACTCTTTTACTTCTATTATTAGTTTCTACTCCAATCCCCATTACCCCACCATTTATCTCCATGCAAACTTGACCATTCCTTCACCCACTCTATTGAACTACTCATACCAAGATTTTAATTACCCCTGAGTATACCTAAGACTTACATAGACTTGGCCATAGCCCTCTCCATTTCCATTTAGTTTTGGATCTACTCTCACATCAAGTTTCTATTAAGCTTCATGTACCCCGACCATACTGACACCGGTTACCCACAACCATCACCAGTTGACCTAAACTGACACCGTTCATACCATACCAATGTTGGTCTCTATTTTTTTACCCTCAGACCAAGAACAAAGCTTAAAAACCTCCACCAAATACCCAAAAACATCCCAGAACCAGAGCTAGACTAGTACCAGTATCTTGACAGAGACCTTGACCTTCAGATTCAATCATAGCTTAGCCTGTTGTGAATGAATTTGCTTATTATATATGAATGAGATACCTAAATCATTTTAACTATAGTAGGATTTCATTTATTGTTAGCATTGTTTTTTTTAAATAGTGGATTGACATCCATCTAAGGAGTATCACACTTCTCAGATCTAGCATACGCTAGGAAGTCCGCTATATATATTGTTTAACTTTTATTTGGTGTTCTTTTTTTCTATTTCAGGTAGTTCCTCTTGGCCAAAAGGAACCTCTCATGATCAGCTATGGATCAATAAGTCATACGCGCATAACAACCTACTATAGTCACTAAAATTAGGTCACACTCCCCTTTGGTCCCTCGAAAAATAAGCACCCTCCATCACATTCAGATAGCCATGGCTCCCTTCACCTCACTAATATTAGTTTAATTAAATTAATTCATTATCCTCACCATATTTATTTTTAAATATATTAATTTAAATAATATCCACACATACACTTCACCTAGACACCTCATCAAGCCAACTCACCCTAAGACCTATTCTTAGTAAGTTGCCATAACTAACTAAGACTTACCAAAACAATAAAAATCAATGCCTACATTCTCTCTAACCACATTCCCGCATGCTTACAAGAAGCTTTTAGTTTAATCTGTGGATTAACGATATGAGATCTGAGAAAATCAAGAGGATCTCCCTAATTTGGTAACCTAGGAAATCCCACCTTGAGCGATGTTGGTTAGCCCTAACCATTTCCGGTTAGGCTAGAACTGCCATTGGTTACCCTTTTAACCCCTAAAACAACCTTATTTTGAAGGTTGGAAAAGATTGTAAAATTTTTTCAAACATTGAGATCTTCCTGAGAGATATCACATCTTCTGAGATTGAATTCCTGCAAGAACACACATGTAAGGAAGGAGATCAAATATTTTCTCTTGCACAACCACCCCAGAAATGATCTGATCTAACCAAGCAAAGAGGAATTCACATGTAGCCCATGCAAAAGCTCTCCTATGATTGGTTATCACCTACAACCTTCAACCTCTTAGTAGCACCCCCATCCCTCACTCACAGGAATCCAAGACTAGAATCCAAGTAAGTAAAACATTCTACTTCTTTGGTTCACTTCATTTTGTCATTATATTATCACCTATTATTTACCTAGCCACCCATTGACCTCCTTCGACATCCCCCCTCCATATACCCATTAAAACCTTGTCAAATCCCTCCGAAATCACCCAATACCTCATCTTGACCAACCAAAATCCTTTGTACAATAAAAAAGGAGAACCCAAACCCATTTTTTGGCATCCCCATAACTCCACAGTAACCAACACCGGTTACGCCTAACCACCGTCAGTCACCCTTAACTAGCATCGATTACTATATGTGCTCATACAAGCCATAACATGGATCTATCCACCTAATTTTACATCCCCTTAATCACTTGTGACCTACCTAAGACTTTTGTGAGATCTACAGAGACAAAAACCAACTATTTGACCTTTTGATCCTATTCTAACCTAGCCTGTTAAATTAGATATTTCTTATTGTGTTTTAATTGAGATACCTAAATCATTTCAAATTACAATAGGATTTACTACATTTCCCACATTAAATTGGTTAAAATAGTGGACTGACAACCATCTAGGAAGTATCACACTTCTTGGATCTAGCACATGCTAGGCAGTTCACTACACATATTGTTTAACTCTTTTTAGTGGTATTGAATTCATTAAAGGTAGTTCCTCCTAGCCAAAACGAAGATCTCACAATCAACTTTGGATTCGGAAGTGATACACACGCAACAACTCATCAACCAACATTAAAATAGGTATTCCTCCTGCACTTGTCTCCCTATTTATTTCATCAATACTTCAAAGAAACGTCTAATAATCAGGTGAAACATTTTGGCACACATGGTGGAACCCATTTGGGGTTACTTGCATTTTATTCATTCCTAGGAAAATTTGTGTGTTTGTTTCCCTTCTGAAAAGCATATACATTAATTTTTTTCCTTGGTAACATACCTTTTCTTTCTATTTACTCTAAAAGAAATATTTCTCTTGGTGTAATTAAAAATAACCATTTCTTCGTGTTTTCTGCATTGTAGTGAAAGAGAATCCCTCTTCCTCTTCATCTTTTTGTGTCATCTAACTTCACACTTTGATTTGGGCTTAAAAATAAGTACATTGAATTTTGATTTATCGCATTAGCTCACATTATATACGGGCAACCTATACGCTGGAAGTCATGACCAGCTGATGGTTGACAAATGAACCATAGAAAGCACTTTCTCTCTCTCTCTCTCTCTCTGAGTCTTACCAAACCTCACAAAAATTGAAAATACACACATTCTTAAACAACATCTTACCTAGAAGAAGCTGTAGGTGATCACACGATCAAGGAGCAGTGGGCACCCAGCTCGCTACTCTGTCAAGTAATACTTCAGAGTGAGGCCCACCCGTACCATAACATACCTGAAACCTCACCTTTTAGATTTCCTTCTTCGTAGGAAGCCATCCTCACCGAAAAAATCCATTTCACAGTTCATGTATCAGTCCTTAAACAACATAAGCTCAACAAACATAATAGAAAAGGCACTCCTAGGATCACATTTTTCTTAGTGTTTCTACTTGGCTTGTGTTTTGAGGTGAAAGAGAATGTTCTTCATTTTTTTCTTGTTCATCCTTACACACTCCTCATCATAGTTGGCGTATTCTGACTTCACCTGAGTGTGCTTGGACCATATTATCATCATTCTCAGAATTCTGGGTCTGATTCCACATCATATTTTAATTCACAACCACTATTCTTTCATTATTGTTTCAATTTCAAAGTAACAGTCATCGGTTACCCTCTGACAGTCATCGGTTATACCCAACCAATGTCGGTTCTAGGTCCTTTTGTTAACCTACCCAATGTGACATTTTTATTCATCTTCTTCCACTTTTCACAGTCCCTGTCACTGCCATCATTCCCATTGAAATTGTAAAACTCATCAGATTTTTCATACCTATTAGATTTGACCTTCTACCTTTTTTTTCACTCACTATCCATTTTCTACAGTGACTGGCAGCAGTTACCCCTGACTAGCGTCAGTTTTCCCTAACTGGCATCAGTTAGCCTGATTCATTTCCCAACCCACATTTGGTACCTGTTAAATTTTTTACCGTTAGATTCACATGTTCATGTTATTTTTTTCTATGTCATTTATAGAGAAGTAACTGTACCTGATCAGTACTGGTTCACATGGTGCTAAAGCAAAAACAAGCAAGCGCACTCATATGTCATGCTAGTTTTCAACCACTCCTACCTATTCATTCACCACCTTCCATTTTATCACCAGCAATGGATCTCATCCAACCTATCACTATCGCTACCAAATATGAGGAGTTCACACGACTCCTTGACCAAAACCCTGCCACTTTGTAGGTTTACATTTCCCATTCATCTACTCGAGATGCCTCGGGTCAGTTGATATATGGCATGCTTGTATCTATCCCCCCGACTCTCGCTCCCGCTCCTGCATCGGCCCCTTCTAGCTCTGTGATACCCACATCTACCTTACCCCCAATCATTTCATAGCTAGGTCCTATACCCACTATGACCTCAGTTTCTGGAACCTCCACCATACCCGTGATAGCTACCCACAACAAAACCTCATCTGCCCCTAATGTCTCACACATACCCTTAGCTACACTGCTACCTCCCATGTTGGTGATCCATACCCCTTTTCAGAATGTGGTCCTTTCCATTTGACAATCATTAGCCCCCATTACCACTAGGGTTACCATGACCCTTCCACCTCAATATAAATACTATCATCCACCTCCCATTTCATCTATTATTCCCTTTGGATACATACCCCCTATTTCAGTGCCTTCTTCTCAATCAACCTACAACACAACACCATACACTGGAGTGCCACCCTTGTTATATGCCCAAAACCAACCCCCTCACACTACAGGAGGCCCCTAATCATCGCAACCTACCAACAACCTAATCAAATTGATGTTGGACAAGATACAAACATTAGAGGCATTGCCTTTTGGCTCTCGTAACACTCTCACCTACGATGTGATTTGCAATGAACCCATGCACCCATCCATTCCTATCCGCCCTGATCCTATGCATTGGGAAATGCCTAAATTCAATCGTTTCAATAGAAAAGAAGACCCACAACAACATTTGTGGTCGTTAAAACATGAGTGGTATCTAATCACTCACAATGATGCCTTGCTCTTGAGAACCTTTCCCATGTCTTTGATTAGACTTGCATTAGATTGGTATAGTGGGTTACTTAGACACTCTATATTCTCATACAATCAGGTAACCTAAGCATTCTTGGATCATTTATTGATAAATATCGTCAAGAAGGTTACCATGACTGACCTATACTCCATGCGTCAGTATGAGGATGAATCTATCACACATTTTTTCGCTCGCTGACATAGCTTGATCAATCAACTCACCTTCCAACTACCACAAATAGAACTCATTGAGCTCTTCACATGGGCTTATGCTAGACATATCTCACCGACCTTACAGGTCTAAACCTTTTGAACATTCGATGAATCATTCACTATGGCATGAAAGTTAGAGATTTGGGCCATCAAAGAGAAGAAAATCCAGTTACACAATAAGAATTCGGAATTCAATATGAATGATACCTCTTCTTCTTCCAAACCACAAACCAATTACTCAAAAGCTAAGGGCACTGATAATGTAGTGGTACTCAAGGCTGGCCCATCTCATCCATCAAATCAAGCTACCCCCTCATTTAATCTCTCACCCATCAAGACTTTTCAATTCAGATGAGAGTAGCAAAAATACACCCCAATAGGGGAACCTTACTCTTCTGTCTAAGAAAAACTTATCAAATCTGGGGCCATTACCCTTCCACCTATAAAACCACACATTGATTTCAACCCTGCTCGCCTCATGCCCACATGGTATAAAGAACATGACTTCTCTAACTATCATTGAGTAAAGGGTCATAGTGATAGAAATTGCATCAATTTCAAAAAAATTGTCCAAGAAATGCTCGAGTAAGGTGAGTTAATAGTGGATAATCCTAATGCACCTACCAACCAAAACCTACACATCTTCAAGAAACCATTTTTTAACCATGCCCCTTCATCTGATCAAACCGGTGAGACCTCATCTCATGATATGCATACCCGCGACGTTCACACTATTTTTAATGACGTACCTTTCACCTCCCAGTTAGCCCATATTCCTTCCATAGAGGAAATCCTAGCCTAAAATCCTTCTTCCATGTTGGAATCCACCACAACTGCTCCTCCACCCACAGAGGAACACCTTTCATATCCTTCATCAAGTATGGAGGAGTCTTCTACTAACATCGAGACCATTTCACCTTTGGCTTCTCCATTTAGAGAACAGGTACCCACAATACCTCCTCCACTCACAGAGGAGCACCCATTACCTCCTCCACCCACAAAGGAGCACCCATCATCTCCTCCACCTATAGAGGAGATTCCATCATTTCCTCCACCTATCGTAAACCTAGTTGAGATACCTTTGCCTCTTGGTGAGCATTTTGCATCAGCTACCCAAAATCTTGCAGACCTACTTTCAGCTCTCCTACTCATGGAAGTTGAAGCTAGCCAATTTCCTTTTTCTGAGACACATTTTATGGGAATTTCCATTAATTCCTCATCAACTCCACCCATAAACATGTCATTCTCACATTTGGCTGATCACTTAGATTATGTTGATAGAGCCTTATTATGGGGGCGTCTTCTACTTTCGGTCTCAACATAGATGCAGATGTCACTTACTGATACTTCCATTATCTACCCAAAATTATTCCAACTAATCAAACCAAACACAACCACCTCCATCACAACTCCTTCAACAACACCCATCATAACTTCACATACACCGTTACCCATAACGCAAATGACATCTAAATCCAAACCCACACCTACAACCTTTTCCTCGACTAAACCTATTACCACCTTAGGGGTCACCGCAACCACCACACTTACGCATCCACCTATCAAACTAGATTTATCTACATCCTCCAAATTCAACACCACACCTACTTCAACACTCAAGAAAAATCACCAAACCCATAGAGCTCATACCCCAGCTGTGCCAATCACACCTTCACCTATCCCTTCTGTCTTAAGACCTTAGCTTCCCAACATGGTCAAGCAACCTCCACCCATCAATAAACCAAAAGCACAACAACCCATTCCTTCATCACAAACCTCTAACCTACCCAGATTCCCAACATGACTTACACCCACACTTGCAGCATCGCTACCACCCATACCTCCAATACCTTCAGCAATTCCTTCACTACCCACTACACTTCAATCTCTAACCCTTACACCTCCTACATGACCCACATCCTATACCTTCATAGCACCTCCATTATCCCCATGGGTAACTCATCCTCTTCCCCCATCTGCCTTTCCTTTTAGACCTCATACACCCATATCACCTTTACCCAAGAAGGTGTAACCCAAAAAAAAAACTCCATTACCCCACAATAGGATAGTAAAAAATACTAGACACCCTCCTACTAGTTCATCCACCATACCCCTACCTAAACAAACATGACCGACACCCAAAACAACACTGACATCCAAAACTATTTCTTGATTTTCTCCTCCTCTTCCAAATACCATTCCTCAACAATCAACCACACCTACATCCAAACCCGTGTTCACTTCCCATTATGATCCACTAGCAGGGTCCTATGCCAAAATTTTAACCAACCTCCTTGAGACTTCTGTCATCACATTACCACCACTCAGACCTTATGACCCCATTAAACCTAAGCCAAAAGGGTTTGATGAGACTAAAATTTGTGCCTACCATCATGTGCTAGAGAATGATTTGGAGAACTGCAAGGCATTGAAAACCATCCTGATCTAGTTATGTCCACCGAAAGCCAACTTTGATGATGAGGACCTTCTCGATGAGGACCCTACTTCACCGACACCCACTCCCACACTGTCCACTCAACAACTACAAAATCCACCCTCACAGCTCCTAGAGCCACCCCTAATAGTTGAAATTAACATGGTTCACATCAAAGAACTTGCCACACCACCACCTAAATGTCATTGCGACCAGCTCACCTCATAGGGTTTTTCTCCTCTGGTAGGTTTTTACCCATCGTGTCATTATACCACTCACCCTCCACCTTCTCCATTTACCAACTCCCCATAGATCAACATGATATATGTTACTACACATGCTCAGAAGGATAAAGGTAAAGAAAAGGTGACTGACCCACCAGCCAATCCTATACCCAACATGCAATCTGCACCCATACCTAAAATAACTATCTGTGGCCCCATGTACCCCATTTCTAATAGTGTCACACATCACACCATGCTCAAAAAATTACACCAATATCCCCTCAATATGTCCTTACATGACCTCATTCAAACCTCAAAATCCCATCAATCTATTGAGGTTTTACCCAATTACCCTACACCCGTAGCGTCCATTATCACACCCCATCATGTAGCCTCTCTCACCAAATTACCACCTTCATCTTCACCCAACCCTATTCACCAAGTAGCTTCCCTTAGCTTCTCAAAGGAAGAGATCGCGCCACACCAAAATGATGACCCAAACCCAATCCTCTTCATCTCTGTCCACATCGATGACATATATGTATATCATGTGATGATTAATGGGGGCACTAGCATTAACATCATTTCATCCCATACATTTTCTCAAATGCACATGCCTGACAATTGCATGCATAAACATCCTATCATGTTGCATTCATTCAATGACGCTCTCACCTTTACACTAGGCTCCATCATCCTCCACATTCACTTGGGCCCCCGTACTATTCCAGAACTATTCTACGTCTTGGAGGTGGAATTCCAATATAACCTGTTGCTTGGCAGACCCTAGATTCATGTCATGGGTTGTGTTCCTTCCACTTTGCATCATTGTGTAAATTTTGAACACAAAGGACACACCTATACCATTCTAGCTGATCCATCACCTTTTCAAACATGTAACATGCTTTACCAACCCAATGATGTGCTCATACCCATTAAAGAATCTACCTTTGTGTCCACCACTACTTTATCTACACCTCCCCATACCAGTATAGTAACTACCACAACCACACATACCTCCTCCATTCCTACCACTTCCACAACCTCCAAGACCAACCCATCAGCTTCCCAATTTGTTAACTCTACCTCCACATTGACCTCTGACACTTCATCCATTCCATCTACCTACATACCAACCACTGATCCCTTGGAAGGTGCTTTTCAATGCCTCACTCTGGGGGAGTACCGCCTATATAGTGTTAACACAATACTTACTGCACAAGAGTACATAAGTCTTCACCAACACCATCACTATGATCACCATATAGGAGAGAAACTCCTTTATGGTCCTCCCCACCTTCGTACCAATCTCACCTATGGGGGGCTTGATACTATCACTTACACACCCGAACCACCATCATAAAGCCACCCATTTTCCACCAACTTCCAATCACTTACTGATCACCATTTCACCTACACCTTCCTGCACCGATGTGTATGGAAGGGTTTTGGTTTTGGATTTTACGAGCAAGACCACCATACTATCATTCCATGTACCACCCACAAACATAAAAACCATAGTGGTATCAGCTTTTTTGAACCACCTACCAAACATGCCCACATTGAACTCATTAAGGACACTAGTCCTTCTCCACCTTCTTCACCCGCTACACCTTCATCACCACCCTCACCGACATAGTCAATGGATACTGAATCTATCCCTCCTAACTTTTTTTTTCACAAGCACCATTTCCTTGGGGCCTTTGACTTATCAACGTGAGGGTGAGGCCCCTTCCACTCTTCCCTTCCTGTATCTTGAAATGATTAATGACGATACACCTTCAATTAATGTCGTTCAATGTCAGGATGATGAATCTATACTCACCTAACTTGGTGCTGAAGACTCATTTATTCATCGGTTGTTACCTTCTAAGATGTAAACCATGTTTAATGAATCGACTATCATGATCAAAATTCATACTCAAGACAACCCTCACATCCTAAAGATCGGTCAATCTTTAGATGCTTTTGTAGTGAACCAATTAGTTAACATGCCCCCTAGCCATTTTTTATTGACATAATGACATCAATCTAGTAAAGCAGCTAATTTAGTAACATTAGCTCCTAGATTTTTTGTGCCAACTATCATAAATTGTTTTCCTCTCCTTGCTCCATCAAAAACAAAGTCACAGGCTTCTGATAAAAAATGAGCAGTTTTAGTCAGATTTATAATATTGATATCTTTACGATCTTTAAAAATGTAAGGTGCCATTTTCGGATTACATTTTCTAGTCTGATGACCCAGATGAACTCCTACTCCTATCATTTCCTTCAAATTGATGTTCCAATTTTTTCTTTTCGTCATTTTGTTTTTATTCTTTCTTTTTACTATTAACTATAATATCTACATTCCGATGGAATGGATTAAAAAATATTGCTTGCCCTGTATCGTACGGGATAGAAAATATCCATTTCATTTTCTATCTTTATTCTAAAACTGAAAATGAATCTAAAAATAAAAATTAATATAATAATAAATTCCTCTATTTCTAAAAGTTATTTACCTCTTTTTTACTGGTCATTTCAATTTTTTCTTTTTTACTAATTTTTTTATAACTTTTTTGTTTTTTGCTTAACGGACAAAACAGAGACTTCTTTATATTGATGATGAGATAAAATCTCTTTCACTTTGTTGCTAAATAGATTTTTATTCTCCATTCCCGGATCCATTTTGTTCCATTTTCCCAAACGGTTGAATCCAGTACTGACAAGTATAATATCCCCAAGAATAACATTTTCCTTCAAGCCTTTCAACCAATCAATACGACCTCGAAGAGCAGATTTAGCTAGGACCCGAGTAGTTTCCTGAAAACTTGCTTCTGACAGAAAACTTTTAGTATTCAAAGATGCCTTTGTTATTCCCAATAAAATTGTTCGATAATTGATTGCCTTTTCTAGAGCACGATCCATTCTTTGCGCTTGTGATAATCCAGCTAGTTCCCCATGTAAAAAATCATTACCCAATCCATTTTCCAAATTCCATTTTCTGAATTGTCCACATCTACAATTAAAATTTTTGATGTAATTTGGCGTACAATAATTTCTATATGTTTATCAGAAATTTGTACTCCCTGGGATCGATAAACCCTTTGAATTTTATTGACCAACTGAATCTGACTATGCTCCATAGTTATCCTAACACTGATGAATGACCCCCAAAAGTTTCCAAGAGATCTTGCCAGGTTCTTGTTCGAAATTTTAAAATTTTTTTTGTGATTTTTTGATATTGAAGTAGTCAAACGGGCTTCTGACAATTGTTCAACTTTAGGAAGACATTGAACTATATCATCGGATTTTAATCTTTCGTATAACAGAGTTATCAATGTATTTCCTTCGTAAATAATTTTTCCATAATCACCATGAAGAGTTGCTCCTCGAGTACCCAAGTAGGGTTTAGCTAATCTAATGACTAAAGACTCCTCATGAACGGCTATAATTTGACCAGATGCATGGAGTGGTTCATCTTCGAATATCCATACACTTTCACAAAGAAATTGTCCAGGACTAACTACTGAATTTTTTTTTTACAAAAATAGGATAAGGAGGAGTACAAATTAAATTTGACTAAATTGGAAATAATATTCCTGCATGAATCCAATTTATAAATTCCCGCCTTTTCATCCATAAAATAGCATTTATCTACTTGCAGAATATTTGAGTAATTGCAAGAAATTGAATGGTTATTTAGTAAGAATGTATTATAAGTTATGAAATAGGAGTATGGGAAATGATTAGCAATACTATGTAAATGACCCAATAGACCTGACAATTCAATTATTTGTATAATTGGATCCTTCCTAATTAATTTTTTTACTTTATTTAAACCTTTTGAATCGTTAACTAGAACAATTTGCAAAAAATCAAAAGGGGAAAGAACCATAAAAGATTCACCCTCACCGACAGAGTCAATGGATACTGAATCTATCCCTCCTAATTTTTTTTTCATAAACACCATTTCCTTGGGGCCTTTGACTTATCAACGTGAGGGTGAGGCCCCTTCCACTCTTCCCTTCCTATATCTTGAAATGATCGATGACGATACACCTTCAATTAATGTCGTTTAATGTCAGGATGATGAATCTATACTCACCTAACTTGGTGCTAAAGACTCATTTATTCATCAATTGTTACCTTCTAAGACATAAAACATGTTTAATGAATCAACTATCATGATCAAAATTCATACTCAAGACAACCCGCACATCCTAAAGATCGGTCAATCTTTAGATGCTGCTGAAAAGGAAGCCATCACTTCTTTTCTCAAAGACCATAACCACGCTTTTGCTTGGTCTTACGCAGACATGCCTAGTATTGACCCCACCATAGTGGTCCACAATATCATAACCGTTCCCGATGCCAAACCCATAAAACAAAAACTAAGGAAAATGCACCCTCGCATTGCCCTTCTCATCAAAGAAGAACTTCAGTGCCTTATTTTCATTTCCTTCATCTTACCCATTGATTATCCTCATTGGATTTCTAACATTGTCCCTATCACTAAGGCGACAGGGGGACTCCATATTTACATGGACTTCCATGACCTCAACCTAGTGTGTCTGAAAGATGACTTTCCCTTACCTGGTATTGACCACCTGGTTGACCTTACCGCTAGCCTTGAGATGCTATCACTCATGGATGACTTCTCGTGTTATAACCAATTCCTGCTTTCCCCAAAGGATAAAAAAAAACCTCATTCATCACCCCTTGGGGGACCTTATGCTATCGAGTCATGCCTTTTGGCCTTAAAAATGCTGGTGCCACATATCAGCGGGCTATGACTTACATCTTCCATGACATCATGCATCACATATTGGAAGATTACGTGGATGATCTCTTGGCCAAATCTAAGCGCCACTCCGAACACCTTGCCATCCTCAAAACCATTTTTGACCAGCTCATTAAATATTGCATCCACCTTTTTCCTAAGAAGTGTGTCTTTGCGGTTCTCTCAGGAAAGCTCCTAGGATTTATCATTTCCCTACGTGGTATAGAAGTTGAACCTGCTAAAGTCAAGGCTATTCTAGAAATGCCTCTGCCCACTAACCTTAAACAACTCCGTAGCCTACAAGGTAAATTGCAGTCTATTCACCATTTCATTTCACAATTATCTGATCAATGTCAACCATTTCATCATCTGCTCAAGAAGGATGTCTCCTTTAAATGGGATGATGACTACCACAAAGATTTTGAGGCCCTAAAACAATACCTTCTCAAACCACTCATACTCATTCCACCTAAAGATGATCAACCTTTTTACCTATACATCTCAGCTATCGATCATTCCTTGGGAGCCATGCTCTCTCATCGTGATGAACAACACAGGGAGTAGGGAGTTTATTACATAAGCCATACCATTTTAGACTATGAAAACCAACACACCCATCCCAAAAAACTTTGCTTATCCTTAGTTTTCATTGCCACCAAACTCCTTCATTACCTACTCAACCACAAAACCTATGTTGTGACCAACACCGACCCCTTACACTTCATGTACGCCAAACCTTATCAAAATCAGCATGCCACATGATGGCTTATGCTTTTAGCTGATCTTGACCTCGAATTCATTTACCAAAAGTCCATCAAGGGCCAAGAAATCACTGACTAATTGGCCAACACACCTATTTCTAGGGATCAACTCTCTAATTTTAAATTTCCAGATGATTCGATTGCTACCCTTCCCTAGAAGAACCCCCTTACCAAATGACACTCTTCTTTGATGGTTTCAAGTGTCACCATGGGGGTGGGGCTGGTATTATCCTCATTCCCCTTGTAGGTGAACCCATGTATTTTTGTTTCAAACTATATTTTTAATGCACAAACAATATTGCTGAATATGAAGCACTCGTACTAGATCTCCAAGCTGCCTATGCCCTAGATGTCAAATCCATCAACATCTTTAGTGATTCTCAATTGGTCATAAACCAAGTCAATGGTATATACCAATGTTGTAACGAGATACTTCAAAAGTATAAACATCATGTAGATGTTCTTTTGACCACCTTTGATCATTACACCCTCCAAACCATCCCACGTTCAACCAACAAATTTGTAGATACCATGGCCTACTTAGCTTCCCAAATCCCTTATTTACCCACCGATTCTAAAATCTTTGTCACCATACAATGACTCCAATCACCTTCTTATTTACCTCACGATGTTTACTCCATCAGAACCATCACCTCTGACCCGAATGACCTTTGGTATAAACAATACTCCGAATACCTTTCTCTCTCCATCTTACCTCCTGATCTCACTCATAATGGACAACACGTCTTCCTTAAAAAGGTCTCTTGTTACATCATCCTAGGGGGACTCCTCTATAAGTGAAACTTTGATGGTATTCTATTATGATACCTCATGAATTCTAAAATTCCTTATACCATTAAGGAAGTTCATGACCACATATGGTGGTCACATCAATGGCCTTTCTGTTGCTAGGCGTATTATTCACCTGAGCTATTATTGGCCAACCCTTAACTATGATTATTGCAACTATGTCAAATGTTGTGTAAAATGACAACAAAATTCCAATCTTCATCATACACCCAGCCACACCTTATAGGTCACCCGTGACCTTTGGCCCTTCTCTCAATGGGGTTTAGATCTTGTCAGAGAAATCAATCCCCATTCTTCCTAACGTCATCAATGGATCATCACTACTACCGAATAATATACAAAATGGGTGGAAGCTATACCACTCATCTCCACGAAAGATGAAAAAATTTGTGAGTTCATTAACCACCATATAATTTGTTGCTTAGGTGTTCCTCATCGCCTCATCACTGATAATGGAAAATAATTCAAAAATAAAACATTACAAAAACTTTGTGATGCCTTTGGCATTCATTAGTTTCTCATCACCCTATTACCCACAAACCAATGGCCAAGCTGAATCCACTAAGAAAACCCTAAAAAATATTCTCATGAAAGTGGTTAATGATACTGGGAGGGATTGGCATATGCACATTCCTTTTCCCATGTGGTCATACCACACTAGTATTCACACTTCCAATGCAGCCACACCCTTTTCTCTGGTGTATGCTATAGAGGCAATCCTACCTCTTGAAGTCCATATTCCCTCACTCTACATTTATCTCCATGACATGCTCAATAATGATGACTTTCGTCAGGACCATTTACCACAGTCTTAGTTATTAGACGAATGTCATCTTAACGCTCTTGACCACCTTCAAGTTTACCAAAAAACGTATCAAACATGCCTATGAAAAGCGTGTCCATGAACGAACCTTCCAAGTTGGTGACCTTGTCCTGAAAGAAAATCAACATGTAACCAAAGCAGAAAAAATTAAATGGAAAAAATTTGCTCCTAATTGGCTTAGACCATACATCATGACCCATACTTACAGATCACGTGCTTATCATTTATCTTCACTCAATGGTAAACTTGAACTTGAGCCCCTTAATTCCTTGCATCTTTGACCATTCTATTGTTGACTTGTCACCATACCTCACCTTTTGTCTCTTTCCATGCTCATCCCTTAAGCACTATTCACTTCATACACCTCACCAACAATTAAACAAGAATCATGTGAGTACTCGTCACTTGTTATCTTCTCTTGAATATGTGTACCACGGTGCTACACATAGCATGATTCTCATGGATACTTTTCATCTACCTTTAGATGAGATCCCATGGTTGTTTCACCTTGCCTTTTGAACAAGAGTCCTATCTTCACCTTGGTCTTGTCCATGACTTCAAAGCCCTCACATGGGATATAACTCCTTGAGTCAAACTTCCACTCAAAAGATGACTCCCTCAAAAGGACATCTTCCTCTCGATAATCGCACTGCTATAAATAGAATGCTCCCTCAAAGGACAGTTATGTAAAGCTCTTAAAAAAACACAAAAATGAGAGCAACTAAAGCTTCCCACATCGATCAGCTTCACAAAGACCTCAAGGAGTTAAATTTTCTTTATCCCATATAGAATTCCCACATTGATCAGTCTATCTCAACTATAAGTCAAAACAACAAACCTTTTTAGTCATGGACTTACCCATTGTGACCTCAGATCTCTTGCCCAAAGAGCATGCTACCTCACACCATATAAAAATTAACTACCTTTCACCCTTCTTACCATTCCCACTCCCATTTCCTACTGCCTCAAGGGACTTCTTGGAACTTAGACATTTGGTGATCATGTGACTACTTTTCACCGTAGAACAATCAATCATGCAATGTCTTTAGGGTCTTACGTTCATCACCTCCTCCAAGGCATGATCTACTTGGTATGATCCTACCCAATCAGGTGGCTTTCTTGCCCCCTCTTATCTTTTAAACCATCTTTGTTTACATTTTGATTACCTTATACAGGACTTGGTCCTCAACGTTTAATTTTGGGGTAGTCTTCTTCTTTTGCCACAATCAACATCACCTACATCACTTTACCTATAATCCACCCACACCTAACAGATCTAAAACCCACACCATGCCTAAAACCTACTAACTCATTTTCATACCTCATCATATTCTTCCCTAGCTCATGGGAGAACTACATCGGCCTGAGGTCCCTTTTGCCAGGAATATGTAGGCAGGACTCCACAGGGCATGGGGCCCTTGGAGGTTAGCTCGGCCATTCTCTACCCTAAAAAATTCATCTTCCATGTTCCTCACACCTCACTTAGTTTCCCTTTTTTATCACAAATTGGAAATAAAACCAAACAAACAAAAAGTTACTTCATATTTAAAATCCTTATCATAGCATACATTTATTATGCCTAGCAATTCTTTATCATCACTATGCTTAGATTATACCACATCTCACATATGACCCATATTATCATTCATTGCATAAAATAATAAATCACAACTTCACCTACTTTCTAACTTAACCATGCTTACTTTCTAACTCAACCATGCCTATAACCTGACTTGATCCATGCCTATGACCTGACTCGATCCATGACTAAACCGACCTGACTCAATCCACGCCTAAATCAACCTAACTTCATCATGCCTAAGTCACCTACTTTCCATCCATATCAAAATAACAAATCAAAATCTCATCAACACATGAACAAATACAAAAAATACCATGTATCTCATCATATAAATAAATAAATGTGTATCTCAAAAATACATGGCTATCTCATCATGTTCATCATCTCAAAATCATCTGCATGTAGTCCAATACACAATATAAAATGTCATCGGCACACAGGTCAATCTCATATATACAACAAAATAATGAAATAATACAAAATATCTTCGGCATGTAAGCGGGTATAAATCACAAAAAGATTATTATACATCAAAAACTAGGTGACCACATATCAGGCATCTCGGCGGATGTCCTCCATCTTTGTATCACCTATGCCCTTGGCCTCCTGAGTTCCTGTTGGCACCTTAATCGGAGTGGCTCTCCATGTGCTAGTAGCCTCTACCTAATCGGGCCTCAGAGGTCACTGACCTCCTATGTTGTCCACACTGTGAGTGTGGGATTTTGTCCTCTAATTAGATGCCAACATAATCAGCTCCTATGAGGCTCGGACAGAGATATGAAGTAAACCTGTGCACCCAATATGGCTGAACCTGAAGCAATCTAAAACACGTCCTCCAAGGTGATAGTAATCTCACAAATCCTTAGGTGGAACGTGTTGGTCACAGAATCCCATCTATCAATGAGTTGGTGCCCAGGAAAAGTGGGCTACCGGACAACATGCCTATAACGATCAAACTCCACTCAACCTGGAGTACTTCCATCATGCTGTAACTCCTTCGGGCTAGCTACGCCATCCACCCTCTTACCAGTAGAGGCAGAACCCTATCCCGTATATGTAGCACACTGCTCTCCCCTGCATCCAATACAAGCACAACATTAATTTAGCCTCGTATCAATCCATATTTAACCAGATTGGGCATAGGTCCTACACCCTATTTTCACCCCTACCTATTTCAACCTCTTAGCCCACATCAGTTGGTGCTACCCTTGTGCCCAATAATCTGACTCGGTCATCCAATTCATCCTAACTGACCCTGGTCACCCTTTAACTGGAATCAGCTCACTCTGTTTAGTGCCTTGGACCTAGACGGCCAGTAGACCAAACTGTGCACCCAACACTGAGTCACTGCCGTGAAAGAACCCAGGATTTTCCAAAACCCCCTTTTTCTAAAACACCTCCCCCTTGCCCCTGATCCCCATCTACAATGACCTCAACTACCCTTGGACCTCAACCCACCCCCCCCCATTCCAGTTATTCCCCTCCCCATTCTATCGATTTTAGCTGCGAGCTATTCAAACTCAGGCTGCCGAACTTAACCCATGTCCCACCCATAGCAATGAATCACAACCAAAAACTACAAAAAAAAAATATCCTAATCCACTAATGTATGTAGCTCCAATACATCTAGAGTAGGGCGTTTACCTACACCGCGCTACTGTCATCTTGGTCAGGGGTCTGGCCACTACATCGATGTCCTACATATGTAGCTACGCTCTCCGGCCTTCGCCATAACCAAATCGCTACCCGCAACCTCTACCCACTCACATCCCTCACACTTATCCTGTGGACCCGTTTCTCACCACCCAATCACATATCATTCACACTGCCAATTCATTGTTCCATTCCGTCCAGAAAAATTTCTCTATTTTCACTCTCTTTTTTCCATTTTCTCGACCACCTAAAAGCCCAATGAATAACAAAAAACACGGATTTTTTGACCCTTCCTACCTAATAACCTGACCTAGCCGTACATAGGTTCACCATTGACCGACCTTGGTTGCATGCGCTACTTAACCAGCATCGCTCACTTGACCTGGTGACCGATACCGGTTCGCCCTTGACTGACCTCGATCATCCCTTAACTGGTATCAGTGCCTTAAATTTGGTGACCCTGTTACCCTACCCCTACCTCCTTTTTTGCCTGACCCAACCTTGGCCCTAATCATTGATCCCACCCCACCTTGGCCCAAACCATTTACCTCACCTTCCTGACCTCAGGTCAGGGTGTGGTGGACTATATCCCTGTTGGTCCTACCTTTAGGGACTCATTACTTTACCCCTACATTGTCCTTACCTATGTTGTGACCTAGATATTTGGACCTGGACCATCGCTAGTGACCTTTGACCTTAGGTGTTTGTTATACGTTGTGGCATTGTTACCTGTGTTGTTGACCTAATGACCTTACCTAGCCTATTGCCATGACCATTTATCTTGACCCTACCTATGGTGTATCGGAAACATACCTAAACATCCCTGCACCTAACCTACATAATGATTCCTAACCATATCCTAAAACCTTGGATACTAGAATCACTTTAACCTTGTTTGGGACAAACCTATCGACCTTAGACGATGAAGAGTTTGACTGCGTCTTCAATCCTGGTAGTGTGTTATAATTTATACATGTGTGCATGCATTGGAATGTTACTACCTTTGACCATGACCCATTACCTAGCTTATCCTGAGTTGACCTTGTTCCTCTTATCCCCTGTTACCCACCTTCCTTTTCTTCACATTTACCTTTTATCAAACCGCTCACCGATTCTACCTTCTGCCTCGTCAGTTCCTAGTTTGAGGTGGATCACCTTTACCCATACATGGGGCACCCACATCTTATTTTTTGTTAGCGTCGCTTACCAATACAAGCTATGCAACAAAAAGGGAAAAAATGTAAACACTAAAAATTAGGTCATACTCCCCTTTGGTCCCGCGACGAATAAGCACCCTTCATCACATTCACCTAGCCATGGCCCCCTTCACCTACACTAATATTAATTTAATTAATTTAATCAAATTAATTCATTATCCTCCCCATATTTATTATTTAAATATCTTAATTTAGGGATAATGTCCACACATACACTCTCACCTGGAAACCTCATCAAGCCAATTAACCCTAAGACTTATTCTTACTAAGTTACCATAACTAACTAAGACTTACCCAAAAACCTAAAAATTAATGCCTACATTCCCTCTAACCACATTCCTGCATGCTTACAAGAAGCATCCAGTCCTAATCCATGGATGAACAAAATAAGATCCGAGAAAATCAAGAGGATCTCCCTAGTTTAGTAAAACTTGGGGATCCCCTACCTTGACTGATGCATTGGTTACCCCTAACCATCGCCGCCGATTAGTCTAGAACTACTGTCGGTTACCCTTTTAACCCCGAAAACAACCTTATTTTCAAGGTTGCAAAATATTGGAAAAAGTTGGCAAATATTGAGATCTTCCTGAGAGATATCGCATCTTTTGAGAATTGAATTCTAGTGAGAACACGCATGCAGGGAAGGGGATCAAGCACTTTCTCCTACTCATCCATCTAGCACTCACCCTAACAAGGATTCTGATCCAACTAAGCAAGAGAGGAATGCACATGCAGACCATGTAGAAGCTCTCCTATGATTGGTGATCACCTATGCAGCCTTTAACCTCTTACCAACACCTCCCATTCCTCATTCATAGGCATCCAGGACCAGAATCTAAGTACAGTAAAACATTATACTTCTCTGGTTCATTTCATTTCATGTCATTATATTATCACCTATTATTTACCCAGCCACACATTGATCTCCTTCAACACTCCCCCTCCATATAACCATTAAAACTGTCACCAAATCCCACCCAAACCACCCACTACCTCATTCTGACTAACCACATTCTTTTGTACAATCACAAAGGAGACCTAAAACTCATTCTGTGACATTCCCAGTACTCCATAGTAACTCGGCACTAGTCACACTTAACCATCGTTGGTCACCCTCAACCGGCATCAGATTTCTGTATGTTCCCATACAACCCAAAACAATGACCTATCCACCTAATTCAACATCACCCTCATTCACCTGTGACTTACCTGAGACATTTGTCAGACCTACAGAGACCTAGAACAAACTATTTGACCTTTGGATCCTATTCTAACCTAGCCTATTAGATTAGATCTTTATTATTGTGTTTTAAGTGAGCTACCTAAATGATTTCAAATTACAATAGGATTTACTTAATTTCCTGCATTAAATTGTTTAAAATAGTGGATTGACAGTCGTGTAGGAAGTATCACACTTCCTAGATCTAGCACATGCTAGGCACTTCACTGCACATATTGTTTAACTCTTTTTGGTGGTCTTGATTTTCATTACAGGTAGTTCCTCCTAGCCAAAAGGAAGCTCTCACGATTAGCTGTGGATTCGAAAGTCATACATGCGCAAAAACCATCAACCAGCATTAAAACATGTATTCCTCCTACACCTGTTACCCTATCTGTTTCATCAATACTTCAAAGAAACGTCTAAGAATAAGGTGAAACACCTACAATCAACGTTTTAACAGGTATTCCTCCTAACCCTTTACCCTTATCTGTTTCGTCAATATTGAAAGAAACGCTCTAGAATTAGGTGAAACAATAGTACTCATAAGACTTATTTTTTGTAACATATAATTCACATCTCTTTTTATGAGAGAATATGCTTAATGAACACTCAAATTTTGTACATATTGAATGGAACTCCATAATGTATTGAATTGAATGGTATAGCTTAGCATCTGATAGGCTCCTACCTTTACCTCTTATTAATATAAACACTATCTTTATAGATTTGGATCACCAGCCTTAATATGTAGTTCCCATAAGATACATAATTTTATACTCATATTTAATATCATTTACAATCAAAGAAAATGCTTAGCAATCCCTAAAATCCTTTACTTATTGAAAGAAACGAAATATTAGACACTAGTCTCAAAAGTTTCTTATTTTGAAAATAGCCATAAAATAACAAAAAATCATGGTATAACATAGTGGCCAGTAGGATCCTACCTTTACCTCTTCTAATTTTAAAAACTAGATTTAGAGTTTTGGATCCCTAACCTTGGTATGTAGTTCTAATGAGATACATAGTTTTCAACTCATAATTCACATCATTTCCTATCAAAGAAAATTCTTAGCTCCTGTTAAGCTCCTTTACTTATTGAAAGAAACGACATATCAGACCCTAGGCTCAAAATATTCTTATTTTGAAAGTAGACATAAAATAATAAATCATGGTTTAGCTTGTTGACCACTATACTCTAACCTTTATCTCTTCTCATTTTAAACACTATCTGTAATGTTGTGGATCACTACGCTTAGAATGTAGTTGCCATAAGATACATGGTTTTCAAGACATATTTCACATCATTTCTTAACAAAGAAAATGCTTAGTGCCCACTATGCTCCTTTACTTATTTATGGAAATGGAATATTAGAACCTTGGCTCAATTTTTTATTATTTTGAAAATAGTCATACATTAACACTGACTATATAGTCTTGGATCTCTAGCCTTATTATGTATCAGATATAGGTTATTCGAACTTGCCACGTGGTAGATTTTAATTGGATAATTAATTTAAATTAGTGCAAACTATATCTAACAATGTAGACATTGATTTTGATAAATAATGGAACGTAAATGTATGTATATTTTTCTAATAATCTTTAAAACTATGTTTAGGATTTATTTCTTCTATTTTTTTAATATATATTTTTTCTGTGATTGGTTAAATTATATGTTGTATAATATATTTGTTATTATGTTTATATTATTATAGGCTATAAATAATGAAAAATGTTTAGTTTTTAATTTTTAATCCATGGAAAAATAAAAATAGGGAACTTCGAATTCCCCTGCATTTTTGGATATTTGAAATTTTAATAGCCCACCCTTTTGCTTTTAGAGGGCGAAAGTGAAAATTTCAATTTTTTGTATCCTGCTCTTTTTCTATTTTTGAAATTTATTTCATGGAATGTGCTAAACAAATTATTAAATACCTTGGAGAAATATGGAGTAGGGTTTCAATTTTTTTCGGTCAACCAAAAAAACATGTCTTCAAAATAAAAAAATACGCACTGACCGTAGATTACAGGGCTGAGTGTTTGAATCCCAGTTTTTTTTGCATGCGATTATAATATTTTACACAGAGAAAGGAATAAAAAATAAGAACAAAAATGATGCACACGAAGGAGGATAGCCACAGCGGTTACAAAAAAGAATTGCGATAATTGTTTAAATGAGATAGCAGATGGAGGTTTCATAGAAAACATAAAGCATGAAATAATCCCAGGTATTACCAAACCATGTATTTATAGTAAAGGTGTACCTTTTTTATTGGTGGATCTATTATTTTCTCTATAGTTGACGAGTTCCTATGTTTTTCCATTCAAATCATGATCCACACAAGCCTGTTTTGTCCTACTTAATCGTGCTCCACAATTAAGCCTTGCTTTCCAGTTTCTTTCGATCTCTGTGCCAAAATTGCCTTATTCTTCATGAAAAATCATTTTTTTTACGTTAATGAAAGAAATTTTAATCACTTTTCTACTCTATTATTTATCTTTGTTTAACACTTTCCCATTTCTACCATTCTATGTATCTCTTTGGATATTTTTGTTTTAATTTTTTTGTTCTTGTTCATGCGATTGTTTTTTAGGATAATGATAGCTTCTAGCACACTCACCTTATTTTTAAATTTATTTTGGTCGGGAGAACCAAAATAATTTTATTTTTTTCATTAAGATGATGTAAAGAAACCTCTCTAATTAATGCATATTACAAATTTTACATGGTTTCCTCTTAGATATTTAAGGAAAATACACGAGGTTAAAAAATTAATTCAAAACTAGAAAACTATATTAAGAACTCAATTGTATGATAATTATTTCCAATTATATATGTGTTTCCATGTAGAATTAACCAAATTTAATGTCTTCATCATTTTTATGGTATGTACATTGGAAGTTAAACACATTATATATGCAATTTATAATTAATATATTATTCCTTTTGAGCCCATTGATCTATGCAAAAAATTAATATAGATTTGAGGCTTCCATGATATAATTGGTTGTTTCGAGAACATATGTATGAAACCTCAATTATATTTCAAATCACATACAAGATTCTATAGGTATATTTATATATCCATTATATAAATTCCATATTTATTTGTTATCATTTGTATCTTTTCAATATGATTTTTTTAATGAATAAACTCTACCATAGGAAAAGTTGTCTACCCTAACATTCACTAGGCTATAATTCTAATTTGGAAAAAAGATTCATATTCCTTAGCCCCTCACAGATCAGTTGTTTTTATATAGGCAACACAACATTTTTTGGTCATAACAATTGTTTTTGTTCTTCATTAGCTGTTATATTAGTAAAGATTAACAATTTAGATTTATAAAACAAATTTATTATGAACATGATATATTTACCTTTAAGAATAGATTAGCGGCCAGCCACTAGGATGCAACGAGTAGATGACATCATATGTAAAATATTGTTTTATAGATTCTCATACTCAATTTTGAGTTTTTATATTTTTTCATAACTATAAAATAATTCTACCAGAATCTTGTAAGAAGTAGATAAAACTATACATTTACCTATATAACATATTAAATATGTGATTTTACATGTATATTTATGCATCCATTATATAACGCTATATTTATTTGTTATCTTTTATAGCTTTTCAATATGATTTCTAGCAAAGATTACAAATTTATATTTATAACATAGCTTCATTATGAACATGATAAATTTCCCTTTAGGAATAGCTTAGTGGGCGCTAGGGTACAATGAGTAGATCACGTTGTATTTAAAAACTTGTAGTATAACTTCTTGATCACTAGTCCAAGTTTCTTTTCTTGTCCTAAATGTAAAAAAATATTCTTCCAAAATCTCATAAGAAATATATATTTCTAGATGTATAGCTGTGTAACACAAAAAAGACAATTCTAAACATACACAGATTCATTATGAACATGATATATTTTCCTTTAAGTATAGCTTAGCAACCATTAGGGTAAAATGATTCCAAGTCTATATGTATAGTATTATATAAATTCCATATTTATTTTTAACCATTTATATAAACTACTTTTGAATACGATCTAAATGAAAAATGTTGCCTACCCTAGCGAACACTAGGCTATAATTCTTATTTGGATGAAGTCTTCATTTAACTTTGCAGACTCAAGGATAGGTGGATTTTTTAATAGGAAAAACAATTTTTTCAGTCAAACGATCGCTTTGTTTACGACTAAGAATAGCTTAGCGACTGCTAGGATTCATCGAGTATATCACTTTGTATATCATTAAGACCTTACGGTGGGTTGGATTAAACAAATTAAATTAAAATAGTTTGAGCTAAACAGGTGCTAGGTACTTCCACAGTATAATATTTCGAGCTTAGTGGGTGCTATAATCTATCCAGTTACCTAATTATATTTTGAGCTTAACATCTGCTATCTTATGACACAACATAATATTTAGATTTTAGAAGTCTCTAGGTTTCAATAAAAGAAAGTAAGATATTATAAGCATAGCAGTGAGTAGGTTATGCCAAAACATAATAATATGATCTTATTGAATACTGATATTAAGAGCTTAATGACCGATAGGTTATTCCACAACATATTATTTGGGTATTAAATTTGTTAGGTTATGTATCGCAAAAATGATATGTTATTTTAAATTAAGATAATTTGAGCTTAGTGCTTGCTAGTTATGCTACCATATAATCATTGGAACCTAGCGGTAGTTAGAATTTAAACACTTAATTGAGGTATTAAGAGCTTAGTGGCTTCTAGGTTATGTCACAATATAGTATTTGGGTATTCAATTAACTAGATTATGTATCACAAAAATTATATATATCGCACAGAAGATATATATAAATTAGAGGAATTCATCCTATGATTTTAAATTAGGATATTTCGATGATAAATCTTCAAAAAAAAGCACATGAGGAACCAATCCATGATAATTCTTTTAGTAGCAGACTCCCATGATGATTACAAGTAACTTATCTTACTAAATATATGCCAAAATATGGGGAAGAGTTGTAATCATCTTCACTTCACCCAAAAATACTTCCTATATCTATACACTTTGCTATATAGACAACCATTCCGACCCTTAATAAAAAAAATAAAGACAAATGCATCTAGGAAAGATTAGGCTATTTGGCTTCTCGGCTCCACCTTGTCAATGATATTGACATCCACATACCATTTACTTTAAATTGACACAACATTATGTAATTTTCACTTTAGCACAAGTGTAGACAAAAATATTGCATATTAGACAATATTTAGCTCGGCCTTATACTACGATTTAGAAGGTTCTCAAGTGTAAAAAGTTCTAATTAATACCACCTTTTGGTGACATTTTTATTATCTTTTATTTCATCTTTCCTGCGTATTTCTTGATACCTATCAACCAATTTCATGACCTTTCCGACATTCTATCCTAAAATCAAGGAACCCTAGCCTATACTGGGGCATCCCGAGGTGCCTTGGTCCCATTTCGGGCACCTCAATCTATGCACAACCTCTTCTACTTATTTTTGGGTCACTTCTAGCTGTTGGTCATCCTTATCTTCTTCTCAGTCATCCTTATTAGGATTAATTATGAAATTAAGCTTTAGATACCTATAAATATAAAGTTATAAGACCATAATGAGGGTCCTAGGGTCATTGCATATTATCACTACTATCACTCCATCTAGTGATGCATCCGTTGCATCAATGACATCCACATAGTGCCATGTATTCAAGTTAGGAGATCTACATTATGTACACTTCATAGGTGGAGGGATTCCATTCTATTCCATGCACACATGCTACTTGCATTTCTATAGCTACTATTTATTGCTAATTGAAAAAGTGTGACTGACACAAGAGCACCTAGGGCACAATACACACACACACCAAAACTACATCAAGGTCTATAATGTAGTACAATGCTCAGTGATAAGTCCACTATCTTGGAAGATGAGGTCAGTCTTACCCATTCATACGCATCTTTCATTTTTCTAGGGTTTGATACTTATCGTTGCATTATGAGTCACTCTTTAGATCATCTGACGAATCTAGGATAGATGAGAAGTGCTTAGAGGTATTTAGTGACCATACCAGATTGAGGTTCTGAGCATTTATGCTACTTCGAGTTCCTAGATTAAAGACTAGGGCACCTAGAGGTACCGTAGTACACTCCCAAGCACCTATGTCATCTAAGACAGTCTAGATCTTCCCTTCGCAGAGTCTTTACAGGTTCTTCTGCAATTCTAGATTCTATTTCCAAATCTACAACATTGTGCGATAGTCTCCTATTATTAGCTAAGTCTCCTCTTTACTCTTCTCTTACACATTAGGGTTTCATTACATCTAGAATATTTTTATTTACATTTATTTCATACTACTTTAGTTCATTTACATCATTTTAGTCCTCCTAACTAGATTAACATTAATACCATAGATATCCCCTTATGAAATCTAGGTAAAAATATTATTTTTGATAATCATTTTGGTGAACCTGAATTCTCTTTCTACCACCTTTTAAGGAATTTTCATTCCACCATCATGAAGAATGCTATCACTGAATACCTGCTTACCCACCTTGATTTGCTTTATCATGTTCAAAACCTCTTTACTACTACCGATTTTTTCTGTTGACATGCATTCAAATTCCCTGTATGACACATTTGCTAAGGAATTTTCTCAACACACAGAATTCTGAGGCAATCCTCCCACTGACATTCACCCTTTTGACAATGACCCACCACTTTACATCATATCTTGCATCTACAATGTTGTTATCAAGCGTACTCTTATCGATAATGGCTCTGAGCTTAATTTGTGCCCTATGTCCTTTCTCCAATCCATAGGTTTTTCTACTCATAACATTATCCCTTCTTCTATTTCACTCCATGCTTAGGATGTTTTTGTTTGTCCACTTCTAGGAAATATTACCTTGCCAAGTTAAAAGTAGGTTATAAGACCCTCTCTACTATTTTATTTTTCATTGATTTGCATGTCTCATATAATTTCTTGTTAGGTAGACCATGGCTCCACTCCATACAAACTATTTCTTCTACTATCCATCATTGCGTAAAATTATCACATGAGGGTGTTGAGTATACTGTCTTCCGAGATCATGATTCATTCTAATATTGTGTCTATTATCCTCATACTAGCATCCCTATTCCTTACATTGAAACTACCGATGAACCTCAGCCTTTGGATGATCAGCCACATCTACCACCACTTGAGGGAGATATTTATTTACTAGATGAAATTCCCCCTCCATCACCTATTCCTACCACCATAGTTCCCTATCAGCCCCCCTCCATGAACACTATCATCCCATCTTCACCATTATCACCCATACACCCACCCTTCACATGTTTATTATTTATCCATGACTCTTTTTGGGACCATGTTTTACTTTATCCCACCCATGATGAAACCATATGTTCCCTTACTAGCATCGCTCGTCTTGGTTTAACTTTTGAGGACCTTCATCCTTCCACTCATGCTCCACATTTATAATATGACTTTATCACTATTACAACTGCTTCTGGTTTATGTTTCTTCCCCCTCCTCATCTAATTACCATGTACACCTTGTTCCTTTCCACTCATATTAGGAGATGCATGGCTTGCAATTTGGACCCTAGTCACACCGACATTTCATTCCCTATGTTGTTCGGTCATATCCTAATATAAAATAGTTCCTTCCTTGGATACTCATCTAACTATACTCATTGGCATGCCCATGGTTACCCAAAACCCCCTTTCACTGATGAAGGATAAGATATGGGCATCTATAGTCTATGCCTCACTAGATCATTACATGATCAACCTCACATTATAGCCTACCCTGTTTCTAATCCCAAGCATTTGAATTTGACCCAGAGGACAACAATCTCCTTGATGAATTCACATAAAATCTTCTCATAATACTACTAGGGGGTATATCACATGACATACTACCCCCCCTCACTTCACCTACTTATACCCCTTTTACATTTGAGACTTCATCTCTATCACTTATCATCATCGCATATCCACATATCCCTTCATGTATTATCACACCCTCGTTACCCGATGATGCACCCTAGTGCTTTGGTTCACACTGGAATGTTGATAGATTACCATTACACTAAACTCCACACATTACACTACAAGACCTATACATTTACATTTCATCATCCTACATTACATCTCCATAACATACACTACACTAGTCATTATTTTATATGAGCCTAGTTTTGCATTCCATCCTCTCATTCTACATTTATGCTAGGTCATATTGTATATGAGTCTAGATTTATATTTTATCATCACATATTATACCTACACCTATCATCGTATCTCCCACACTACATATACATCCTACATACCCACATTACTTTCATACGTATTACCTATTCTACATGTTACACTAGATTTCCTTATAATACGGTCTAGTTTTATCTATCATCATTACACATTATCCTTCTACCTACACATTTATTAATTTACATTCCGTACCCATACACACTCTACATTACATGACATAAAATACACATCAACATACCGTCATCATTTACACTCAATTTTATTCTACATGCTACACTCACCACCCTATGACACACTTTAGTTCCTCCATCCATACTCGACTACCAAGGGTTCACCAATTAAATGGACCTTACCTACATGAGACATGTCATCATACCACATTCAATGGACTAGTGACATATGCTCTAGGCCATATTATCACCCACAATCATCCATCAAATACTCTAGTGGTATAAACCTTAGGTCAAATCACTACTCTTTTCATCACTCCTACATCATCTTATTATGTCCTATCATCAAATATTATCTCCTCCTATTAAATTTTCTCAATTGAAAATTATTCCATTATATTATCAAACATTTCATCATCCTGTAGTGGTATAAACCTTAGGTTAAATCACCACTCCTTCCATCCATTCTACTTTATCCTCCTGCATCATATCATCACACATTTTATTAACCTATTATATGTCATTCTATTACCTCATAATTTATCCTACTCATCACTTAGTGGTATACAATTTAGGATAAATCACCACCTCATTCTTATTCATCACATAGTGGTCCACTCTTAGTGCTAAATCACCACCTTTTTTTATCTACTACATAATCATTTACGCTCCATCTAACTTCATCACCCATCTCATAGTGACATTTGTTATTGGTTAAATTGTCACCTTCTTCTTCCATCATGTAGTGATATATTCTTAGGGATAAATCATCACTCACCCATTCAAAAATTCATGGTATACGATTAGGCTAGAGGGTTTACACACATATTTCCATATATCTCATTCCCATACACTAATTCTATAGTGATATACACTTAGGGCTGAAAAATCATTCCTCTGATCAATAAATTTTTGATATATGCTTAGGCTATAGGGTTCATGCACATATTCTCCCCATGTCACATTTCATTACCGTCCCATACATATACTCATCACAATGCATTAGATACAATCAACATTGATCGACCGTTTCCAGATGACACACTCTTGTTTGCATTTAATTCTTGACTATTAAGGGGGGACACAAAATGAACCTCACTATAAATACATTCTATCCACTTAGGGGGCACGTTTCTCCTATCATTCCATATTGCATTCCATTCCATCCATCCATGGCATACTGCATTGTCTTGGTAGTATTTACTCTTTCTTACTATTGTTTTGCATGCTCATTCTACTACACATGTTAGATTGCTTTCTGATATGTCATTATCATACATACATGTGCGTTCACACATTTTGCTAGTGTGATCAAAGATACAAGACATTTACATGTGACATGAATGCTCTCCTTCTACCCTTATTAAACTAGTCGTTAGGGGCATCCAAATTCATCTCATATAGGTGTTATTTTTTAATTTTGTACTTAGAATCTTATACTACTTGTTCATACATGATTTTATATATTCGTTATCAATTTAACATGCTAACGGGTGTTCCATGTGTGGAAATTATTTTGAAGGACTACATGTTTCCATGAATACATGTTTGTTTTTACGTATCTGCATTGCTTTCCATTGTTTATAGGCTTTTCCCTTTGCTTGTGTGCACACTTGACTGTTATTTTTTGCCATGATGGATTTGTGTGTCTTGTGACATTGTGGGTGATGTCCCATGTTTGAAACCCACTTTTTGTGGTCTGCTTATTTTCTTAGGTGTTCAAACTACTTTGCTTAGTATTTTTACATTTTCTGCATATTTTACACTTGCCTTATTTTACATATATGTGTTTGGACTAACCCTTGTATTGGCTAGCCATCCCCTTTTGTGCACTCCTTTGTATCTACCAAGTGTTTCCATTTCCCCTTGTAGGGTATAGTTCTGCAGGTCAGAGTGTGGTTGGTACTCTTTTGGGGACACATTCTCCTTCTAGGGTCATTGCATGAACCCCCAAAGAAGGGGGAATCATTGACGGTTTTCTACTAACATATTGTATCTACACCGGTTTGCATACAATGAGTGATTTTGGACTAGTTTATGAACTCCATACACATTAGCCTCAATAGGAAATGGTGTCCTTTGGAAATTATGTAGAGTAGTTATAGGATAAGGGGTTATAATGGGTATGCCTCTCTACACTTCTCTGTCTAGTGGCGTCAGATCACCAAAAAAAATAGGACAGTACAAATATATATTCCAACATTTCAGCATAAACGGTTATAGGATAGAGGATACAACATTGCTCCTACCTATACTTATTCAGCTAGGTTGGCATGAGATCACCCGAAAAACTTGCAACACTAAAATATATCCTTCTACACCCTTTTTATTGACATGGATTAGGTGCACATGTTCCATTTTTCCATCTATACTTTCTATTCTAGCATATTTCATATTTGCATATTTTTACATACATACATACATATTTGACTACTTGATCATTTTCTCCTTGCAGGTTCGCTTTATGAGAAACAAACAATCAAATTGGGGGCAAAAAAAACAACGACAACACACCGTAGTGGTACTTTCCATACTAACCATATAGGTTAACTACACATAACTGAAACTACACATTTGTTCCACCCTAGGTTCACTCTCATCACTTTTTATACACATTTTTCATCTTTAGAATCCACATTCCTCCACATTTTTCTTTTTTTCATTCCATGCTTGAGTCTAGTCCATCAACACGTCTTCTTATACACTCTACATGGTTATCAGGTAAGCATCTCTATCTACTTTATGAGTTTTCCACTCATCAACATAAAGTGGGGGAAAATGTAGACATAGATATTTTACATTAGATAATATTTAGCCCAGCCTTATACTACTATTTAGAAGGTTCTCAAGTTTACAAAGTACTAATTTTGTTGCAGACTCACAGCACCCCTGGATGCAGATTAGGCTTCTAGGTTGATGTTCAGGCATCCAGTGTGATTGCACAACATGGAATCCTTTCTCCAAGTGTGGGACTTGTAAAGATGAGAAAAGATTCTCCAAAGAAGGCTGGTTCTTATTCCTCTGTTCAGATGCACACACAAAACAAAATGCAGAGGGTTTACTGAAACCTAATCTAACTTGCCAAAGAGATAGGGTAAGAAAATGCATAGAATAAAACCTAAACTACAAAGGTGATGCACCGAGGAATGAAGAACACCTGTCTTGCCAATAAACATAGACCATTAAAATGCAATGTAAGATCATGCACAGATAGCCAGATTCACAGTGAAAGATCAGTAGGATGCAAATGAACACAGAGAGGGTTGAGAATCATCCACAGACATGCATTAATTTGCTCCAAAGATTGATACAACACACTACAAAATGACAAGAGGCAAGGTTGCATTACAGTCTCAAATGGGAGGTTTTAACTCCACAAGTTCACCTGTCAAAGAGAAGAAGGGAGGGGCAAAACAGAAATGTCTGACCTTTTTAAAGAGGCTCCTCCTTACAATATATACTAAGAATGAGAGAGGAAAGAGAGAGGAAAGTCGAATCTACCACAACCACTTCTAGATACATTTAAAATCATCTCATTATGGTAGAAGCGGTGGCTCCTAGAAAAACGGTGGGCTGTCTAATAGGAGCGGTGATCTGTTTGGTGCATTAAAGTTGGTAGTTGAAGCATTACTTCTATCTATCACCACGCGTCAGAGACATTTTCTTAATTTTCTCCCTCCAAAGAGCACCAAAATTCAATATTGATCCTAGAATCATGTAGAGAATTTCAACATCTTTCCGTTGATATAAAGAACGTGCAAATCCAAGCTCTGGATCGAAAGATATGAAGGTCTAAAGATTTAGGGCACAAAACAGGCAATAACAGGTTTTAAAATCTTTTCCTGCACTCTGCCATCTGGACGAAACGTGGCAGGATTAAACTTGGACACGTGGCACTATTTCATTGGTTAGGATCAGTGCTCGAAAACTCACCCCTTTGACCTTTTGGACCTTTTCCTTGGTGACACGTGTCATGCTGTGATTCATCCGCGAGCCTGCCGGATTTTCACGTCCACCGCGTCTTTTTGTCCCAAATGTCCCAAACTATCTGGGACAAATTCTTCCAGTTTTCCTGAATTGAGCTTCCACATCCCCTTTCTACCGGTGACACGTGGCATGATCTGATTGGCCTTCAGCTCCTTCGGCTATCCGCATCCCGTGTGTCCCTTTGCTCACTTGTCCCACTTGTCTTGTTTTGGCCGAACCAGCCGGTTCATGTCCATTCATCCCAGATGGCACAGTGCTTCACGGGACAAATTCTTTTGGTTCACCCAATCCGGCTGGTTCGCGTTCCTTTGTCCCACTTGTCCCATAGCAGTTGGTCGGTTTTCTTCTCCCTTCAGACGGGTTGGCTTCTTGCGCCTTACACGTCCTTCTGGTCCGACTGTCCCAGTGCTACAATTCTCTGTTTCGGGCGAACCAGCCAGTTTGCATCCTCCGCGCACTCACGGCCCAGATATCCCTGTGTGAAAGTTTCTTGTTTCGGCCGAACCGGCCGGTTCGGGTCTTTCGCGTACTCTTGTCCCGCTTGCTCTCGGTAAAGGACTTGGAAAATTTTTCTTTCTTTCAGCCGATTCGGGCATTTCGCGTCCATTTATTTCAGATGTCCCTTTGCTGTTTGGGCCACCTGTAGGCTTTTCGGCCGATCCGCACCTTAGTGTCCCAAATGTCCCACTGTTCTTAGGACAAGAACTTAGCTGATTTTCACAATTTTCTCTGGCCCGAGCTTATTTTCTGCAACTTTGTCGCATTTTCTCAGAGCTTGTTCTTTTAAACCTGGACAGGGGGGTTAGAAAAATTTCTAAAGGGACCCTAGAAACATGATATTTTCCCTAGATTAATCAATTTTCCCGAGACTTGAGAATTCTGATGTATGTTATCAATTCAACCCTGGGGGGGTGAAATTGGATAACAATTTGGTGACTCAATGGGGTCATCTGCCTGCTAGATGAAAAGACCAGTTGCCTAGAGTAGTCCATTGGGCATGGAGTCATCAAATATTCTATTTAGGACCCTAACTGACTCAGAATGTGCAAGGAGGAAGATGGAATGTCACCTGATGAAAGTAAGGACTGCAAAACATCTCCATGGACAGCAAGTTGTGCCAAAGCACTTAGGGAAAACAAAGCTAACCTACAACAAAACAATGTGCACAAGCACTTGGAGGAAATAAAATCTAATCTAATATTTACAGAGGTAGTGAACTTCCCTCTAGAAGCAACGCTTGAGATAGATTCCATTGACTGGAATCTGTAGTTCTTCACCATCCAATGAGGCTAATTAGAAAGCATTGTTGTTCTTGCACTTTGTGACCATGTATGGGCCACTCCAAATGGCATCAAATTTTGAATGCCTTCCTGGTTTTGCTCTGTCCACATCCCATTTCAACACTAGATATCCAACTTGAAAAGATCTATCCTTGGCCTTTCTATCAAAGGTCTTCTTGAACAAAGCTTGATCCTTTTCCATTGCTTGGGATGCCTGATTTCTGATCTCTTGCAGCTCCATCAACTCTGCATACCTCACTTCCATGGGCTCGAATTCCAGCAAATCCAGCTGCTTCATGAGTTCCAATGTTGGTAACTCAAGTGACATGGGCAAGATTGCCTCTCTTCCATAGAAAATCGTGAATGGAGAGTTACCTATGGATCTTTTGGGAGTGATTCTATCAGCCCATAAGGCTGATTTCAGCTTGGTATGCCAAGACCTCTGATTCTCATCAAGAGTTCTCCTAATGATCCTCAACAAATTTTTGTTTGTAGACTCCGCCTGGCCATTACCCTGAGGATAATAGTTCGATGAAGTGCTTAGGTAAATACCGTTCTTGACAGACCACTCAGTCACCTTGGATCCAATGAATGCCAATGCATTATCAGAGATTATTGTGGCAGGTACACCAAATCTGGTTGTTATCCCCTCATAAAAGTCTAAGATGCTAGACTCATTTTCCTCTTTGAGTGCTACTGCTTCTGTCCATTAACCAGCCTTCATAACTTTTAGAGCTGTCACTCTTGGTGCAAAATGGCCACCAGCTGGTCCACCATGAAACTCTTCCAATGCCCTTTGAATCTAACCTGTGCTAATGCATCTCAGTACCACTCCATTCACATCTTTCTTGAACAAAACTCCATCAAAAATGGCATACGGGACAACCTGCAATCTGAAGTGTCTTCTTTAGGTCTTGTTCATCTCTAGAGGGCACATGCCTGTACTTAGGAAGTGCATAATACCTTGGGTCCAGCAAGGAGTGGGGGAAGCATTGTCTTCTTCTTGATCGCCACTTGGCTCATGGCTGTCCTGGACTATTAAAACAACCTCTTCCTCGTTGCATACTTCCTTTTGCTTCCCCAAAACCAGCTACTCACACAGTCCTTTCCCTCTTACCAGCTTGGTGATCTTGATATCAATGTCATATTCCATGACACGGGTGATCCATCCTGCCCTTTTCTCATTCAAATCCTTGTTGAGGAGGAAGTCCTTAACTCTAGCATGTGAGACCAGCAACTAGACCTTGTTGTTTGAGACTAAATGCTTGAATTTCTTCAAGCTTCTGATTACTGCAAGTACATGCTTTTCAATAAAAGAGTACCTCACCTCGCAGTCATCCAGGCTCTGGCTGAAGAAGGCAACCGGTTGCTCATCATTATCTTTGTTCTTCTGTACTAGAATGGTGGAAATAGTGTCATCACCTCCAAATGCATAGAGGATGAAATCCTTGGAGAAGTCTGGGTTGATGAGAGTTGGTGCCTGAGAGATAGCTTCTTTGATTGCTTCAAAACTCTCCTTGCCTTCTGTTGTCCACTTAAAAGCCATGCTTTTCGTTAACATTTTGGTGATGGGCTTGACAAGGGCTGCAAAATCTGGGATAAACCTACGGACAAAATTGATCCTTCCCAAGAAACTTTGAAGAGCCTTCTTGTGACTTGGCAATGGTAGTGCTCTTTTGGCTTCAACCCTCTCTAGATCAATTGCTAGTCCCTCTTTCGAGACAATATGGCCAAGGATATTTCCTTCATGTGCAAGAAAGATGCACTTCTTGGGGTTCAAAGACACTCCGAACTTTCTACACCTCTGAAACACTTGCCTGAGGTGAAAGAGATGGTCTACTACATTCTTTGAGAAGACAATGATATCATCTAGATATATCAGCACTATCTTATTGATCAAGTCTTTGAATGCCATGTCCATTTCCCTTTGAAAGGTAGCACCAGCGTTGGACAGCCCGAATGGCATCTTATTGTAAGCATATGTGCACCATTTAGTTGTGAAGGTTGTCTTGAACTGGTCTTCTTCTTTCACCATCACCTGATTATACCTTGAGTAGCCATCTAGGAGAGAGAATCTCTCTGAACCGGATACTACTTGCAATATTTGTTCCATTGAAGGAAGCGGGTAATGATTTTTGAGAGATGCCCTATTGAGGTCTCGGAAGTCCACACACAACCTGATCTCTCCGCTCTTCTTCCTGACCGAAACCAAGTTAGCAACCCAGCTTGAGTGCTTGATCAGGAATATAATGCTTGCCTCTATTAGCTTATTTAGCTCTTTCTTCATTAGAGGCTCAATGTGAGGGTTAACAGGTCTCTGCTTCTGCCTGATGGGCTTAGCATCTGGATCCATTTCTATGGTATGTTGTGCCAAATTTGGATTGAATCCTCTCAAGTCTTCATAGCTCCAAGCGAAGACATCTGGAAATTCTTGGCAAAGCTATATGAAATCTGATTTCTCCTGCTCAGTGGCAACTTTACCAATTTGAAGTGTTTTGACTTCCCCAATCGGAATTGGCTCTGAATCTTCCCTCTTGACCTGTATGTTAGCCTTTTCTTTACGGAACTGGTCGTTAGGGTTGAAGATAGACTCCAACGTTACTAAACCCTTGGGAAGCTTGTTTGTCCGTAGCTGCACTACTTGATCCCCATACTGCTACTCTAGTCTATCCTGATTCCTAGCTGAGAATTCAGATTCTTCTTGTAGGAAATTAACAATTTGCTGGTCATTCTCAAACACTTTCCAACTGACATTGTTATCTGGAACTGAAGGCCTCATAATCACATGGATGTTTGGCTGCACCTTGTCTTGTTTAATGCTTTCCATAATGTCAAAGGCTGCCCCTACTGTTGCAAGCCTGTCAGCAGCTTGATTCTCTTTCCTGGGAATGGATTCAATGCCAAAACCTTAAAAATCTTCCATGAGGTCCCACACCCTATTCTTGTAGCACTTGATCAGATCATTCTTGGCAGCATGCTGTCCCTTGACTTGATTTACAATCAATTCACTATCCCCAAAGACTTGCAGATTCTTTATTTTTCTCTTGATTTCCCAATGCATCCCTTGCACCAAGGCTTCATATTCAGCAGTGTTATTGGAGCATGCAAATTGAAATCTAAAAGCTGGATAGTACTTTATTCCTTGAGGTGAAACAAGCATGGCTCCACCTCCTGCACCTTGCCTACTCCTTGATCCGTCAAAGAACAGCTGCCATACCTCATTGTCATCGTTATGGCTTGGCTTGGTGATGCTAGGGACATGTTGATTTTCTTCGTGTATACAATAGACTCCCAGCTCAGATTCTTCTACTTTTTGATAGGGATCAAAAGCATGTATCTTTTTTTCCCATTCATCTAGAGTTAGGTCCGGGATACTTCCAACCTTGGTGTCAACCTCATCAGTACTAGGGTGATCTTCTTGATCAAATGCTGAGCAATTGGCATTAATCTGACTTAGAGTGTAAGGCTCTATATGGAAGTTTGCAATAGGTTCAGACCTAATTGTAGCCTTAGTTCCATACCTTGTTCTAAACAGCATGTGAGACCAATCAGCAGACAAATAGCCTCCAATTTTGGCTATGAAGTCCCTTGACAAGCAAAGGGAAAAGAGTGGTGGAAGGTCTATGACTGATACATCTTGTAAAACCACAACATTTGGACATGCATGCAAGGTGAGACTCAATTTTCTAATCACTCCAACTGTTGCTATTGCTGTCCCATCTAGCTGCACTACCCCTTTGGATGTTGTTTCATACTGGAGTCCTAGTTGATCAGCTATTTGCTTGGGCATCACTGAGCTACTTACCCCGGAATCAATCATGCAATTGTGTACTAGTTTATCCTCAATGATTAATGAAACATAGAAAGGAGGGTGTTTCAACATTTTACCTTGTTGTCTTCCATGACTTCCTTCAGGCTGGGCAGCATTTGTAAGCACTTTGTCTTGCATCTGAACTTGCTGATTTGAAGTTGGCCAATCCTTCATGGCAGCTTGTAGCAGATCTCTTTGGCCTGGGATAGATAGGGATTCCCACATTGATATGTTGACGTTTGTCTTCTTCATCTGTTCAATGATACTGAATGGGGATGAAGTATCCTTTTGTTGTCCCTTGGTTTGCACACTTACTCCTTGCACATGGGCAGCAACAGTTGGCATTTGAGTTGGCCTAGGGGCTGTTCTTGGCTGCCCTTGTGCATTTGAAACTAGACATTGCTTGCCAATTATTTGTGGAACCATGGAAGGTTGTGGATTGGCTAAGGCTAATGGCTGTTCTTCACCCAGATTCCTCCTCTTTGACCTTGTGTTGGCTGCAACACCTTGAGAAATTACCTGATTCATGCCACATAAATCTTCTGCTTACCAGTTCACCAATGTGGTGTCATTTGGGGCTGATTGCTGTTGGAATGTTTTTGGTTTTTGGTTGTTTCCTTAACTTCTCTCGCCCTCCACACTAGTAGTTGTCACCATCAATGCTTGGTTGAGAGCACCATTGAAGCACATACATTGGTTATGAGGCTCATTGAATGGAAAGCACCAATCATATTCCTGAGCAATGTTGTTCTGTGCTGGCAATAATGCCTTAGAGGTAGATATGGCATTTGGGTTATAGGGCTGGAATGGTCTATTGGCAGGGGGCCTTGTTTGGCTTTGATTTTGATTCATATTTGCAGCTGGATTAGGTGGTCTTTATGGTTGGTATGGCTGCCTATTAGGCTGAGCTTGGGGTTGATAGGAAGGTCTGAAACCTTGGGCTTGCTGCCTCTTGAGAGTAACCAGCTCATTGCCTAGGTTTTGCAATTGCTTCATGACCTCTTGGAGTTCATTTGAAGCACTAGAGGATGAAGTAGAAGTTTCACTTGAACTTTGATTTCTAGGGGTGGGAACAGGAGCCAAAGTGGGTGCTTGACTAGTGTTTGGATTTTCTATGTTTGGATACAAGGGCATGGGAGGTCTAGGAGCCAGTTTACCAGCTTGAATAAGATAGTTTTCAGCCCTAATGGCAATGCTATAAGCCATAGGGATAGTAGTGCCTCCCATGGACTGAATTAACATAGAAATATCAGAGTTCAAAGCTTTAAGGTAATACAGAAAAGCACCTTCCGCTGTTGGCTTGAATGCTACTAGAATCCTATCCCAAGACCTTTGAAATATGAAGTTGAAATCGGCCAGCTGCTCATTGGGAGCTCTCTTAATAGTCATCAGCTACTCTAAAAGAGACAAGTTGTCTCCCTTCTCTCCAAATTTCTCATAAAGTGCAATGCATAGCTGATTCCAATTTGTGATAGAACCAGCTCCAAGGCTCCTAAACCATTGTAATGCTTTACCCTTGAAGGAAGATGCCAGTAACTTGACAACCACTTTCATTTCATTGATTTCATGGATTGCACAAAGGTTAGAAATATCTTTAACATGATCACCTAGGGTAGTCTGATTCTTTCCAGTGAAGTAGGGAATGTTCTTCAAGGCTATAATAGGAACTGGATGTTGTGTATTTAGAGCAAGTGGGCTGCTGCCTGTGAAGTTCACGTAGGGATTGTTTTGAGCCATTCTAATCGGTCTTAAAACCCTTGTATACTGAATGAAAGGCCTGTCAGGTGGAGGAGTTGAGAGAGTTCTGTTTGGTGGAGATGGAGACCTTTGAATCCTTCTTCCTCTTTTCCTTCTTCTTGGAGATAACTGCAGGTATTCAAACAGTGCTTCTTCTTCTCCAACTCTTGACCTTGTGGTGATTCTTCTCATGAGTTTTCAGGCCTGTACTGTTGAAACCAGATGATTCTTCCCCTTGGAGTCGCCAGATATGTAAATAATAGCTCTTATAAGCAAGAAAACTGCAGCAGATGCATATCAACTTTGCTGCAATAAGAATGAGACCTCTTGGTCCCACCGGGCATGCCCAAATTTTTGTTGCAGACTCACAGCACCCCTGGATGCAGATCAAGCTTCTAGGTTGATGTTCAGGCATCCAGTGTGATTTCACAACATGGAATCCTTTCTCCAAGTGTGGGACTTGTAAAGATGAGAAATGATTCTCCAGAGAAGGCTGGTTCCTATTCCTCTGTTCAGATGCACACACAAAACAAAATGCAGAGGGTTTACTGAAACCTAATCTAACTTTCTAAGGAGACAGGGTAAGAAAATGCATAGAATAAAACCTAAACTACAAAGGTGATGCACCAAGGAATGAAGAACACCTATCTTGCCAATAAACACAGACCATTAAAATTCAATGTAAGATCATGCATAGATAGCCAGATTCACAGTGAAAGATCAGTAGGATGAAAATGAACATAGAGAGGGTTGAGAATCATCCACAGACATGCATTAATTTGCTCCAAAGATTGATACAACACACTACAAAATTCCAAATGTCCCACTGTTCTTAGGACAAGGACTTAGCCGGTTTTCACAATTTTTTCTAGCCCGAGCTTATTTTCTGCAACTTTCTCGCATTTTCTCAGAGCTTGTTCTTTTCAACTTGGATAGGGGGGTTAGAAAATTTTCTGAAGGGACCCTAGAAACATGATTTTTGCCCTGGATTAATCAATTTTCCTGGGACTTGAGAATTTTGATGTATGTTATCAATTCAACCCTGGGTGGGTGAAATTGGATAACAACTAATTAATCCAACCTTTTGGTGACCTTTTTCTTATCTTTTATTTCATCTTTCCCACGTATTTCCCGATACTTATCATCCCATTGCATGACCTTTTTGACATTCTAGCCTAAAATTAGGGCACCCCAACCTATATTGGGGCATCACAAAGCACCCTAGTCCCATTCTGGGTGCTTCATTCTATGCACAACATCTTCCACTTCTTTTGGGTCACTTCTAGTTGTTGGGCATCCTTATCTTCTTCTCATTTGACCTTGTTAGGATTTATATTAGACAATCTAGATCTTCCCTTCACAGGGTCCCTGAGGGTTCACCTACACTTCTAGATTCTATTTCCATATCTGTGACACTGTGTGAAAGTCTCATGTTATCAGCCGAGTCTTCTCCTTACTTTTCTCTTACATATTAGGATTTTATTTCATCTAGAATATTTTATTTACATTTATTTCATACTAATTTAGTTCATTAACACCATTTTATTCCTCCTAACTATATTAACATTAATACCCTAGATATCCCCTTAGGCTATTTAGGAATTCATTATTTTTGTTAATCAACAAACATGGAGTTATATACCCTAAATTTTTCGTAACTTCCTCTAGAACACACGTAATCACCTACATCCCCCGCATCAAGGCATGGATATAATAATGAAGGAAAAATAGATACTCTTCGAACTTATCATTCTCCTTATGCAAGATAAACTACCCCGAAGAGTTGGACAATATGTTTTCCGTGCTTAACCCTTGAGCCATGTCAAAAAAGTTCATCTTCCCTTTGGAATGGTTCATATCAAGAATTAACTTGCACATGCTCTCATAAATATCACCGTCAAATGCTTATTTCACTAAATTGGGACATATTCCAGTGAATTGAGACTCCAGTTTTTCAAGTATGGGAAGAAATCCATCTCCGATTTTACGTATATTGGATTCCATTTTTTTCTATATTGGATTCCATTACTACTATTATTGGAATCCAATAGTAACAATATTGGATTCCAATATTGTCATTATTGGAATTATTCTACTTCTAATTTCACTATTATTAGATTCCAATTTCACTATTAGTGGATTCTAATATCGCTATTATTAGATTCCAATATCGTTATTATTGGATTCCAATTTGGCTATTATTGGATTCTAATTTTTCCTTTTTTTATATTTTCAATGTTGAGAGTATGTAAGGCTAATGACTACTAAATATTATAAGGAATGATCCCATTGGATTAATAAAAATAAAAAATTAACAATAACTTCCTGCAAAATCTAGTTCAAAGTCATGACCAGACGTTAACTATTATTTGTTGAGCTCATTGTATTAAGGTGAGTGGTCACTAATTATTATAAGTCATGAGCCTTGTTGTAAGGTGAGTAATTGCTAAATCTTATAAGTCATGAGCCTCGATGTAAGGTGATCGGTCACTAACTGCTATAAGTCATGAGCATCGATCTAAGGTGAGAAGTCACTAACTCTTATAAGTCATGAGCTCGTTGTATTAAATGAAAGTTAAAAAATACTTGATATAAGGTTAGCTACTCGTAACTATTATAAGGTTAGCTCGTTTTATTAATACATTTGTTGCCTCTAGAATAGGACTACCAGTTTGGATACAATTAGTGTTGAGCAAAGTAGTAGTGGATGTGTTATCAAAGTAGAGACTAGTATTTATGAGTAGGAAGCAACAAAAGAGTGTACTACAAATTTCTTATTTAGCCTTGATGTTATTACATATTTTGGGTCATGTAACGAATGGTACCCATAACATAGGTATAGGTGTGGTTTTTTTCCAAAGGAATACAATTGGCAATGCCAAATTATTACAAGTTTGTGTCAAAATTATAATACAAAAGAATGTTAGAAGTATTCACATCCATGTAAAAAATGTGTGGGTTACATTCATAATGAAGATATGGCTATCCTTATTCAGCATCACGAGAAATCTTTAGATGATCATTTCATTCTAGCTTAATATTCTTTGATGATCCTATATGAAAATAAAAATTATTAAAACACTTGTTATATTTTCAAATATTCATTTTACTATGAATGTTAGAGGTTGATTGGACACTTCTATTTCAGAAATTGAATCTACAATGTACAAATTTGTTTTTCTTCAAAACATAATCATTTTACTCACCATGTAGGATGTCTCACAGACTTCTGTTTACCATGTAATCATAAAACATCAGGTTTCCAAGTGAAGAAAGAGAACATCCATACAAACTCTCAAGATTCTAATGTTGTATGCTACAAACTGTTTCCACATCAGTTCTAAATGCAAGTAAGCTTAGTGGGTGGTGACTTTACATTCTCTTTATAGAAATTGTCGTAAAATACTTTAGATCACATTTATAAAGATTTCTTGTAGCACCATAGCCAATTACATATTTCTTTTTAAGATTTTTGTTTTGTTTTCATTATGTCGTCATACATGTAAAGAGCCATGTTCATGTGTAGTATGACCAACCTTGGAGAACCTAAATGTAACAAATAGATGTGTCAATAAAGAAATTGTAATATGATATCATTTTTTGATTTGTCTTTTGATAATCTATACAAATCATGTCTTGCCATGTTAGTTTTTACACCTTACTCCATGTTGTTTGCATAGCCTTTTGTAAATAGCTTTGGATGATTTAAATGGTATAGAGCTATAATTACGAACAATAGATGCAAAAAATTTTTGGTTTTGAGATCGATGTTGTTCATTGCATTGGGCCACAATTTTTTTAGAAAACATCATACATATCCTAGTTTACCAAATTTTCAATAAAATTTGAAGAATGTCTCTGGAACCTGAGCTATTTAAAAGACATCTACTATTTCTTGAATCAGTTAATTAGTGATATCTAAAAACCATAAGAAACAAAACTAAATTGGTATGTAGAGAAAATTTGTGTTTATATCTATAACTGTATGGACGAAAACATGAAAAAAATTTAATGACAGGAATTTCCACAGACAAATTGTTATAAGAGAGGTTTTTGTAAAACAAATAGAGCCATTTACAATATCTTCTATTATTATTACAAGAGAATTAAATTTATTCCTTTCTCAAATACCTTCATAGATTTCAAAAGTGAAGACCTCCAGGTTTCCACAATGATGTAGTGTAACTCAATTTTTTTAAAGTGATGGGAATATAGCCATCAATCCACTATTAGCTCCTCTATCCTAAAGCTATACAAATTGATTTTTAAATTCACAAAAATATATTCTATAATATATTGATGCTAGCAGTCGTCTGTCTATACTTCTAGAAACAAATTGAAATCTTCAAACAAACCATATTTAATAGCAATTAATTTTTGAAATTACATAGTGTAACGCACAATATAAAATTTATTAGTGATTTCTTTATTTTTATAACTGAAGGAGGGTTGAAGGGTCCCTTTCCCTTTACATTGCATATATAATGAGAGGATCAGTATATAAAACCCAAACAATCCAACAATATTTTAGTGAAAAAATGCTTAAGGGCCTACGACAAAAACACAAGTGATTGGGAATACAAAAAAAACCTCATAACAGTAATATAAACATTATGATTTAGTAAAAATGCAACTAAGAAGGCTATGTAAAAACCAGAAAAAAGTTACATCCTGAAGAATTTTAAAAGAACTTATTTATTTGAATTAGATGATACCTTTTGTAACCTCCACCTTAACGAGCCTAAAAATGATTTCCATAGGAGGTTCTGGAAAAAGATGCTATTTTCCAGCAGTAACCCAACTCTTTAACCAATCATATGCCTCGTGACCTTCCCAATGAAGAAGATCCTAATGTGATGGTTCATTTTGCATCAGAAAAAACATGTCATCCAGCTCAGGAAAGGGGATCGAAATATCTCCCACCCTTGGTGTCTCACCCCATTTGGACACACCAGACACGAATCGCATTAGGAAGTCAAACCATTTGTACAACTCTTAAAAAATGGCCACGAATATAAAACCTTCCTATTTATAATGAGCCTCAAATAAAAATGGCCATGATGCACTTGTGGTTTTGTCTATTTCCACTTCCATGCTAACCCTATACACTAGCTAGATCCAGTGACGACCCATCTTCAAAGCCCAATCCTTCACCGGGTGTATGATAAGAAGATGAAAAATGAATGCCAAAGAAACTTATACATTTACCCTTGGACATCCCTCTAGAGAAATATAATAATCTCTAAGAACTCCCTCAATAGAAACCAGGTCTTGCTCTGTTTCAATTCGAAAAATGAATTTCAAACAGAAAAGAGAAATTTTAGTATAAAATGCCATTTCACTCACCGATGTGGAAAATTGATGAAAGACAACATTGGAAAGGACATGAAAGAAAAAATGAAAGCCAATGAAATAAAGAGGAAAGGTGTGAAAAATAAGGAGGAGAGGATTGGTAAATATGTGGAGTGATTATAACATCGCATGCTTGTAATTAATACAAGCTTGCTAGGGGCTTTAATATTAACCATTATTAGAAAAGGTGATGATTTCGGCGGATCAACATATTTATTTCAATTCTTATCAAGTGATTTTCTATAAAATCTACCTTTATAGTAGCTTCCCTGTATATAAAATCTAAGGTCCAATCTGTAATTAATTAAAGAGTACTGTTATCCAAATAACTCTCCTAGTTATTTGGGTAACTTATATACATCTTATGGCTCTGAGCTTTTCATTGCAAAGTTGAATGAACTCAAGATTCTCTTGGTGCATTCCCTTGGTTTCATTTCCCTGTGTGCTTCCCGTGCCAAACACTACACAATTATATAAAAAACATTGAATATTATTATATTCCATTTAGAAATCAATTGGGATATCAATTACAATGATAGAGGTTACATTTTATAATGTTTGATCTCCTACAAAGGTGGAGTCAAACTTCATCTTCAATCCCTCATATCACTTTTCATACATCTCTAAAACTTATCCCTAGGACATCTCTCACACCAAAATAGCTACGTGAGTTGTTTATTCAACAACTTCACTCACACACAACTATTAGCTATATTATTAATATGAGTTGTATTAACTCATTATTAATAATATTACAATTTATTAATAATTTCACAATATATTTGTAACATTCACTCCCCTATTCTTAACATTATTAATTCCCAATACACACTCCCCTAAATTTGACATGGTACAACAAAAATCCTTTTTTTGTAACATGCTACACGGGCTTGCCTCATAATCTAGATCAAATAAAGACATGTAAACTTCCAACTAGCTGACTGTCTTCCTCCACATTACCACAACTATGTGAAGGAATGCATCCCGCATTTACTCCATCAAAATAATGCATTAAGAATTCCACCAACGGATCATCTTCATAAAGAAGGAAGACAGATAGAGGACCGCTACATCAGTAAAATTTTATCTACCTTTTTACATTTGTGGTTTTTTGGATCTACCACCAGCCCTTTCCAAATCTATGAGTGTTAAAATAAACTTAGAGACAATCTACAATGTTTTCTTCTAGGAGGTTACAGATAGGAATTTCTCACACATTACAATTAAACAAGAATGTGACATATGTTCTTATTTTCACACAGTGGAAAATAAAAACACAACTGAAAAAATGCCATAACTTCATTATGTGGCCTCATTGCTTATGGATGGCGAGAGGTCGTTGATTGACCTCCTTCCTCTGTTGCCTTTTCCTCCAATTGTTTTGGCTACTTCTTAGCAAAATAGGTGTTTGAAGTTCATTGGTATGAAACACCACCAAAATTTTAATAATCTTAACGAATGTCAGATTCCCCTGAAAATGCTTTCGTAAGGCAATTTTTTTTACATCACAAAATGACTATTTGACACTGGTACATAGATTTAGAAATTCAAAAATGATATACAAAACAAAAACTGATTTTTACGACTCACAATACACTTTTAATGACACAAAACTACAAATAATAAACTCACATAAAAAACTCTAAAACATATAACCTAAATAATAACAAAATAACTTTTTAAACCACATTATTTTTCAAAAAATAACTAAACCCAAAACAAAAACAATGTAAAACAAACTTAATAAAAAAATCTAAAACATATTAAAGAATAAAAAAAACCTATTAAAATACCTAAACCCACAAACATAGTCTAAAACTATGTTTTAATCCAAAATCAACCCACTTTTAACTTTTGACCAAAAATTTTAATATACAAAATAACATAAAATCCTAAATAATAAACAAATTATAGATGCCACAACATTACAAAGACTAATGCACTATTTAAAAAGTAATACATATAATTACTTTTTAGTTTAAATTGATTAACAAAAAAGTGAAAATCTATATAAAAATAAAATATAGTCTCACGTCGGGGTAAGTGCAGCAAGTTGGGGGACAAAAAAGGGGTCATAAGTGGATGTCATATTGCAAATAACAACATAATATCAACTTATAGGGATTATTAGCAATACATACACTCAAAATTAGAAAAGAATATATTAATATAAACCGTAGCATCCATAATATAGTTTCTAAAATACTATTTTTTAAAAAAAATTGACAAGTTTAGCTATATTAAACACTCAAAATTCAATGACTTGGTATTTTTGTTTTAAAACACCTATAAGATTGTAATCCATTTGCCCGTGATTTGGATGACCAAAAATTGATATATATATTTTTATCCTTTGGTGAGAAGTTAGATGCCGCTATCTATCTTGGGATAGATTTTATTTTGTATTTTTTTGAGAAATATTTTATTTTTTTATGATTTTTTCTGTGAAAGTGGTCTAAAAACATAAAGAAAATAGAGCACTTTCCATTTACTGCCATAAATTTATCAAAAAATATTGAAATCAATTTTTTTTTTGAACATGTATATAATTTCACCATGGTTGGGATGGTATAATTTTTATCACATTCTGATAAGTGAAAAAAAAATTTCAGTCTTAAACGTAGACATAAATACTCATGGGATAAAGTGCCTTAAAGACCTACTATTAGTAAAAAATTATAAAATGATATTTATCCTATTCTATTCACTTTAAAATGAATATTTCTACAAATCTAACAGTCTCCCCTACGCGATGGTATCATTTTATGATATATTTTTTACTTTTTGACATGGTTCAAGTCCACGGAAGACTAAATTTGATGTTTTGCTATTTTTAATGTAAAATTCAGGATTTGATGTGCACTTAATTGTCCCCCAAGTTGTTGCACTCACCGCACGGGTTTATATAAAAAACTATTGAAGGAACATGAATTCTTATACATGATAATTGATCACACATGCATATGTTGAGAATGGATGGACATCATACAAGGGCCAATATTAATGAAAATTTTTGATGTAAAGATCTCCAATTGTATAGCCAAAATAGTGATATCTTGATCGAGATTGGATGCAATGGTATTGAAGGCAGAAACAAAATTTCTTCCAAATAGTAGCATTAAAATTCTAATTTGATAAAAAAAATTGATAGCCGCATACAAATGATAGCAGATCTTTTATATTGAAATCCTAACGTGTTCGATTGATGTAGACCTAGATTGTTGTGATGGTGCCTATGATTTATGTAGGTGATGCAAACAACAAAAAACTACTAGCAAGGACAAATTTCAAAAAGAAAGTGATCCGAATGCAAGATATAGGGAAGAAGACTCAAAGATAAATGAATATTTAATTCTATAGACCTGTACACACTGCAGGGAGTGAATCATGAGATGAACTGATCTACTAAGAGGCTCCAAGTCTTCCATTGTCTTCAATCCATCTATCAAATCTTGTTTCCACTTCATAGAGAGGAGTACAATGATAACTATAAAAGTCAAAACTACGGAGAGCCCAAGATTGTTATGATTTGATACCACTATTAAACACTACAAAATTATATAAAAAACACCAAATATTATTATATTCAATTTAAAAATCATTCGAGATATCAATTACAATGATAGAGGTTACATTTTATAATGTTTGATCTCCTACAAAGGTGGAGTCAAACTTCATCTTCAATCCCTCCTATCACTCTCCATGAATCTCTCAAACTTATCCCTAGGATATCTCTGACACCAAAATAGCTACGTGAGTTGTTTATTTAACAACTTCACTCACACACAACTATTAGCTATATTATTAATATGAGTTGTATTAACTCATTATTAATAATATTAAAATTTATTAATAACGTCACAATATATTTGTAACATTCACTCCCCTATTGTTAACATTATTAATATCCAATATACACTCCCCTAATGTTGACATGGTACAACATAACTCCTTTTTCTGTAATGTGCTACATGGGCTTGCTTCATAATTTGAATCAAATAAAGGCATGTAAACTTCCAACTGGCTAAATCTCTTTCTTCACATGACCACAACTATGTGAAGGAACGTATCCCACATTTAATCCATGAAAATAACGCATTAGGAACTCCACATGTGGATCATCTTCATAAAGAAGGAAGGGAGTTAGAGGACCTCTACATCAGTAAAAGTTTATCTACCTTTTTACATCTGTATTTTTCTTGATCCACCACCAACCCTTTCCAAATCTATGAGTGTTACATTAAAATTAGAGACATACTCTACAATATTTTATTCTAGGAGGTTACTGTACGGATGAAAATGAACACGTGATCTTTTACCGCATTCGACCCCCCGAGCTCATGCCAAAGAAGCCGATGTTTAAATGTGTGTGGCTAACTATAGGAGGATCAGTGACTAATATCTGGTAGTGTGATCTCCTAGTAGCCGAGTTGACAAAGGGGAGACTTAGAGGCTATGAACGGGTAGCGTAAATTCCCTATGGTTTCTTTACCTAATTTGGATCTAAGTGCTAAAATAGTTTGAAGTGTCCATGTAAATTGAATGAAATTAATAATCTACACTATTGCTAAAAGAAAACTAATCTAAACAAATCACATAACTGAAATATTACAATAAAAAAAAAAATTCACCTTTATTCTAAATAATCAAATCTACTTCTACACTAAAAGTAAAGAAGAAAATAACCTGGTGTGGTTATTCTCCTGTCTTGAGTGTATTGAATCTAAACTAACCTAAAACAATTGATTTTCTAAATGATCTATGATGTGTAGACATACTCCTACATATATTATCTCCTTCAGATCCACAGGGATGGGAAGAAGAGGATCTGTCACTGGGGATTGCTATGAAAGATTCAAACCCTCTTGGAAATTAACTAACTACTTGCAAATGAAAATACATTGATTTCTACTCTATTTGATATGGAATTGAAATTAAAAATTTGTAATTGAAAATTTGATAAACAAAGAAAACAAATACACAACTCCAATCTGGAAGAGTAAGAACCTTAACAAATCTAGTAGTATTAGTATCTGTCCCCTCAATTCTTTCCTTTATTTCTCTAAGTGTTCATGTGAGTGCAAGGATGGGAATGCAAAGAACAACAAAAAAATGATGGTGCTTGAGCGATGGTATCTTGGAAGCAATTTGGGCGTAATGCAGGTAGAAGAAAGATAACACAAGAGATCTGAACTTGGCTATGCAATTCCTAGCAAGATTATTGCAGCACAACAATGCAAGATATACAAAATTCTTGGGCCCCCTTGCTTGAATACAAGCATGGAATATATAGGAATGGAGGATGGGAAGTTAATTCATGCACAAGGAAAGAAGAGGAAGTTAAAGCCAATTAAATCTATATAAAATAGAAGATGGAAGGAATACCATGCAAACAAGACCAATTTTAGGAAATTTGGTTCACAAATGCACCCTAAAAGTTGAGTTAAGTGAAAGCACACGTGTCAAAATCATACATGAAGAGTTCTGGAAAAAGCGTTCAGGACTGCTACCCAAGCCTAGGAGGTAGTCCTGTCACT